>JAMJFZ010004059.1:4295000-4755000 GCA_026225945.1 Cricetomys ansorgei | reverse complement strand
ACATACACCTATAATGCATGTAAGCATGCCTATATATAAACCATCAGTATAAAAAACACTCTTAGCCACATCAGCCATCTCTCCAGCCCCTCTTTGAAGCAATCTTAAACGACTAAGAATTATTTTTCCTTGTATAAAATCATGAATTTGCAGCACTTCAGTGACTCGTGTGATCTATTATTTATGATTAAGTCCACAATAAGGTTATCCTTTTATTTCTTCATGGAAATAGATTGTCATATACTATTGAGTACTGTTTGCATTACAGACATTTCCTATTTGACTATCAAATGCATTTTGTGAGTGGATCAAGATGATGAGAAGTGAATCCTATCATATGTTTTTAATTTGCATGAAG
This sequence comes from Cricetomys ansorgei, assembly GCA_026225945.1. NCBI lineage: Eukaryota > Metazoa > Chordata > Mammalia > Rodentia > Nesomyidae > Cricetomys > Cricetomys ansorgei. The sequence goes on along the minus strand of JAMJFZ010004059.1, from coordinate 4,754,642 downwards.
TTATATTATAAAAGGCCCTGATACTGAGATACACAATGGTGTACTAAGAAGAGGCTAAGATTCTTTGCCTGGGTTTAAGAAGGATTGAACTACTTAACTTCTGAGTGGCCTAATACAATTTATTTAATTTTATCTTCTGCCTATTTTTCATTTGTGAAGTAAAATTAGTAGAACCTACTGTTCAGTAGAGGCATGCTTGCCCAGAATGTACAAGGGGGTGAGTTCAATCCCCAGGACTTCAAGAAAACAGAAACCCCTACTTAAAGATAATATAAGGTGACAAACATAAACCACTTGCACACTGTCACAAACAACTGACTGCAGTCTTTCTGTTTGGATGGAAATGATCAATAGTCAAGGAGCAACTCTCTCAGAGACAGGAGCCCTGAGATCTTTAGTGCCAGTTCCAGGATTTAAAGCCAGTCCCAGGCTTAAAACCCACAGGATTATATCTCTACATGTAGAGATAGATACTTATAGATCTGGCTTTGTGTGCCAACAGCCCAGCACCCAGTCGCTAGTATTTCAGCTCCCAATCTTGGGATGTCAAACATTTAGTTCTTAACCTTCAGCGGCATTCGCCAATGTACAGCTTAGCTAGGAAGTGTGGCATGCTTCTGATCAGATTGTACTTCTACCAATCACAACTTCACATGCAAGTACATGACTTCCAGTCCCACCAATCATAAGCCTTACAACAGCTGCAACACCAAGTCTTGCTTGTAGACAAACCATAAAGCCTACATTGCACAATTGTAGGCTTTCTGAAGAGTCACTGGAGAAGTTTCCCACCAGCAGCCAGAATAACTACAGGTTGAGAAAGGTCATCTAGAGTTCACCAAGTCTCGCCTTGGATTTTGGCAGGGGTGGGTGCCTTTTAACTTCTTTCCCTAGAGCACTCTTGGATGAGTCTGTCCTGTGAATTCTGTGAGTACATATGAGACTTTCGCTAGGTTATTTCTTGGTTAGATTAGCCAGAATCATCTGTTTCTGCTGTTTATAACCAAATACCACAACTGATGTATAAATTCAATTTCATTCAGCGTTTTCTCAGAGCAGGTGCTAGTGGAAAATTGCGGTAGTCACAGTCAAAAAGCAAGATGCCATTCTTAACTCACTGGGGGTAGGGGGGGAGCGTTGATTTGTAAGATAGCTAGATAGATGGTTGATAGATAGATAGAGATAGATAGATAGATATAGATAGTCAGACAGACAGATAGATGATAGATAACTAAAAAAATACAGTAAGTAATAAATACAAAATGAGTATTGAAAACAATGTTCCATTGAAGTTCAGAGGAGAAATATAGTTCTGAGAGGTAGTGCTTCGTCGTGGTGAAACACGGACTCTAGGAACAAATAGCAAGCTTTTAAGGCCCACCTCTGCCCTTTTATTTTGCGTCTGCCACATCTTTTAATAACTCGAAACTTTCTGCTCTGCTATATCAAATGAGATAATGGAATTGAAAGCACGCCGCAACCTGGACCCCACAACACCAATATTAGTTGCTGATTTCCGTTATGAACTGCACATGGTCAGCAATTTCCTGGCTTGAGCTATTCTATGCACTCTCACTAACATTCACTGCGTGCCTGGTGTGCACTCCATACGCTACTAAATACAAAATTTGAATGTTACAACACAGTGTGGTTAGTATACATATTCCTCTTCTACAAATCAGAAAAGTACGACCTCCCGCTTACCCCCACCACCTGGTGACTTGCCAAAGACCAAGTAATTAGTAATTGGCAATTCCAGGATTTCACGGGCATCTGCCTGACTTCCAAGTCTACATCATTTCCACAAAATTCTGCCTCCCTTACAGTACTTTCGGGAAGCATAATACTCCAAAAATATGATACTTGAAACAAAAACACGCACGTGGGTTTCTCTATTCTCATTTGCTAGACATGTTAACATCCTCCTGACAACTAACTACTCAGGCCTTACTGTGATCATACCTCAAATGCTCCGCGTCAGTCCTATATCTTGTCCCATACCTTGTCAGTCACAAGAACATGGACTTTGTGGCCAGATCATTAGGGGCAAAATAGTCTACATTTCTTAATGCAGTGCCAGTGGGGGAGAAAGGACATATGTAACTTCGGGAAAGGCTAAGTTCTCCCCCAGAACATATGTTAAGGATGGGCTCTGTGATGCCACAAAAATTCTCTGCTGCCAGAACACATTGCTTGGTTTCCTCTTCCCTCCAACTGAATGACTTCCAGCACAAGCTCTGATTTCTAACACGTGGTCAAAAATCAAGACTCCCCAGTGAAAAAAGTCACCAGGTTAACTAATATGAGATCTTTAACTCAGATTTAGAGAGGTGCCACAGGAAGTTACTATAGAGCCTATTTTAAGACACGAGACAGTCCAGATATCTTAGGATCCCCGCAGCCATATTTCCATGGGCGTTTTTTGTCATTTCTGTTTTGCTTCCGGGATAAGTTTGTTTGTGGGACTGTGTTTTTTGAGTCAGAGGCCTGAGCTTTTCCCCAAGTCTTGGTGGACTGGAATCCTCAGCTTTCGAGGCAAACTGGTGCAAATCTTTCCTGGCTGATTGATTGATATCTCACAGCATTTCCCCCCTGGATCAACTTTTATTGCTGCTGGTTAGGTGCAGCATTATTTCTTGGACATTCAAATACTTTAAATGGCTGATAATGTAGCTATTTAACAACAAATCAGATGAACTGTGCTGTACTGCTTGTCCCTTGCCGCTGTATAACTCGGTTGCTTAAGGACACAGCCTCCAGGTTACTCGTGTTACACTGATTGCTCGATTGAGCAGCGTAGCTAGTCGTTGCTTAAATTTCCTGAGTGGGATCAAATTGTTTAATGGATTGAGTAAGCCAGTATTGCATTACCACAGAATTTAACATAAACATTATTGGCTCATAAAGAGCTGTGGTTCCTATACACGGTATCATAAAGGGTACAGAACTAAATTTAGTGACCATCTGATTTTTGAGAAGCAATGGACCGATAGGAAGTGAAATACATGTTTTTAAAGATCTTCTGTCTAAAGCTTGCCAAATTCCACAATATCCACACATCAGATTCGCCTTCCTTTGCCACTGCTGTTACAAGCACCGAATTGACAGTTACATCTATTACTTTCATAAGAAAAGATGAGCGAAAATATTTTTTATTTTACATTAATATCTAGCTCATTTTATTTGAGTTTAAGAATCTTTTGTTTGAAGATAGTTTTATGCTTTGAGAACAGCTGCAACAATAAAATAGTCCATAAAATCCACCTCCTTAGGTTTACCTGATGTGAACATTTTACCCCATTTGCTGCATCTCTTCTCTTTCTCTACGTACATGTGTTTGGCATTAACATTTGGTGGTTGTTGTTGTTGTCCTTGTTAACAGTTCTTATAATGCCTTCCTGCTTTATTTCCCACTGTTAGAACCATTAAAATCTTGACATAAGCCATGGGCTGTGCAGATCTTTTTTCTAAAGTGAAGAATTCGGGGTGGGGAGTCATATGATGGTACAGCTGTCACCATGTTCTAATTCCAGGAAGTCTCCCTTTACATTAGCATTCGGAGTAATGGCTTTCCTTGTGACATTCTCATGCACTCTTAGTTTGCCCTGACTCCTGCCCCACTCCCCAAATCCTGACCTGTCCCTTGCCCCTCCCCCATCTTCATTGTGCCTTCCATTCTCAATAGTCTCTTCCACTTCCATATAATATGTGTTCTGTTCCTCACTCCATACGCTTTAGGTCTTCTTCCCCTCACATGAGCCCCTATCTAATTTCCTGGCCTTGGGAGATTATATATATATATATATGAAGCTAGGATCCGTATACAGGAGAGAGCACAGGATTTTTCCTATTTTAATAATGTAGTCAATAAAATCCATCCTTAGAATATATTTTCAAAGGCCTGAGTGATGAATGAATTTCAAAAGTTTTTATCTATAAAATTTTACTTACAGGCAAAGAACAAATAAGTGGTTAGATCAATTATATACTGTGTGCTTGCTGAACTCCTGACCCGGACTTCTTCCCTAGCTCAGGACCATCAAGTCACACGTGGTTTCTTCACCTCCTAATACCACACCCTCTGTAAAGTAGCATCAATCTACGAACACAATTTTTTAAAAAAAGTTGTTTTTCATTTATTTTATATTCCAGCTTTGAGTGACCTACATATGGATTTACTAGCTTTATAATCATCTTTCCACCTATGATTTTACAGAATAGACCCTTAGCAACTATGAGTTTATGTGAATCAGGAATCCCAATGGAGTCTTCCTGAGGCTTTGTACTAGGTGCTCTCACAAGACAACAACCTAGGTGTCCACTGCAACTAGCATCACCTAGAGGCTCCTGAGAGAAAGACCTACTTCTAGACTCCCTCCTGTGCTTGCTGGTGGGACTCAGTCTTTCCTGGGCTGTTGGCGGAAGATCTCTCTCAATTCCTTGCCACCTAGTCCTCTACAAGGCAGCTCACGATACAGCATCTTGTTTCCATCAAAGCAAGCAAGAGAGCCAAGAGGGTGAGACAGATGGATACCAGGCCTTTCTATGCTTGAACTGATAGACTGTCAGTGTTCCTCTGGGAGCAATCACCAGTCCAGCCAACACTGAGGAGAAGAGGATGTCACATGGGCATGAGTACCATACGATGGGCAGCTATGGTACAAGGCTCACACAGTCCAATCTCAGATCCTACACTCAAAGTCACACTGAAAATGCTTAATGTACTGGAAAATGATGAGAGTTTTTAACTTAATCAGAACTCAATTGTATCGTAGGCTTTGAGTGTCTGTCTCTGGCTTCCTATTTCTTGCTAGCTACTCCTACACAGGATTCATGAATTTTGAGCAGCTCAAATGCATTACTGAGAAGAGTCAGAATATAACTTAAGCATCTTCTTGAAGGAAAAGGGTAATAACTGGGTGTTGTATCAGGAATGGCACACCTAAGGTCCCTTTAAATGTGGCAGACAGTTGATGATGTTCTTGTTGCTTTCGTACTATTGTTTTTTACTATTTCTATAGTCAAATTTTAATTCCCAGTTTTAATAAACTGGGATTATTTAATAGGATGATACAGGAGAAACAAGGTATTCTGAGTGGTAAAATGTTTACATTTAATTGCAAATACTTTCTTGCCACTCAAGGAAGAGGCAGAGATTGTGTAGGAAAAGAAAGTGGGAAGTTACTCTTTGGGATCTTGTCTTCCCGGTGCAGCCTTTGTCCTTCAGCTGACTGTAGATGTCATGTATCCTCTGGGACACCCCCATCAGTGTTATCTAAAACCCAGGATATTCCTGAAGAAAAATCAATAGCTATATTATTTGCCATACATGGTAGTATTTATTATACTATGTACATGTGAATAGCATTCATGCTTCCCCAATTTATATGATACATGAATCTCTAATCACCTACTTCCCACCCTAGGAAATAAAGAAAGTATGATCAACACAGATCCAGATCTGTAAAAATAAAAAAGTTGTATATCACAATATGCTAACCTTACATCTAAGCAAAGTCATAACTTAGCACAACAAAAGCTTGTTTCTTCTTCACACTGGTATTTGCCATCTCATTCAAAGGAGGAAAACCAAATCCTACCACCTTAAGAAGAGGCACCGTTGGCTCCCACAATGAATCTTTCCTACATGAAACATATGGAATAAGCAAAGAAACAGAGATTAGGACTATCTGACTTCAGACCAGGCTCAGGGCAACTCGAAGGCAAGCTGCTGACACAAACCTGATGTAAAGGACCATCTGGCAGAAGGGAGTAGTGGAAAGCTGTCATTCATCTTCAGGTATTAAAAGTAGATAATACCTATCTCTGTCAATCCTCATCTAAAAACTGTAAATGTGCAACAGTTGTATTTTGTAGGTTGCATGTTTGTCAATTTGTATGAAAATATCTTCTCTATATCTATTTTTTGGACAAGAATATTTCTCAGCCCTCGGGCTCAGTGAAGTAGAGTGTGTCTTTGTTCCATTGTTCTGCATGCAGAGGCAAATATTGAGAAAGGCTTGGCAAGTTAGTTTCTCTATTATTTACGGTACGGTTTCAATAATCGTAACTCTAAATGTGCACTGGTACTCATGTAACGCAGACATTTGAATAACAATATCTCACTTTACATGACTCTGAGTTTCATTCCCTGTCCTCTTCAGAGAAAGGCATTGTTATAGGAATGATAGCAAGTGCAACTTCAAATGCCTTTTTTTAACCTGTGGATGAAATATTCGTCTCCTTTGTCACCATACTCAGGGAAGCTGCAGATCAAATACATTTCCTGCCAGTCGGCTTCAGTTTCTCCTTCTAATACTGCACATATTTCTTTCCTGGGCAGAGATCAAAGCCATAATGTATCTTCCACTGGAGTTTACTCATGAATCTAAAAGAAAAACCAGTTCACAGACTGACCGGGCGCTCTTGAGAGTTAAATTAATAACCTGCTATTCCCAGAGTATTCTACAGCAGCAGAAACCAGAACTTCAAACCTTTTATAAATGAGATGAATAAATTGTCTTAGGGAAATCACACCAGGAAAACTGACTTTGAAGCATTTCTTTTGAAAGGTCATATCATAATTTACTTAATGATACTTTACTTACTGTTACATTATAATTTTTTAAAATATAATTTTTCTATACACTTACTTAATGTTGTCGTTATTTGCCTACTGGTAAAGAATTTAAAAGTAAATTTGTATAAATCCACTTGACACATGAATAACAGCCCAAAATCATCTTGAAAATCTAGTTCAGCCATGGTGTTGTCACCTGTAATCTCAGCACTTGGAAGCTGAGACAGAAGGATTGCCACAAATTCAAGGCCAGTCTTGGCTACAGAGTAAATTCCAGGATAGTACCGGCTACACAGTAAGACCCTGTCCCAAAAGCAAAGGCTACAAAAGAACAACATGTGCAGATAGGTGGCATCTCTTTTAGCAAGATAAAGTTCTGTGGGAGGAAGATGCAAACTCATGTTCTCTGTCTTTAGCTTGAGTTTCTTATGTAGTCCACCACAAACAGCGTGGACATTAAATACATTTAGACTGTTGTGCAGCCTTACCACGACAAAAACTGGTTTCTACAGAAGCAGGTACCTACAAATGAGGCCTTGGTAGAACAAACCTTACACCACATTGGAGGGGCTGGAGCAAGAAACTGTTTCATACGACAGATGTAATGATGAAACACTTGCTGAAATTATCACGTTTTATCTTTCTGACGAGGTCTCTTTCATTTTAGATTTGTTTACTTTACTTTGTGAGTATGAGTGCCTAAGTGTGTGTCTGTGTACCATGTGAGTACCTGGTGCCCACAGAGGTCAGTGGAAGTAGGCTCCCCTGGAACTGGAGTTATGAATGATTGGGAACAACCATAGGGTACTTGGAATGGAACCCAGATCCTCTGTAAAAGCAGCCAGTGCTGTTAACCATTGAGCCATCTCTCCAGCCCTTAAGGTTACTTTTTGTAGTGAGGTTGCTATTCTTTCTATACCTGTGGATTGGATTTTTATGGCATGATTCAGGAGCAATTTGATTTCTTATCTCTGCAATGCAATGCAAATATGGCTCTTTATTTTTGCTCCTCAATTTACAGTGGAATTATACATCCATAATACAGCCAAACCCTAAGCTGAAAATATTTTAAACTTAAAGGGCATTAATATATATCACAGCTTAACATCACCACAATATTTCTGCTAAGGCAGCATATTGCTGGCTTGTGCTACCCCTGCCTGGAATCTTGACAGCAGGCTGTTGCCTACTACTGTCCTGAAAAAAAATCAAACTTCACAATTCATAGTGAGTTTTCTCCTTTAAACATACACATCACTTTTGCTTCATCATAACATCCAAAACTCATTCATTTTAACCATCATTAAGTCAGACCTACACATGTTGGCTAGTTTTTTGTCAACTTGGCACAAACTAGAGTCATGTGGGAAGAGGGAATGTCAGCTGAGAGATGCCGCCCGCCCCTCTCATCATAGGCAAGTTTGTGGGGACAATTCCTTGATTAATGATTGATGTCAGAGGGCCCAGCCTACTGTGAGCAGTTCCACCCTTGGACACGTGACCCTGGATTATATAGGAAAGCAGGCTGAACAAATCAGCTGGAGCAAGCTAATAAATGGCATCCTTCTGCTTCAGTTCCTTCCTCTCTGGGTTCCTGCTCAGACTTCCTTCAGTGATGGGCTGTGAGGTGGAAGATGAAATAAACTCTTTCCTCCCCAAGTTGCTTTTGGTCATGATGTTTTATCTCAGCAATAGAAAAGTAATTAACATGCCCTGAATGAAAACAAACAGCAACAATACAGCATTCTAAGAACTAGTCATTTTTATTTGAAACAAACATTTATAATTTTTTTATTCCATAAGACATTTTTGTGGCTTTATATGTTTTCCTGTTTTACAGTTCTGGGAATCAAAATCAGAGCTTTATATATGTTTATATAACCACTCTGTCACTGATCCATACCTTGACTCCCATAAAGGTATCTTTAATAGTCACGAAAATTCTCTGGTGTGCAGAAATTCATTGCACATCACTTGTTTTAATTGATTAAAAGATGATGAAAATATACTGCCTCTTTCAATTCCTTCTATGAGTATGGGATAATTACTTTATTCACACCCACTTTTGCCTTTGCTAAACGGTACTGGTGAGACAAACCATTTAAGGAGCTTGTTGAAATGGTAATATCAGTAAGTACAAGACCATAACCTGTTTATATGCCACACTCACTACACAGTCTCCTACAGAACTTTTAACAAACTCTTTCTCCTGCCTTGATTCCAACTCCAGCATAAAAAAAAAGAGAAGCTTCCACATTGCAGGTATTTTCTGCTGTATTCGATGTGATTTTCTCAACTGAATTTTCCAGTGAAACAGGACACTGTATGACGAATCAGCTGGAGGCAATTTCCCCACCAAAAAACAAACAAACAAACAAACTGTATTTTACTCACTTTGATCTCCACCCCTTCTTCAATCATCATTCCTGGTAGTATTTTGCCTTTCAGACGCCTTGGGTTTACATTCCATAATCTCCCCAGAATGACTTAAGGTCTTCAAGCAGCCACATCTGGCCTGGGAAAGAGGGATATAGATACACACAGCTGGAGATAGATGTGTGTGTGTGTGTACACATAGAGAAAGAGAGAGAGATTTGTGTGATTTTATTTATCCCTTTTCCCTCCTTCCACCCACTTCTATCATTCCATTTCTCACCTTCCTTTCAGTCTCAAGCTTTGTAAAATTTTCACAGTCTGCTTCTGTCTTTGTCATTGCTTTGCTGGGAATGAAATCAGAGCATCATAGGTGCTAGAAAGGCCTTCTACCACCAAGCTGCATCTCTAGGTCAGGATAAATACCACTTCTTAGGGACACAATCATGCTCTTGTTCATGTGTTTGCCTTGGAGTTGATCTCCAGAATTTTACTCTAGGGAGCAAAGGAGGCCCTGAGCGAACTGAGTCCTGAACACATGTGTACTGTTGGTATGGGAACCGCCATGGTAAAACGTTCCTTGGGTTCATGTGAGGATGTCGATTCTGTGTGCGGAAAGTGTCCACCACATCGATCTCCCCACAGATATTTACAGTCTGAAGACTGCTCCCCTACCGAGACTACTCCTACCAAGATGAGCTGAGCCTGTCTTCTTGATTCAACTGTATAACATAAACTATGCCTCTTTATCTTTATGTGATAACCCCACCTCCTTCTTCAGTTGTATGCAGTAACCCTGCCCTCTTGTTCAACCAATACGATGAACACGCTGAGCTTCCAGGATGCTGAGACTTCGCTCTCAGAGAGCCTGGTCTACTGGATCCCAGCTTTCTGCGTGTCCTTGTGTTTATTATATCTTCATTCCCTGGTTGTCCCCAGTCAGGCCAAGTCCTTGGAACCCATGCGAGGAGGTGGCATTTTGTAAATTCATTCCACATCCTAGACACAGTGACCTCCCTTGTGTCTATTGAAACCTTCAAGATTTTGGCCACATGGACTAACACGGAGATTGAAATTCGGGGAACTAAAAAGCTGAAGAGAGGCTGGGGAAACTCAATTTCAGGCTTTCCAGGAAGTCTAAGTTGAAGCTTTGAGGGGTAAAAGTGCAGAAAGTAAAGGCGGATAGAGCACAATGTAGTTTCCGTGGCTACTGCCGCACAGTTGCTGTCCACAGACTTAACAACTTAAAATAGCAGCTTCATTATCCGGGATTGTGCGGGTCAGAGGTTCAGGCAGGGACCCAGCGGGCGCTCTCCTCTGAGACTCACTGAGCTTGCTGAGAACATTGAAGGATGCGAGTCTAGGGCGTCTGGGGATTTGGGCTGGTGTCACGCTGTGCACCTGATCTCTACCCTGCGTGGTCTCTGACATCACTTCTACTCTTCACAGGCTCTGTGGATAGAGAAATGCAAGTTAGCACTTCCTGCACATCTCACTACACTGGACTTTGTCAATCATGATTAACTGCGTGACACTTTCGCGGGGGGGGGGGGGGGGGAATTAGTTGAATGTATTTCGGAATATTCATGGGAGAAACACTAAATCGTGAGCACCGAACAGAAGGTAGAAAAATCACCCGCAGAGATTGCCACCAACATGTATGCTGTCTCTTCCGTCAACAGGTGTTTTTTTTTTCCTTTCCTTTTGAATCTGAGCTCATTTGTGACTTGTTTTGACCAATAGGATGTGTAGCTATGACAAAGAAACAAATATTTCTAAACAATTAACAACAAAATAAAAGTTTCAATCATCTATGGCAGACAAAAATTGGTTTATCCTATTATCTCAATAGATAATATTATAAAGTCTTTTTGATGAAAATTAATCAATGTCTGCCAAAACCATTCTAGTGGCACATTTGACTGATTACTTTTTTTATAGTACTGATACTTTTCTGTATTGTTTTGTTCCTATGATTTTTTATTCCTTTTTAATTTTTAAAAAAAAAAAAAAGATCTACAAAAATTGTTTAAACTATTGGTGCATAAAACTCAAATTAACCCCAATTGTATTTATTTAATTCTACACTGTACTGTTGTTCAAGTCTCCATTTTGTAGCTGATAAAACTGAGGGAAAGTTTAAGATCACAGACGCCGCAAATGGTTAAACCTGGATCTGAACCTAAACAGATCGATATCTGAGCCTGTCTTTCTCCTCTGTCCTTTGCCCTATGTCTCTGAAGATAAAACTGGTCCACTGTTCTGAAGGATTTGAAAACCAACAGTGAGTCCAGACAATAAGTAACAGCATAGTATGACGTGTGACTTACATGTTCTACAAGCTAAGGATTACATAGGAAAAAGTAAACGCATAGGATAATTGGAAATGGTTCAAATGAAAGTGGCACCTACTTGGCTGTTGGGGAATCTTGCTTTTAGTTATGTTTAAAATGTTTGTATCACTGTTGGGTGAGGGGTTGCCCTAGGTCTTGGCATTTTGTATTGTCTGCAGGTGTTGGATTTCTGTGGGGGATGTTTAATTGCTTATGATCTGCACATGGTACCAGTAGAACACCTAAAGAGTGCTGAATCAATAAAACACCTGAGCACAGACTCTCGGGATTCCACTTTGAGTATGTCACTGGCCATGACAGTGGTTCCCTCTGCTGAGGTCTGGCAGGGTTTGCACCTATGAAAATGCCTCTGTGTCATCCTTGGTGACCTGCCCAGTGGGTGTACTACAGTACTTGGCAGCAGCGAAGCTTGCAGAGTTGTCTCAGAATATCAGCTGGGGATTGGCTTACGGAAAACCCCCACACGTCTCTCTCTAATGAGGTGAACTCTGTTTTTCTATGGCTGAAAGTGACAAGGAAATGGAGTTGCTCTGATGCTATGACAGAAATGTGAATAGGAAACATCTTCAGTCACTCAATTTTAATGAGTTTCTGCATACCCCAATAAACGTATAAAGGAACTAGCTGATTTCCTATGAGATCTTCTGTGAATGGTAAAACAAGTTTCTCAATATTTTAATTTTTGAAACAACATTGAGCAAAACATGTTGATCAACTGGATTTAGTTAACCAGTCAGTGGCCAAGCATTAATAGTTTTGTTTACTGCATTAATTGTGGAAGAAAAATCATCAAATTAAGAGTAATTAATGAAGGCAAACTTCTTTTAAAGGTGCAAAAAATGAAATAAGGACAGATCTGAAAGAAATGGGAAAGAAGTCTCTCCTGAAAAATGAGTAGGAGGGCTCCTTCCCCTGTGGGTGGGCAGCCTCAGCTTCATGAAGACACACTGCTCAGGTCAGGTTTCTGCTTCCGAACATGACTCTCCTGGATCCTGATCCCCACTGGCTCCCTTTTGTGCTCCTCCAATGCACTCTTACAGTTCGTTTTCATCGATTGTTTCAGAGATCTGGGAAGTAGCAGATTCTAGATACAATGTATGCTATGAGGCATAAGGGGCCCACAATGGGCTTAAACATTAAATCACTTTTACTTTCTGAAGGACTATAGTCATAACTAGAAACCCTTATTTAAAAATAATCTTTGGGGATAATGAGATGGTGTGGTGCTTAAGAGCATTTGCTGCTCTCACTGAGAATCAGAGTTCTATTCCTAGCATTCACATTGGGCAGCTCACAACTGCCTGTAACTCCAGTTTTGGAGATCTGGCTTATACAGTTCCTGCACACATGTGTATATAAACACAGATGCATACATAAATAAAAACAAAATGAATTATAAATAGTCCTTTACAAGTTGGCATTTAAATAAATGTGTGTGTGTGTTGTTGTTGTTGTTGTTTGAAGGGGTCAATTTTGTTTGAAATATTTTATTTCCATGAGTTTTAGGCAAGAATGTCATTGTGCTTTAGGGATGGGAAGATAAGACAGGAAAACAAAAGTTGGTGGAGGAAAGACACTGAAGGAAGTAGATTCACGAATGGCTTCAGGTGACACTGATAATAACGAGCTAAGCTGGTGCTGTTTTGAGAAGATGCTGAGCAGAGCTGGTGGAAGGCCACTCTACCAAGGGTTTGGTGCAGTTTGGGGTACCATGGAGCTCCCAACATCACTAACAGAAGGCCTAGAAGCTATCACTTTCTGAATGGGCATAGGCAAAAGGAATGGTATCGTGGCAACTCAATAAACTTTGTTTATGCTCAAAGGCTGGCAAAGCACGTGGGTTACAGTGTCTTTTAACATGTAATCAAAACGTAGTCAAGACAACCCGCTTACGGTTTGACAACAGAGATAAAGGCAGAACCAGCACCAGCAACTCTGCTGGTTTCCTAGCACAAACATGTGTTGCTAATAGAACAGAAAATCATTTCCTTTAGCATTGGATAGCTCTGTAAGTCAGTATTAATAAATACTTATGTTTTGGTTTTAGTTTGGGTAACTGGAAACCACTGTATAAAAGGGACTTAGTCATTATTAAATTGACATAAACCTTCACATTGTCAATTCAGAAAACTCTAGATAGAACCACTGACCTAAATATTGACAAATATTTAAATAAATTGATCAGTTTTGTCAAAGCAAATAACACTTTACCAAGATAATTTTTTAATAACTAAGGAATATGTGTGATGTCACATCTAAAACTCCAGAGTTCATGAGGATGATGCAGGAAGATTGGCAGTTTGATGTCAGCTTAGGCTGTAAGACAAAACCCAGCCTTAAAACACAGTTAGATTAAAAAAATGGAATAAAATAAAAATTATTGTTAAAAGATCACAATTTGCTGAGTGATTGTTGTATAGGCTCAGAGCTATCAATGTATTATCTAATTTAAATCTTCCTCAGATCAATGGCATAGTTAATATTCTCTTTTAAAATTCATAGAAAAGAAATAACACTCCAGTATTTTGAGTCTATGCCAAGGTCAGACTCAAATAAATGGCATCGCTCAGTTGGCTGGGCTTTTGACCTCTGTGCTCTGTGGCTTTATATGTTTTCAAAGAGAAGAAAATATTAAGTTTTGGTTTTTGTTGTTGTTTTGGTTTGGTTTAGTTTGGTTTTTGAGACAGGGTTTCTCTGTTGTAGCTCTGGCTGTCCTGGAACTCACTCTGTAGACCAGGCTGGCCTCCACTCACAGAGATCTGCCTGCCTCTACCTCCTGAGTGCTGGGATTAAGGGCATGTGCCATCACCTCTGGGCTGTAAATATTTTTTCAATGTCAAGAAGCATCAGTTGACGTCTGCCCCAGGTTATAATGTGACTCGGTAACTGGAGAGGGTCTCTGTAAATCCCTCTGAAATGCACATGGCACAGCCCTAGAGCCTCTCCCTTTCCCTGAGCCTGTACTCTCCTCATCATTCCGCACCATCACTGACAGCTGCCTCTTTTGGTTCCACAAAGCCTCCACGTGGTAGGCCTCTTGAAACTGCCTTCCGATTTCCCACTTATTTACGAAGTCTTGGAAATCTCTGGAAAACCTAGCTGAATTGCACATGAATGGAGAATAGATTTCTTCTCTCTGATGAAGTTTGGTGTGCTCTTCTAGGTTATATAAAGTAGCTTTAATGTGTGGGTTAAATGGCAGACTTTTTGGCTGCTTAGAAATTTTTATTGACTAATTCGTATCACCTTCCCAAGTGATTTTCATGAATAAATGCACTGCTATATGACCGAGTGCCCAGGTCCTGAACACAAGCATCCTTTGTCAGGAAGCTGAATTATATGAATATGCCATTAGGGTGCCATTTACAAGAAAGGAGAATGTAATAATTATCTAACTACCCGAAAAGTAAGAAGCTAAGTTATGAACATCCACACAGAGCATCCATGTGGTGCAGGGAGAAGTGAAGCTGTAGGTGAATTGCATTCCTCGACATGAGCACGGCCACACCGAGCGCCAGTGTCTCGGCCCATGAGAGAGGCAGAGCCTTCCCCGGGTGAGGCTCAGAGGGCTGGCAAAGCCTTCTTGGGGTCTGAGTGAAAATGTTGACCGTGTGTGCAGAAAATATTCACCATAGGTTTCTCCCCACTGGGTGTTTATGATCTGGAGACTGCTCCCACTGAGGTTAACTAAGCCTGCTTCCTTCTTCGGCTGTTCATAATAATCCTGCCTCCTTGTTTATCTGTATGTAATAACCCCTCTTTCCTGTTCGGCTGCATGCAATAGACCCGCTTCCCAGGTCAATTTATATAACAAGCAGTGAGCTTCCACAGCGCTGTGGTTTCTCCAGTTGAGAGCCCAGACCACCCAAACCCAGATTTCTCCGTGTGTCCCTGTTTCTGTGGTCTCTTCATTCCCTCACAACCCCAGTCAGGGTTCTAGGACCCAGAGAGCAGCAATGGAGCATTAAATAATTTATGAAGCTTTAGTTATGACATGAGGAAATGGTTGGTTATCAAAAGGTAGTTAAGTGTTTGTAATTAGCATGAGAGAGTAATGATGGCTGGCTTCTGTTGAAAACCTGCTGTATCTTAAACATCCATGTGTTTTACACGAAGAGGTGTCTTAACTATTATAAGAATTGTACTAAAAAACAAGACCAGAAATCCACCAAAAAGTATTAGAGACTGTGTGTGGCTTATATAATCCACTGAGCTCATGGGGTAAAGCCTCCATCGCAGAGGTAGACCTGAAAGGGAGACTGAGAACCCAAATATTTATCAGTTATTTAAGTTATAAGTCTTTGCTCTTCAGTGAAATCAGACTAGTAATAAAATACTAAAACTTTTTGCTTTTTGGAATTTTCAATTTCTATTCTAATGGTTTTACATAATAAACATTATTATACTCATTAAGAAAATATTTACCTTTAAACAGACTCTTTTTCTAAAATAATCCAGGTCATGCAAAACAACACCAGAGCAGATTTTTGTTCTCACTCCCATGGAAATAGCCACAAAGGATGCCAAGAAGACTGGTTTACAATTTCTTGCTGCTTTGCTGATCCCAGAATAGCCAATAAGCAAAACTCCATCCTTATGCTCTTCTCTTCATGAAACTCTTTCTAATAGAACGCATTTCAAAATAATTTTAAATACTTGACACTGGCAAGCATATACACAGTCTCTTACTGTTTGCCATTATGAACTTCTAAAATATCTGATCGTCCCACCCTTGGGAGTAGGAGCTGTGTATAAGAAAGGAAGGGCCACTAATTCTGAGGTCAAATACATAAAGTGAACTCTCTCACAAATTAGCTTAAGTTGCTCCCTCAAATATCTCTCCTTGCATAAATTTAATTATTTATTCTAATCCATGCCATTTTCCAGCACCAGCCATTGTTACTTAGCAACAAAGCTGATTGTAGCTTCCAATTAGATGGACCAGGTTGATTACACCCGAACCATTTAGTCATTCTGCAGAAAATGAAAAGTGGAACAACTGGCCATTGTGTGCCTCCTGAATCGTGGTGAACATAGAAGTACCACCTGCAAAGCGTCCTGGCTAAAACTCAGAACTGAATGTGATCTCTACTTTTGTGGGTTTGAAATTTTCTGGAACAAAAAGTTGTAAAGAACATAGGTGTGTTGAGCACAACTTTGAGAGAGGTCAAAGCAACACTGCCAGCCCAACTTCAGCTGGACTGCCTGAGCAAGGAAGAGCTGAGCCATCCCCGGGGAGCCCCCTGTGCTGCTTCACGCCACTGCCAGCTTCAGCGCCCGGAGCAAATGTCTTCCATCACCTCCACGCCTGTGTAAGGAAGTGACTGCGCAGTCCTGCCAGAAGGGAGACAGCTTCTAACTCTGCCTTATTATGACCCCAGTTTCTGATTTCAGGGTTTAAATTTCTTATCATGGGATAAGGTTGTGTGCCTAGATCACACGTTGATCCCTCGTTACAACACAGATGAGGAAAGAACGTATTTAGCATGTATGTGAGCTGTTCATAAGAAAGGAAACCCAGAGCGAAGAGTTTAGGCATTTGACAGGCAAAATGAAAAAATAAATGTTCCCTAGAGCTTAAAATAAACATATATATTTATTTCCCATATATATTATATAATACAGTATATTATTTATATTATTGTAATATATTATATAGTATTATATAGTTATATAGTTATTATGTGTTATGTGTTATTATATGTTGTACATAGTTATGTGTTAATATGATTATATTTTATTATTTATTATATAATATATTGTATATAGTGTATATAGTTATAATATAATATACATATATGTATTTCTCAGATAAAATGCAAACTCCTTAGTCTCCTCATTTGATTTCCTCTAAGATATAACCCTGTAAGATATAACTTTTCCTGTCCTGATCCCATCAACCCTCCTCGTATTCTGTAACCAGACAACCTAGATAGCACACAGCTGGTTTAGAAAATGCATACTTTCTCTCTCCCCTTGCTTATGCTAGCTCATCTTCTAGAACATTGTCCACCGTAATCTTCAGCTTCGAAGCTCAAACTTGTCCATAGCCCTTCCATGACCCTTTCCGTGTTTCCCACTCAGGGAAGATGTGCTTCCCTGTGCAGCATGTGATCCTCTGGCATTTCACTGAAGGTCAATCACCTATTGTTTGGAATTACAGTTTTTCTCTACTTGTTTGAATTCCACCTGTATTTCTGTTTTGTTTTGCTTTTGCTTTTTGAGATAAGGTTTCTCTGTGTAGCCTTGGCTGCCCTGGAACTCACTTTGTAGACCAGGCTAGCCTCTGCCTCCTGAGTGCTGGGATTAAAGGCATGTGCCACCACCACCTGGCATGAATTCCACCTGTGTTATGCTCCAAGAATTTTTAATGTTTTGTATGTGTGTGTATATGTTTGTGTATATGCACATGTGTGTGCATGTGGAGACCAGAGAGCCATGGAAAATGCTTTCCTCCATTGATTTCCCCTCAATATATGAGACAGGATTTTCCACTGAGCTTGGAGCCCACTGATACAGCTAAATTGGCTAGCCAGAGATCTTTGTGTCTCTGTCTTCTCAGCACTAGGATTACAGATGCATGACATCTATGCCTAATCATCCTAAGAATGTCTTATGTTAGGGCTGGGGAAATGACTCAGTAGGTTAAGTGCAAACGTAAGGACCAGAGTTCAGTACCCACATAGAAGCCAAGTACGGTTACAAAACCTGAAATCCCAGCCCCAGGGAAGCAGAGATAGAAGGATTCCCTGAGCTCACTGGCCAACCAGTCTATACAATCAGTGAGCTCTGGGTTCAGTGAGAACCCCAGTTCAAAAAGATAAGGCAAAGAACATCAAAGGAAGATATTCTGATTTCAACATCTGGACTTTACATATATATGGGTGTATGTACGCATGCATGAGCACCAGCAAACACAACATGAGTACACACACACGCACACACACAAGAAAAACATTCAAACATTTCAAAAATCTATGATAGTCATTAATAGATGTAGGTTCTCAGGTACCTGAGATAATAAACTAAGTTTTAGGCAAAGGGATAAACAAATACAAGAAATACATTTTATTAAAAGCCTATTTTTTATTATCATTTTCTTTCTGTCACTGATTCATGGATAGTTAAGAGTGAAGACTGACCTTTGGGATCCAGCTCTGATAGAGACTAGTAGTCATCCATCCACTGTTTATTCTCAGAATTTATTCTTTCTGGCTTTATTCAGAACAGTAATAGGCCCACCTAAAGAACTACATTTCCCAGCCTCTTTGCAGCTAGGTTAGTTGCATGCCTACTTTGGTGAAAGGTATGTAATAAGGAATCCTTGTAAAGGGTTTGGAAGCTACCTCCTGAGTCCTAGAAATATTGGCCAAAGTTTAGTCAGCAGCCATCTGGTCCACGGCTCTACTTTGAAGGAGGTAGCCACAGAGTTTCTTGAGAGCTTCATGAAGCTGTTTCACCAGAACTAAAACTTCTTTTTCTGAACAGTTTTACATGAAATAATGAAGCTTTATATGTTTAAGACCCCATAATCAGTTCTCTATTATCAAAAACTGAAGGCTAATTTAATCTAAATTTCAAAATGGCCAAAAAAGAGTCAGCAACTGATGATCCTAACATTATCCTATAGCAAAGGAGTAAGGGAGGGTCTCTTTTGAGGGGTTGGAGAGATGGCTCAGTAGTTAAGAGTACTTCCTGCTCTTGCATATAGATGTTATTATATCTTGAACAGGTTCAATAAAGAACAAAAAGACAGTTCTCCAAGATGAAAGCCTGAATGACCTAGACAGAAGGAACAGGCTCTCTTATGGATTGAACCTCGACCACATGGTCTCTCAGGAGTTTTATTAATTGAAAGCTCCACCCTACTGATACAAAGGCCTTATTTTCATAATGAACAGAACCTCCACAGTACAACAACCCCCAACCTTTAGCCAGCTGATTTGATGCATTTATGGGCAAGTCAGTCAAGGCCCTGGGTTAATTATTCCTCATCTGGTGCTTAGGCTGAGGGAGAAGACCATTAGAAGTTCCTCCATTAGCAATAAAACAACCAAATGCTTTTAACATTAAAATCTCAGAGGGCAAGGTAAATTTGAACATCAATTGCTCTATCCAAAGGTTTTGAACAGGTACAAGAATCAGACCATTAATTGAGTACCAAAGCACAAAGAGCAAGCAGCTTTCTGGACAGCAGAAAGCTGCAGCTTTTTCACATTTAGGAAGCTGGCTTTTACAGCATAAAAGTTACCCACTGTCTTAAAATTGCAGGAGCGTATAGCAAACAATTAGTCATTCAATGTACAGATAGTGCATACAACTTTACAATACCTGGAGATAGGATCAAATGTTCCACTACACTTGCAGAGGACTTGCTTAATCCCTAGCACTAACATGGCAGCTCACAACCAAATGTAACTATAGTTCCAAGGGATCTGATGTTCTCTTTTAGACTCCAAGAGCACTGCAAACATGTGGTGTAAATACATATTTGCAGCCAAAATTCATAATATAAAATAATTCAATCTTTTTTTAAAGTACCTTCATTTTAGAAAACTCTCTGTGGCAGACATGACACAGCTGCCTTGTGATCTATTAGAAGATATTTCTCATTCAAGCAAATAGTACTAAATTAAGTTCTCCAAGAATGTAGGAAATTAGTTTCTTATCAGCTAAATCAGAGATGACTCTGTTTATCCCTTACAGTTCTCCAGAAGACTCACGAAAATCTCTCATCCTCCATATGAAAAGGAGTATCTGAAATATTCTAAACAATGTTAACCTGACATTCTACCTTTAAGTTTCAAATTACATGAAGATATTTTTCTATTTTAAAAAAAAAAGAGCCTGAGGTTTTTCTATGTTTGTTTTGAATAATTTATTTATTTTTATTTTATGAATATGTATAACTGCTACATGTAAATGTGTGAACCATATGCATGTCTGCTGCCCTCTGAGGTCAGAAGAGGTCATTGGATTCCCTATCACTGGAGTTACCACATGTGTGAGCCACTATGTGGGTTTTGAGAAATGCTCTTAACTGTGGAGCCATCTCTCCACCCTCACCAGACTCCATCACCCCCATATTGATTTTGCCATGGTCTTTATGTAGTCTCACTATGCTGCCTCCTTGTAGGTCATTTCTCCATATTATGAGCCTTTACTGAAGACTCAGCCTAGAATCTGGTCCACCAACCCTTCTACATATGTTTTTAGGTGTTAAATTCTCTTTATTAACTTTCTAACTGCTTTCATAACTTAGATGGTGCATTACTTACTTTTTGTTGCTGTGGTGAAGTACTCTGACCGACTTAAGAAAAGTTTAACTTGGCTTTCAACTGCAGAGGGCTAGACATCCTTCGTGGCAGAGAAGACATGGCAGCAGGAGCCAGAAGCTGAGAGATCACATCTCAACCTCACTCGCAGGAAGCAGCGTGATCCTATCAACTCTCAAAGCCCACCCCTAGTGATAAACTTCCTCCTGCCCTTCCTAAAAGGGCCAGAACTTTCCAAACAGCACCACCTATTGAGGACCAAGTGCTCAAATGCATGTGCCTGTGGGAACATTTCTCATTCAAACCCCAAACCACAGGTGGTTTCTGTTTCCCACAATTACCCTGACTGACATTCTAAGAGAACCCACCATTACTGTCACCCTGCCCAATATAATTCTGTCACACTGTCTCAGAGCTTCCAAATTACTCCTTGCCCTCCAAGGAGGCACCTCGCTTCCCTTATCTCCCAAGTTTTCTTACACCTTTTCTACCTGGATCCTTCTCCACTACAGTCACTCTTATAATCCCAAATCTTCCTTGGAAATTGCCTTTGCTATCAATCCAATGTAAACACTTTGTAGTTTTCAATTTTTGGCAAAAAGCAATATGCAGTAATAAAATAAGAATTCAGCAAGTTTACTTTCACAAACTCACAAGCTAGCCAAGACTTCATAAATCATTTCCAGATTTCTTTTTTTCCTAGATTTCTTTTTTCAGTATTTACTTTACTTTTGACTATGCATATGGGTGTTGTGCATGTGAATGCAGAGGCCAGAAGTAGCAGGTTGGTAACTATAGTTATAGAGAGTTGTGAGCTCCCCAAAGTAGGTGCTAGGAATCCAACTAGGGTCCTCTGCTAGAATAGCATGTGTTTTTTAGCCATTGAGCTGTATCTCCAGCCCCTGTTTCCTGACTTCTGTAAAGTCATGATGTAATTGAAGATCTTTTACTCAGGGCTTTATAAGGTTTTCAGTATCTATTTAATGCCTCTTATTTCTGTTAAAATAAATTTCTACAGCCTCAAGTTCAAACATATAAATAGCTGTTAGGAAAGTTATATAACCCTTGGGACACAAATATTTTGAACCAAAAAAGCCAGTTTAGTCCAAATATGAACATGCTTCAAGTTTTCAAGGTTTTAAGTAATGCCTCGCTTTAACATCTATGGATTTGAATTAGAGCATGACCACAATCTGTATTCAGATTATATACTTGAAGGCATAAAGGCACAGATTTTGCCATTATCCTGTTCAGGGAGCAGAGGCAAGTGGTATGAGCTATTTGAGCAGTGTACTAATTTAAGTAAAAGTAAACAACATAAAAATACTGCAATTCTCAAACTACTAGGGTTGCCAGGAATTCAACAGGAAGTCTAGAACCACGTTTCCCACTGTCTCCTCCCTGAATTGACTTCATTTTGGATGTGTGAGTACCAGCAGACTTCAGTAGAAGCATTCCTGTAGAAAAGTAATCTTAACTCGGCGTTTTCCTAAAGTTTGTCAAATGTGCTTTATTTTATTTTATTCTATTCCATTTATTTTACTTTTTTTACTCTTTAGATATTACCTAACATTTCAAAGTCTTATGTAGTTGTTTTGGTAAAAATCATTCAAGTTTTTGTAACTTCTTTTCTTTCAGTGTTCAAGATTCAGGCATGAATACAAGCAGACGGCCTAGTAAGAATTAGAAGTAGATACACAAAGATGTTACCCATAACTGTTCCTAACTCTGATACTGATACACAGCCCAAAAACACAAAACAAAATCCTGAAGACCCCACACTCCTAATGCAAAACAGAAAACTATCAAATATCCTGCTAAGAAAGTAGCATGAACTGAACAAACCCACAAAGGTTTCCCTAATTGTCCTCCCACCCCCCACCCCACTGCCACCATGATGAATTCTGAGGCATGACAATCTTCCTCTCACACTGCAGCAACCCCCCTCTGCTCCAGTTCACAGCATCATTTCCCAGGCCCACAAGACACGAATATTCTTTAGTATAACATACATAATGGGTGCTTTGGGTGTGAGAGGTGAAGCCAGCCGTTTCTTGTACAGCTGAAACCCTCTCAGGTTCAGCAACACTGACCTCACCCAACAAAATTGTCTACAGATAATGAAAAAAAAATAGTTTGTTGAAAGCAGTTAAAAGTATCTCCATTAACAGGATCTCAATTTTCCCCCTGGATTGGATTTATTATTTGAAAGCCTTTATAAAGCAGATCACAGAACAGACTGACATTTCCCATCACCTGCTTTAATTTCAAGCTACCCAAGTGCGACTATTTTGGGGGGCTTAACTACTATAGTTGGTTTCTCATTTATGTTTTTCAATGATTTCTGCTGATATCCAAAGTTTATAACCTCCTAAGTAGCACAGAAAAGTAGGCTGTGTCTAGCTTCTGTTCTATTCCACTGCATACAATGTAGTCATGTGATTTCTGACATGATGCTGAGTATTTCAAAATACTCAGGTATTCAAAATAGTCAGGGTATTTCAAAGAACAGCACATCTCATTCCCAAAGCACTTAGAGCACAATACTCTGTGCATCAAGGTTGCATAATAAATCTTTTCACATAATCTATTGATTAAATAGATGAACTCTTTTTAGCATATAACATAATAGGGAATAGTTGAGATCTGCCTGACAATGCCTGAAGCATTGCATTCTGTTCTAGTTTCAGTGCTATGTCTTTAATTCATATTTTGTTTTATTTTAAACAATCTTTATTCAGATAGTTTATATACCAAAAGCTTATCCTTAATCATTAAGAAGTTTTGGCAAATGCACATATTCAATCATAACTCACCAGCCTTACCAACATATGTGTGTATATTACTAAGGCGTGTGTGTGTGTGTGTGTGTGTGTGTGTGTGTGTGTGTGTGTGTGTGTTGTATCTGTGGATGTGGAAGCTGAACATGGGCTATGAATATGACTGTAAATTTGAGATATTATTTTTGGCATGCAGTTCTCAGTTTGAAGACTAGTATGGAGGCAGGACAGATGGCACCATGGTTAAGAGTACTTGCTGCTCTAACAAAGGACTTGAGTTCAGATGCCAGCACCCACATCCAGCAGCATACAACCACCTGCAACTCCGTTCCAGGGGATCCTATGCTGCCTTCCAACCTGCACCAGCACAGTCCACACATACACAAGCACATGCAGACACAGATATGCACACCCTCACACACACACACACACACATCCACACATGCACATGCGCCCCCACACACACGTGCACACATACAAACGTGCACACACACAGATATCCACACATGCACACACGGCACACACACACACACACACACACACACATCAGAATAGACTCATAACCATACTGAATGATTCCATTGCCTCAAGAACTTCCTCCAGCTGCTCTTGTCTGTCAAGTCCTTCCCAGATTATAGCCCTGGCAGCCATGGATCTGCTCTCTGTCCTTGTAGCCTTTCCCTCTCTATACTGTCATTTAAGTTTATAACCTTCTGACACTGGTTTCTTTTTACTCAGTACCTTTGGGATCCTTTCACATTAATTCGTCTGCAGTTCAGCCTTTATTATTAAGTAGTACTTTATTATTTGGATGGCTCACAGTTCATACATCTGGACATTAAGGCACTTCAGTTGTGTTAAGTTTCTGACAATTGTGAATAACACTGCTATAAAATATATAGAAAAGCAGCTTGTATGAACATCAACTTCTCTGAGGTAATGAATTCCTGCGTTACACAGTTATTCTCCCTCTTTATTGGCACTTAGCATTGTCAGGATATTTTGTTTTTGCTGTTTTCATTTAGTCTAGTCAATGCATAATGGCATATGATTATGTTTTGGTGCATAATGGCTGATGGTGGTGAGAGAGTTTTCCCATGTACACTTGCCACATGTGTGCTTCATTTGATAGAACAGGGTAGTGAGTGATCTTCATTGTCAGCGTGACGAGATTTAGAACCACCATGAAAACAAACCTCCGGGGTATCTCTACGAGGGTATTTCCAGGAAAGTTAACTGAGCAGGAAGACCCACCCTGAACACGAGCAGGACCATCCTGTGGGACTGGGGGAAAGGGAGAAAGTAAACTGAGCATCAGTAATCAACTGACTTGGCTTCCTGGGTGCAGACACAGGGCAACCAGATACTTCACACCTCTCCACCGCCTTCTCCACCATGATGTTCCAACTATGAGCTGAAGGAAACCTAAGTTTTCTTAAGTTGCTTTTCCCATTATTTTTTCACAATAAGAAAAGCAATTAGTGCAAATATCTTCCAATATTTTGCCCATTTTTTCCAATGGACGTTTGTTTTCTTCCCACAGAGTATTGTGACCACAATTTTTATATTGCCAGTACATATTTTTTTGGCCATCTATATGATTTGCAAACATTTTCTTCCAATATGTTGTTATCGATTTCTTTCTCAGAGATTTTGCTCTTGGTGTCATATATGAATAGCTACTTGTCAGGTAATGCAGATTATTTTCCGTGGTTTTCTTTTAAAGCTTTATAATTCTGTGTTTCATCTACGGTCCATTTCAAGGTAACTTTATTCAAGTTGTGAAAATTATGACTGTTTTGCTCATGATATCTAATTTTCCCAACACCATTTTTTAAAATTGTTTCCTTATTGTTTTTGCATCACTATGAGAAAAACAACTGACCATTCATTTGCACATCAACTTTTACACGGTCTGTTGAACACTTGGGTTTGCCATCAGTGTCTCGATTGCTGTGGCTATCTCCTTAGTCTAAAGTGAAGGACTCTGCTGCCAACAGCTCTCCTTTCTTGTGAGTGGGCTGTTCTTTTCCTCGTGCCTTCTCATGCACTTTTACAATGATTTTATCCATGTTTCCAAAGCATTGACCTTCCATATTTATTTGGAGTTACTGAAATCTATCAGTCATTTAGGGAATGACTGACCTCAAGTACATATATGTCTTCTAATGTGTGTATATATATATATATATATATATATATATATATATATACATATATATATGATATCTGTCTTTTAGGTCTTTGAATTTAGGTCAATTTAGGTCTTTATTTTTTTCATTTTGTTCTCATATTTTAGCACACAGATCCTGCAGATGCGTGCTTTGAGCTGGACTTAAGTCATTTCTCATTTTTGGAACTATTATAAGATGAAATTTCTTTTTCTTTGGCAACTCTATGTTGCTAGGCTATAGGAATAAGACATGCTGTATTTCACAGTGGTTCTTTCTGAAACTATAGGGCAATGAGTTGACATTATGTCACGTCCCTGAAGTTCAAGGAACTGGAAATATTTTCGCATTAGTAAAAGACTTGAGAAAACAAAATAAATTAGATGATCTAGTGTCACATGTCTGCAACATTTTGGTCGGGATTACAAGTGAAACTTATCCTGTCCACTATAAAATTATAAAACTAGTCCAGCAGTCTAGGAGTTGATTATTAACATAGGAGTTTAGTCAGAAGCCCCTGAATACTCCCTGGGAAATCAAGTGTCATCACTAAGCTTTCAATATTTCTGGGAACTTTCATTCAAATACCAGTGGTTTTTTTTTTTTTCTTTTTTCTTCCAAAGTGGCAGGCCCAAAGTACATACATAGAGGAGGCAAATCCTGATCCACCATGGTATGGAAGGAAATTAGTGCCCAGAGGTCCCAACTGCCCTACTCTCTTTGTGTGAGAGCTTTCTATACATATCACAAAGATAAATATTGCTTCTAGAATTCAAGGTTGAACTTATCCAGATACAGAGAGCAGAGTAGCTGTTATAACTGAGTGTGATATAGCACAGCCCTATTTGTATATGAAAGGAGCAGACGTTTTTACAGAAATGTACTGCTAGTGGTAATACACATCTTGACTTCCATGAGCAAGCTTAAACCACGCAGCACCTCAGATCTATACAGGTCCCTCCATCCCTTTGCAAAGCATAGCAATACAACTGCCTTAACTTTTTTCAGATTCAAAATTATATATAAAACTATAAGTCTATAAAACGCCTTTCTTCTTGACTACAGGCAGGACCTGGCATATTTTAGACTTGTTCAAAAGAGCTGATTCTGGCGATATGTTGTACAGTCAATGCATATCAGCAGAACTGTAGTGACAGGTGACTTTGGGATCCATGTCGTTGTGGCAGGGCAGCATCAGTGTGAACATCTCCCAGATCCAGGAGCAATGGTACTTTCCTGCATTTTATCCAGGTATGGCACATGGAAGGCATTACCACAGCCAAACAAAGTGAAGGAGGGGGTAAATCACAGGCATCATGGGGCAGGAGAGCATTTCGAAGGAATAGTAAAGAGGAGACAAGCCTCAGTGCACAGCTGGTGGTGCCAACCCAGATAAATCTTTCTTTTTCTTGTCATTTTGATTCTGTTTTGACCCTCAATTGAAGTGACCTGGAAAGACAGCGTGCTCATGAAAGATTGGCCACATTTATGAACACAAAGTATCTTTAATAACAAACCCAGAATTCTCTTTGCAACATTTTTTTGAACCCAAAACAAACGTTGTGGATTCACAGATAAACACCCAACTTTTGTAACACATTTTTAAAAGAATGTTATCATTTATGTTAGAACGTAGCAGAAATCTAATACAAAAGGAGCGTTCCTATAGTTAAAAGTCTGCCTGCAGCGCCCTCTCCTGTTCACTATAGATGAGTGCAGTTTCCTGTCTGCCTTTAGAATAATGTATCTTGGCAGTATTGACTGCAAATTTTGCAATGAATTTTTGGACAGTTTATTTCTACTAAATTTTTTTGTTCTGTTAAGAAGTTACAGTGTCAAAGAAAAGAGCACAAAACCCATTACAAAAGTTATTTGAGTTTTTTTTTCCCAAAAATAAAACCCAAGATCTACGATTTAAATTTAAACTGTAACGTTGGATCATACATACTTTGAATGCTGTTTCTCCAGGTTGACTGTGCTACCCATCTTACACACACACAACACCTGCTTGTGTGATGAACTACACCACTAAATATTAATTAAAAACTGCCCAGGCAACAAGCAAGAGTAATCTATCAGAAGTTGCTGCCTTGGCTGTCACACACATTGTCATTTTGACATGAAGAAGTTCGTTCAAGAAAGAGCTCTGTTTGCTCACACTTAGTACAGCACTGATAAAACAAGTGATGAAGACGTAGGGTGGTAAGTAACTATTTGTCGCCTGCATGAGTGTTTAAGAACTTTCTCCAGATTCCAGCGATCTTCTACATAAAGACACAACTCACTTACTGAATGCTGGCCTTTAAAGCCTTATTAACTCTATCTCTCAATGCTATTGCTAAATTCTGTTTTGGGATACAAAATGGTTCGCTCATGGGGCAATCTTTGAACATGCTTGAAACGGATTTACAGATAAACTCATCTGGCTACTAATCCCATGTGTCACCAAATTATGTGTATGTTTTGCTCTATTAGTGTTCTGGATGCAGAGTGGCTCACAATCTCATCAGTGGGTTTTTCAAATATCACTGTATCAGTCAGAGGAAGCTAAGCCATGCTAGGTTAGCAAATAATGCAAAGCTTTTAGACGTTTATGAAAAGCGTAGCTTATTTTTTTCTGGATTGTGGCCTTTGACCTTAGGTCCTCAACAGGGAACTCCCTGTTCGTGTGTCACAGTCAGCAGTGCCTCCGCTAAGGGAACAGCACCCGCCGAACAGGCGCATCAAGCTTGCCCTTGCAGTGCAACCACTGTCATCTACAAAGCCGACACGCTTGACAACTCTACAATACAGTTCCCAAAAAAGTCTCCCAACATTTTGAGTAAGTTTAGGACTCTGGGTTGGGTGACAGTCATAGCCATGCTGAGCACAGCGATCACAGTGACAAACAGAAAAGAAAACAGCAGAGCCCCCGATGGCTCCTGAAACTCTGCCCAAAAGTGCCACACGATGATCCTGTCTCAAAAATGTATTAGCCAAGACAATGCGTGTGGCCACAGATGAGAGCAAACAACAGGACTAGTCATAAGATTCTTCTGTGAGGATGGAATGAAAACTAACATACTCTAAGGCCACATATCTGAAAATAAAACGTATGGTATCAAATCAGCAATTTAGTTGTTTCTAGGTCAAAATGCCAGTTATTTTCACAAAAAGGATGAGTTTAAAAAAATGTAATGTACTGTTTAAATTTTTACTTGGTATTGCAGAGACATAGACTAAAAAAAGCCTTCCTACTATTTATACCAATTACAAAAGTTATTGTACTATTCAAATAGCCAGTGCGCCTCAGAAATCACTTCAGAAAATAATTAAAGAAAATTCATACGGCTAAAAAAAAATCAAAAATGAAACAGAAAGATTAAATATGCATAAAAATAAACAGCTTAACAAAAGATACCAGAAGATTCAGGCTGGAGAGATGGCTCAGTCTCTGAAGTGTTTGCAGAACAAGTACAAGGACCCAAGTTCAGTGCCTGACTAATCCCCACACTAGACAGCCAGAGGCAGGCAGACTCCCGGGTCCTGGCTGGTTTTGTGTCAACTTGACACAAACTAGAATCATCTGAACGGAGGGAACCTCAACTTAGAAAAAAATGCCTCTCAGTCCAGCTGTAAGGAATTTTCTTAATTAGCAATTGATGGGGGAGGGCCCAGCCCATTGTGGGTGGGGCCATCCCTGGGCTGGTAGTCCTGGGTTCTATAACAAAACAGACTGAGCAAGCGATGGGGAGCAAACCAGTAAGCAGCACTTCAACGGCCTCTGCATCAGCTCCTGCCTCAGGTTCCTGGCCTGCTTGAGTTCCTGTCCTGACTTCCTTCAGTGATGAGCTATGGATGTGGAAGTGTAAACCAAATAAAAACCTTTCCTCCCCAGTTTGATTTTTGGTCATGGCATTTCATCAAAGCAATAGAAACCTTGACTAAGACAAGATGGCCAACCAGACTCCATTTGGAGAGTTCAAAACCAATGAGAGACATTGTCTCAAAATACAAGTAGACAGCTCATGAGGAATAGCACCCAAGTTTGTCCTCTGGCCATCACATACACATACCAGTAGCAGTAGTAGTAATAGTAGTAGTGTGTTTGTTCCCCCAGTCCCGCGCTCGTGCAAACCGCCGCCCCAATCTTCAGAGTACCCTCGCACACACCTCTGATGTTTGACCGGCGGCGACCGGGTTTCCATCCCTTGGCCAGAAGGACAGAGCTCGGGTTTGAGCAGAAGGAGAACGCTCGGAACCGAGGCGTGAGTCTCGGTTGATTTCTCGTGGCCTGAGAATAGAGGGCGAGACACAAAGAGGCCTCGGGAGACGAATCTGATGGATCACGAACTTGTTTATTGGGAGGCTTTTCCCTGTTTAAATATCTTTCCCCTGGGGAGGCGGGAGTCCCAGTACTCCGAGTGGGGAAGACCCATTATCATACAGACAGGGCGGGCACCTGGCCTCATGGTCTTTGCAAAGACAGAGGAAGGTGCCCAATCCACCACAGGGCGGACAAACATCTGCCAGGTTATTTTCCTTTTTGCTCCTGTGAGCAACCTGGGTCCCTCCAGGACTGAGAGAGAAGGAGCTCGCAAAGCATCCTACCCCTGTATGTGTGTGTTGGGAGCTGTGCCCTGGAGACTATCACACACAGAGTCAAAAGCAAGGATGCTGCTAGCCTTGCTTACATAAAATTAACCCCATCTTAGCGGGAATGGCTCATGAACAAAGGGTTCAATGTCTCATAAGAAGTCAACCATATTCTTTAAACGTAACAAAATTTGGAGCGCAGATCTAAAGGGTTATAAGTGAAATGCCACAATTCGATTCTAAACTTACATGGAAAACCAAGTGAAATTAAAATAGCCAAGATTGAAAAGTTGTTCAACCTCATTATTAACCAGGGAGGTGAAAAATAAAATATTCCAATTATCACATTGACAAAATTAAAAACCAGACCACAAAATCTTGACCATGTGGTACTTAAAGTAGCACACACTATCTCTCTTATTTTCTTTTCTGGACCAAAATAAAACCTCAAATAAGAACAAAAACACCATTTTTAGAATACAACCAGTGTTATGGAGAAAACAGTAATCTTTAGGTTTTCCTTAAGATGAAGGAGCGATGAAAAAGTTAAACCAACTGCGCAAGTAAAGAAGTTAGAGCAAGCAGGCAAACAAAGGGAGCAAAATAATAAAAACATGCATACTCTAGTAATTGCCTAATGAATTAAACAGAGAGCCCCAAGTATGGTTGGAAGGGGACAGAACAAATAATAAAATGCCCAAATTGAATCTAACTTTTGAAAACCTGATCTAAGAAGCTGGAGGTGCCAGATACGGCGGTGTGCAGCTGTGCTCCAGAACCTGGAGTCGGGCTGGAAGTCCTTCCCCAACGTTTAGCAATTTCGGACAAACCTGAGTTATATGGAAATGGGAAGAGAAAGGAAGAGGAAGAAGAGGGGAGAAGAGGAGAGGAGAGGGAGGAAGGGAAGGACATATCTTTATCATTTTAACTCTGATGGACTAAACTATATAGTCTTAAAAATGAAATTCCTAAAAACAGATTCAAAAAGTATTATAAATGTGAATAAATAAGTGAAATATTACTGAGGAATTACCTCCAGAAGTAATTCTAGGAACAATTAATATTACTGAAAAGCACAATCGAATCTTGAAGAAGCTATTATTGTCTGTGTTGACTAACATGATCTAGGAACAAAACTTAAGCTGGAGTGTTATCCAGTCCAGTGAGAGGATGCTAACAACAACCTTGACATAAAACAAACAGTAGAATATTATGAAAATCAAAAGAAACCACAGACTAGTAAATGTGTATCATTTTTTCTTAGTTTATACAATTTTACTTATTTGTGAATGTGTATGCACGCGTATTTGTGTGTGTGTGTGTGTGTGTGTGTGTGTAGGTACACACGCTCAGAGGTCAGAGGACAGGGTTCAGGAGTTGTTTCTCTCCTTCCAGTGAGAGATCTGGAGATTCAGCTCAGGTGAATATGCCCTATTAATCAGAATTATCTATTGTCTAAGTTAAGGAAAGCATTATGCTTTATTATTTTGCGAAGCCAATTAATTTCTACAGAGTTTCTTTGCTTATTTTAACAGCATTATACACAGAAAAGCAAATTGCCTCTTGCTAGGTATGAGTCTTACGAATTTAACAGGTAAAATTTATACACCTATTGATTTTGTAAAGGTAAACAGCTCAAAAACTCACTGTCAACACAAACAGGTTGTGTGATATCAGAAGGTATGGGTTTCTCCCCCTCACACACACACAAGTAATTTTGCAATGGACACAAGCTGGGTGTCCTCTAAGTCCTGGCATGATCTGAATGGTGATGATATTAGAAATTCACAGGTTGAAGGTTTAATCCCCAAGGCAGTCAGTCCCTACTCCAGACCCAGCAACTGAGCCTTTAGGACACCTGACAACCCAGCTGCAAAGGTATCTCCATGCTCCCATCCACAAGTTCAATCAATTTGCCAGAGCAGCTCACAGAACTCAGAGTAGCATGGTGCTTACCTTTGCTGATTTGGTTTAAGGACATGCAAGAAAGACATCCCATTGAAGACATAGGTGGGTTGAGGACTTGAACAAAGGCCAGAGCAAGCCCCTCCATCCCCATGGAGGAAAGGCCACCATCCTTCAAGCAGGCAGATGAATGGAAGGCCCCTCAAACACTGAATCCTGTCCACTGAAGAATTTTTACTGGGCATTCATTGAAAAGGCCTGATTGAAGGATGGACAGTCTCACTCAAAAATGATTGGACAAGGCCTGTCTAGGTGTTTTTGTTTTTGTGCTGTGTTGTGTTGTTTTTTCTGCCTTTTTGCAGACTCTTGTCTTCCTGGATGTGCCACTGAAGTCCTGGAGTGGAAGTTGTGTCTCTGCTGTCAAATGAGGCAGTCAGATCAGCCACTAGGGGAAGATGAGATTTCCTACCATCTGCCTTGGAGAAGAGAAATCCTAGTTCCTATGGTATCTGGGCAGGAAAAAGAGCAGCTGAAAGGAGGCAGACGGCCAAAGGGCTTGTGCCTTCTGAGACCTAAAGTTCCCCACCATTATAAGAAAAACGGTTCTTGATGTTCCTGTAAGTTGGGAAACAACAGGGCTGATGATAAACAGAAATATAGATGTGCATACAGTTCACGTGGATATATCTTCATTTCCCAACTATAGTTAGTGACCTATAGATTCTTACATGGCAAGTCCTTCCAGGGATGTGTCACCAAGAGCTTGCCCAAGCTCTGAAGGAAATCTCTCAACGGAGTTAATAAACCTTTCAAAAATTACTAGCACAGTTATGAATTAGAGGGACTATTCAACTGATAATCACAAGAGTGTACTTTGGGATTTGTAAGAATATATGTATAATTTACAGTCACCAAGTAGGAAAGGTGAGCTTCTTGTGATGGAAAGAGATGGTGTCCTGGGGTAAGGTGGGGCCTGTGTTGAGGAAGGGAGCTGCCCCTGGGGTCTGGGCATAGCTGAGCTGGGAGTAGAACAGGCCCTGAGGAGAGCCTGACTTTGGCCAGGCTGTACAAGAAAATAAGGCTGCACCCAATTCAGCACCTCTCAGGCGTTCCTGGAGGAGGAGGTGTGGTCTGAGAGGTGTGAATGAGGCTGTAGGAAGTCATACTGGGCCTCCTGGGGCAAGGATGCGAGGGTCTGAGTGACATTGTGGAAATGGAGCTGGGGTCTGAGGCTGGTAGAGGCAGGGTCTGAGTGAGGCTATGGGTAGGAGGTGGGCTCAGAGTGAGCCTGTGGGTAGGAGGCGGGGTCAGAGTGGCACTGTAGATGAGGAGGCGGGGTCTGATTGACACTGTAGATGAGGAGGCGGGGTCTCACTGAGACTGTGAGCAGGAGGCGGGGTCAGAGTGGCACTGTAGATGAGGAGGCGGGGTTTGAGAGACTGTGGTTAGGAGGCGGGGTCTGAGTGAGGCTGTGCGCAGGAGGCGGGGTCTGAACGAGGCGGGTCCTGTTTCAGGAGCTGTCAGATGGGTGGGCTGCTTTAAGGTCAGGCGGGCCGAAGGAGAGGAGGAAAGGGACAGTACGGTGACGCCCTGGGTTTGGGCCTGGCTGCGGCCCTGAGCCGGGCGGAGGAAAGGGTGCGGCGACGGGAAGCCGCAGTGGGATGCGGGTGACACGGACTCGGCTGTGCTCGATCCTCGTCGCCCTGTACTGCCTCTTCTCCATCTACGCCGCCTACCACGTCTTCTTCGGGCGCCGCCGCCGCGCCCCGGGCGCGACCTCTCGGGGCTCCAGGAAAGCGGCGGCGCAGGCAGGGGAGCGGCGCGGCCGAGGTAAGACAGGGCAGGGCGGGGACAGCGGCCTGCGGCCTGCTGCGGCTCTGGGCGCCGGCGCCTGGCCGAACCGAGCCGCGCGGTCCTCGGGCTCGGGGCTGGGATCCCTGGGGCCCAGGGTGCGTGCGTGGTTCCTCCCCGGCCTCCGGAGCCAGCTCTGGGCTCGGATTGAAGGCTGTTCTCACCCCGGTGGTGAGTGGTGTGCACGCCTATAAAACGCCTAGAATGCCCCAAAGGCAGAACTGCAGAAATGCCGGGGGCGAACCGCCAATCACGGATGAGTTTTAAGCTTCTAGTCCCTTGTTAAGCAAGGCCCTTTGTAATCATGTGACCTCAGAAGGCCATGCTTATATATTTACAGCTCTGAGCCCCATCTGGTATTTTGACTTCTTTGGGAATTGTAATCCTATTTCACTCCTCCGCTGAGTATTTTGCACAGTTGAAATTGGTGGAGACAGTGTGCTAAAGTTAAGATTTACTAATAGGTTACTGATATAAAACAAGAAAACAGTTCCAGCACTAAAGCTTGTAACTTAATGTGTTGTGCAGGTATTTCTAACTTTTTTTTGGAGGGGGGGGGGATACATGTCCTGTCTCATGTTAACATTTTTCAAATCTTTAACAGAGGTAGTTCAATGAAACAAAACGTTGTTTTATTTTCGTGGCTTTTTTTTTTTCAGTTGTATGCCTCAAATTCAATTGTTTGTCTCTGAAACTTGAAGATAAGACGAGTCTAGGTTGCTAGCATCTTACTCAAATGACTTGACTTTATATCCGCAGTTATTCCCACTGGTAAACACAGTCACTCTCTTTAAAACAGAACAATCTGCTTTGGAGAGTGAGGAATGGAATCCTTGGGAAGGAGACGAAAAACACGAGCAGCAACACAGAATTAAAACTAGCCTGCAGATACTAAATAAATCCGCAAAAGAAAAAGTGGAGCACAGTGTGCAAATCTGGGGCAAAGCTGCCATTGGTAAGTTACCATAAGACGAAAAGCATGCAAAGACATTACAAGAGATGTGCTGTACTGCTATTGAATTTACTAGAGCATATGTTTCACCATCATGTAATGCATGATTTCACTTATAGTTTCCATTAGGTATACAAATATTCCCCTATTGGTTAATTACTTTCATTCGTAATTAAGGAGTAGACTGTGTAGCATCATCATATTATAACTCACGTGCCAGCAGAACTACCATTCATTTGTATAATTAAGGACACTTAACATATATGTGTAATGTTTGACCCCTGTCTTTAATGAGCAAATAAGTCTTGGGTCGTGCTGAACAGAGCAGTGTTCAACAAGGTTCTTCATTGCAAGCCTTCCTCAGTTTTTAACATGCTAGTGTTCACTGTGAGTATCCAGTGAGGGGATACAGTATATAGATGGTTAAACTTAAATGCTATCTGGGGTGTAGCACAGTGCTAGAGCACAGGTTAGTATGTGCAGTGGCCTCAGATCAGCCCTAGCACCAGAAACAAACAGAAGCCGTGATAGCTCATAGGAGCCGCTTTATCGTGAGTCTAGTGTTCCAGAATATGCATTAGGCTCAGAGAATGAGGCCCTCGGTGATTACATATATATATATATACACATACCCATATTTACATTGATTATGTATTTATTTACGTGAAACAACACTAATAGGTTGATAAACATTGGCATTGTGAAATTTTCAGCAGGCTAGCCATCATCTCCCATACCTATGTTTGCTGAGAAATCGAATCTCTTAGCAATATCAAGTATACAATGTACTATTAATAAGTATAATCATGTATACAATGTATACAATGTATAATCATGATACTCATATTAGTTCTCCAGAATTAATCCGTCCTGTATTAATGGCACTTTAATACCATTTGATTGACATCTCCACATTTTGCATCATCCCTCTTAGTCCTGCAAACACCTTCTATAGAAGAGGGTTTTTTTGGACTTTGAGAGTGAGTTGGATTATATACAGTGATAGTTTTGAAAATGAGTACGAGATGAGAAAAAAGTAAGAAATACAGTGCCTGACTTGCGGTGTTTTGTAAATTTATTTATGTTTACTTACAAAAAAAAAAAGACTTCTTGAAGATTACTTCTGAACTTCAAAGAGCTAGACCTGGATTTCTAGTGACTTGGTTTTAACAGTTTTGAGGAATTTTCTGGTGGTGGTAAGTGGTGGTGGTATTTTTTAAAAAATAAACTGAATTAATGCTTTCTTCCTCTAAGTCTCCATATTCTTATCTTATTTTCGAACTTATGTGTTATCAGGTTTTCACGTTTTCAGACTTTTCTTGGTCCAGTAAGCACCCTAGTGGCCAATGAGCTTCATCAAACACCTGTTTCATCAGCATATACCCTGGACAGTCCCAATACACCAGCTACATAATTCCCGGTAAAAGGGGGTCTGGATGTGAAGAGCTGTCCTCGGTCCACACACATTGGAAATTAGGGAAAATTCCATGAGATTTTCCCGCCTCAAGTCATGTCTGGTACAGCTTTGCCTTCTCATCTTCACCTTTGGAGCCATGCTTCCATTTGCAGAAGAATTCGCTCTGTTTGACAAAGTTTGGTGGATTTTTTCAGCCTTTTCCTGCTGTTAGAATTTTCAAGCCGAATGGACTTCATTAGTTTCAGCCTCTCTGTCACAGTGGGTCTGAGCCGGCAAGAGTCCTCATACTGTAGAAACTTTGAAACTTTTAAGGTCTCTGGTGCATTGCCATAAGTACATACTGTATTAGACAAGAAACTCCCGCACATACCTTTCCTGGATAGTCCCTTCTCTAATTCTGACATCTGTTAAGGTGGCTAAGGGGATCCATAAATCACATGCATAATCTCTTCCAACAGCCTCTTCTGTCAATCAGTGGCTCGAAACCTTGCTAATGCTGTGACTCTTTAGTAGAACTCTACTTGTGTGGTGGTGACCCCCAACCGTAAAATTATTTTTGTTGCTACTTCATACTGTAATTTCATACTGTAATTTTGCTAGTGTTATGAGTCATAATATAAATATCTGATATGCAGATAGTCTTAGGCAACTTCTATGAAAGAGTCCTTCTACCCCCAAAGGAGTCACAACCTACAGAACTACCGGTATAAATGAATATTCTAATTTTGTTGGAGCCACTAACAAAAGTTACAGCCACCACATTTGTGGCCTCTTCAAATCATGGTTTCCTAGCAGCAAATGTGCTTTTTTGTCTCTTTTTAAAATCTGAGTAGTCCAAAATTTTCCCATTATCAAATGCTGATATCTGTTGCCTAACAGTTCATCCCCCAATGTCTTTCCTCTTTTCCTCTTGGATTTCACTGTAATCATTTTTTAAAGGCATTTAATACTTTCCTTAGAAATCTCTTCAGGTAAATATCCAAGTTCGTCAATTATAAGTTCTACTTTACTCATACTTATGCACAGGACACAGTTCAGCTAAGTTTGTGGCCCCTATACAGTGCATGTCTTCTTTGCTGATTTCTAAGAACACAGTCCTCATTTCTTTAAGTGCGCAGCTTAACTTTAGTGTGCACGTTTCTGCCAACAGTCGGCTTGTGGCAGCCTGTGTGTTCTTAAGGCACGTAGGTTTTCTCTGGTGTGTGCCCCACTCTCTTCTGAGTCTTGCTCACTAAATGAACTGTGAGCATCTGCATTTCTCCTACAGACTGTTTAAGGCCATCTAAGGTAGACTTTGTTAAAAGTCATACTCCCAGAATTCCTCCAGCCGCCCCCAAAGCCACTTCCACACTTAACCAGTTGTCACAGTAGCACCTCACTTCCAGGTACTGCATAAACCGTCGTTTTCTGTGGCTGCTGTAACCACCTACCATGTTCAGTGACTGAACACTGCAACTTTATCTCCTGCCTTTCTCAAGGCAGGAGTTTCAGATGTCTCTGGAAGGTTCTGGATCTCAGCACCTTAGTCACATCAGAACTCTTCTGCTTTATAAGACAATATCCACAGATTCTAGAGATTAAGGTATGGGCATGGAGAAGAGGAGTGGTATCCAGCCTGACACATTTGGAAAGCTTCATCCATTCAAGCGACAACCACTTAAAACTGGTTGCTAAGGAGACTTCATTAAAGTGGCACAGTGGGGACAGAGCAAAGTGTGTCTTTCAGTATAACTGACACAAGCTTCTCGAAGGTGTCATGTCTCCATATTAATACTCCCTCCCCATTTAATCAGACATCCTTGAAGGCATGATCCCTCTGCAGACAAATGACACTTCATCTTTTCTCCTTAGGAAAGCCATGACGCTTGACCTTCCTTCATCTGAACAAAGACTTTGAGTGGACAAGATGACAGTACACACTCAAATGGGGAGGACAGCCTTGGCACATTGAGTGTTTTAGTATACTAATGAGTGCTTCTGGCTCCAGCATACAATGTTTAGTCCTTTCAGTCATGATATAAAATTAATTGTAATCGTGGGGGTAATTTAGTTTCTAATATACATTTTGTTTCAGAATATGATGGGTAATAAGGATTTAGTAATATTAGGGGTTCCTAGGTGTAAAGATCCTGTTGTCTGTACTACCACCCACTTTAACACCTATAACACTGAAGTCTGTTCCTTGTACAGTTAGCTGCCGTATTGACGTCTGAGGTTTTGATTGGTAGCACTGCCTGCAAGCAGACCATAGCAGGAAACTTCTAGGCTCATGATCAAAATCGAAAGAAAAAAAACAACATACATTTCTTTGACAAGCTAAAGTGGATAAGACAGCAGCTGTTTCTGTTTTTGTCTCTGATGACCAGGTTTGTATCTCTGGGAGCATATTTTCGAAGGCACTCTTGATCCTGCTGATGTGACTGCACAGTGGAGGGAAGGACAGTCAGTTGTAGGAAGAACACATTACAGGTATTAGTTGGACAACATTAACCTTGTGTTGCTGTCTGATGCTTTCAAGTAGCTACTAGAGGAAAATATACTTTGATAAATCATTTCCATTTCAGCTTGTGAAGAATACAGAAATAAGCCCTGTGAATATGTGTTCATGGTTCCAGCTTTATTAAACATTTTCTTATTAAGTTGGACATTACAAAATAATTTTGGAGAGAGGGCTGGAGATGTAGAATATTTGCCTAGCATGTGCAAGACCCTGGGTTCAGTCGCCAATACTGAAAAAAAAAAAATTCTATAGAATAAATTTTGGGACGTCTTATTTCCGTTTTGATTTTAGCTGATGATATGGAAAATTCCATGTTCCACATTTTATACATTTGACTGGTAAATGAACACTTAGCGTTCTGTGTCTGGAGGACTAATATATACACAAACATTACTTGCATGATTTCCTTTTCATTAGTATTCATATTGACCTTAAAATAGTCAGGTGAAATCCAACTTGTTATTTATTAAAACATTTTATGGCATATCCACTATGATTCATTTAATGATATAGATTGCCATTTTTCTGCAAAATTCAGAACTAATTCGTCTTAACTTTTAGATTCAGTAAAACCAGTGCATTGCCAAGACTTTTAGGACCTTTAACTTACCTATCACTGTATAATTTCTTAATTTTTAGATAGAATTATGATGATTTCTAATTAGAAAACTCATAATACTTGAAAATACTGTTTTCATTTTGCTTCTTCCTGAAATACACAATAGTTGTTTTATGTTTTTACTTTGTGTTGTGAGGAATGTCAACCAGAGATTCTGGTGTTTACTACAAATCCATCTCTTCTTCACAGAAATGAAGAGAGTTTCATTTGAATTTTCCCTGCTGCTGTTGTTGCTTACATTATAAACACTTAGCAGTTTTATCACACTTCCTTTGTTTCCATATCCATGTTCCTTGGGAGGAAGGTGGTTTCAAGTGGAAGGCGGTCAACCTTGGGCATTCTTCATTAGGAGCTGTAGGCCCTGTCTGTTTTTACTTAATATTTTATTTAATGTTTGTGCGTGCATGTAATGTGTTTGGATACTGGAGCACCCCATTTCCATGTGGGGGCTCATTGTCATTCTAATAGTCAAAGTCCTGGGAAACCTTTTCCTGCATAAGATGTGGTCTCACTAGGAAAAGAGGAGGATGCCTTATCAGAAAATGGGCTCAGCCCTAGGCCTTCCAGCTATAGTGTTCAGAAAAGCACCAACTAGGCCACATTCCTTTGTCATGACCTGCTGTCATGAAGCAGGCAGTATTTAGAATTTAGCTAGGTTTTGTCAGGGCTAAGATAAAAGGGGGAGCAGCTGAATGCCTTCTACTCTCGGAGTGAGAATTCCAGAGTTCGAAGCACACTTCAACCACCTTTTAGCTCTAAGAGCTCCACAAGTTCCCAAATCCCTGAAGAAAAATACCTCTCTCTCCCTCTCTCTTTCTCCTTCCCCCCTTCTCCCTCTCCCCCTCTCTCCTAGTAGCCAACAACTGCCATGTGTTTTGTTTTTTTTTTTTTTTTGAGGAAAGGTCTCTTGAATCAATTCTGTTAGCTAGGCTGGCTGGAGAGTGAGCCTCAGGGATCTGCCTGTCTCTGACTACATCTAGCTTTTCACACTGTTGCAAAGAATTGAACTTATATCCCCATGCTTGCAAGGCAAGCACTTTACCAATTAAGCGCTCTTCCTAACCCCTCATTGCATGGATCTTCTCAAAGGAATCATACTTGAAAAGTAAACAGGTATTTATAATCACTGTGCTAATCTCATTGAAGGCCGTATGTATACTCCTAAATTTTCAGTACTTAAATCTCTCTGTTTGAAAGTAAATGTGTGGCTGGACATGGACCTTGGTGGTAGGAAGGCTGTTCTAGAATGTGCAAGGCCCTGAGTTCAATTTCCAGTCAAAATTAAACGTGAATGCCAATTATGTGCATAGATTTATATCTGTATTCCTATTTTAACAATAAACATGTCAGTGGACTTAAGCTAATAATAGTTCTACTATATTACATAGAATTTTCTAAACGATTCCTATGAAGTCATAAGTAGCATCCTTAAGCTTATGTCATGTGGTATTACCACAGTGATAGAAAAAGGATTAAAGCAAAGACAACT
This sequence comes from Cricetomys ansorgei, assembly GCA_026225945.1. Taxonomy (NCBI): domain Eukaryota; kingdom Metazoa; phylum Chordata; class Mammalia; order Rodentia; family Nesomyidae; genus Cricetomys; species Cricetomys ansorgei. The sequence goes on along the minus strand of JAMJFZ010004059.1, from coordinate 4,713,801 downwards.
AACTCCCAATAAGAAAGGCTAAGCCAAATTTACTCTTCTAAAATTTTTATACAAGATTTTATGTTATAAAAAATAATACTATTTCTTCTTTAGAGAACACTTTGTATTCAAGTGTTATAACAGATTTTTTGTGTATCTTATTAACCTATGAAAAGTAGTATATAATTTGTCCAAAATTAACAAACTCTTATGAAATGGCAAGTTGTAAGCTGAATCAAGTTATGTAGGTACTAACTTATATGAATTCCAAAAATATATGATTTGCACAGCCAGCATTTAAATGATTTCTTTGGACCTTCTATATTGACGTATTTACTCTGAAGACATTTTCAATTGAGGCAAGCAGTAGAAAAATATATTGAAAACCTTAGATGACTGAAGCATAGCATTCACCCTGTATACAGTAAGTCATTCATAAGCCTCCTTTTATACTGTTAATGTATAGTGGGAAAATTCAGCAATTTTCATAATTCCATGATTTAAATGCAGCAGCAAAGGCTAGAAATATAGCTGTAGGAATGCTTACCTAACTGGGACAGACTCTGGGCTAGGTTCCCAGCACCACATAGACAGGGGAGTATTGCCACCTGTTGTCATTCTCAGCACTGTGAAGGACGATCAGACATTCAAGGAGCTAGATGCTCAAGCACTTTTACCGTCCTCTGCCGGATCCTTCACTCATCTGGACTCCCTGTGTGGTCTTCCGTAGTCCAAGGTGTACACCTCCACATCCATGCCTTCCGTCTCTACCTCCAGACGATGCTTGGTCAGGCGCTTTCTTCCCTTTCTTCTCCACTTGTGCTCATCTCCCTGGTGCCCTCCTCCATACTTTGAATGCTTGTCCATACTCACTGTTTCCACCTCCCAACTTCCCATTCATAGCACTTTGACTGACAAAGTTCAGGATGCTTCCATGGCAGTGATTGCTTGGGACAGCATGTGACAGTGTGAGTTGTGAAGCATGACTATTCCTTTCATGACAACTTTTAAAAATATATTGCAAACAAAGAAATACAACATACTCCCACTTGATAACCACTCAGATTTAACAGTCATAAATTCTTTCAGTATTAAACTTTTCTCTCAAAAGGACTAAATGTGTCCAAAAAACAGTCTTTGTTTCCTAGCTCTCTATTCTTCATTCCTCAAGGAGAATTACTATTACGAATTCAGTGTATTCTCTCACTCAGATTTTTATATTTCTAATGATAAGAGGCTATATTTATTATTTTTTTCAGTATGTGCTTTCATATTTACATAAAATTATACTTGAAAGGCTGGGAACATGTACATGTATGTACACACATAGATACAAATTTAATTATATGTTAAGAATCTTCTCAAGCTCAATTTGTTTTCCTTTACATTCTATTTTGAGGCCTTGCCTTCAGTAAAAGAATGAGAGTCCCACACCATTCTCATATACTAGTTGAAATTTTACATCCAAAGCTTTCTATTATTCTATAGCCCTGTCCCAGACTAATTCAGAAGAACTTGTATTATACAAATTTCATTTCTAAAGAGAATACGAATTAAATCTAATTCTGGAGTTTTTATGAAGTGATTGGAATTTATCTGTACTCAAAATTGTTTACCTCTTGTTTGGGTGTGTGTCTTCTGCAGCTTCATCACTGGCCCAGCTGTAGTTCCGGGGTACTTCTCCATAGATGTGGACAATGTGGTACTCATTTTAAACGGAAGAGAAAAGGCAAAGATCTTCCATGCCACCCAGTGGTTACTTTATGCACAGAATTTAATACAAACCCAAAAACTGCAGCATCTGGCTGTTGTCTTACTTGGAAATGAGCATTGTGATAATGATTGGATAATGCAGTTCCTCAGAAGAAACGGGGGCTTTGTGGACCTGCTTTTCATAACATACGACAGCCCCTGGATTAATGGTGCAGATGTTCTCCAGTGGCCTTTAGGTGTAGCAACGTAAGTACAAGATAAGGTTATGCATACCTAAGCTCTAATGTTCTGAGCCAGGAACATTAGATCCAGGATCCATGGTGTTTTAAATGGTAATGAGCTTTCAAATGATGAGGCCAGGGGCAGTCTTCCCTACAGTCAGAACGTGTGTGGCCTCATGCCCCAGTGACAATAATAATGAGTTGTTGTGTTTTGTTTTGTCTTGTTTTGTTTGGGGGAGTATTTTACCCTCTTCAAGTAGACCTCATGAATACATTTTTGCTTTAAAATCAAAATCGTTAAGCTTATTAGTATCCTAAAGAGGTGTAAGAGATGTCCGAGATTGAACAAAGGTAGAACCATAATTTTAACTGAAGAAAGTACTGTTGTAGGAGTATTTTTATACAAAGAATACACTTACCCTTTGAGTTGTGATTGGCTGGCTTTATGTAAATCTAGACTATAAAAGCAAAGATTAATTAAATGATAGTTTAGGGTCTTCAATATGTAATCATCCCCCATCTTTAAAAGAAAATGGAAGACATGTTTTAAGTTTTCTGTGGATGGGTTTTTAATAGTAAGGAGACTTTAAGATAGATTCCCACTAGTATGTGAACTCTCTGAGGGCAGGAATTTTCTTCCCTGCTTTAAAGTAGAACTGGAAGGCCTATAGCGATGGCCCAGCAGTTAAGAACAGTTACTGCTCTGCTCTTACACAGAACCCAGGTTCAGTTCCCAACAACCACATGGTGTGGGTCACAGCAGTCTGTGATTACAGTTCCAAGGGACCTCATACCCTTTTCTGAACTCTGTGGGCACATGCTGCTCATGGAGACAAGCAGGTACACACATAAATAAAAATTATGTAGTTAAATCATTAAAATAGTTCTTTTACACTGAAGTCAATTATTTGTTGTTGGGATTAAATCAGACATTCTCTTTGTCACTGGCTGTCACCATTTGTAGCCTAACACTGCTTTCTAGTTGGCTACACAAATTTCACCAAAGAGATGCAGTGACACGTATTCCCACCACACATGTACAGCATTCCACTGAGTAGACTTGGGCCTGGACCAGTCTTCAAATTTCAGACTTTTTAAGTACACCACCTTTAAGACCTTCAGAAAAATTTATTCCTTGAAGAGTCTATATTTATAAAAATATTTTTACTTTTTCCACAGCATATGACATCACCTATTCATATACCAGAAGATAGAAACAGTAATTCTAGTGTTGCTAGGAACATAATAATTCTGGTATTACCTGATTCATCCTGCTCCCGATGAGAAGACAGTAGCATGCATCTGTAAACTTTTTGGTTATCTCAACTAAGGAAAGGAAATTTTCACAACTGGCATCGAATGGGTAGAGAACAGGGATGTTTTTAAATGTGACATAGTGTAAAGGACTCTTCCAAACCAAACGTTATCTGACTCAAAATGCCATCATGATCTTGTATACAGTGTAGATTTTCAGGAAAATAATTGCCCAGTGCCCACTGGAATGAGTCACTTGTAGTCAGCCTCCTTTGTATAGCGAACAGGATTTATTTGTTGTTTGTTTTAATATACTTGAAAATTCCTTGGAATTAGTTTCTCAGAGCTCATGACTGTAACAATGTATCGTGTTTTTGAATGTATAAATAATGAGTATATGTCTGTGGTGTTCAGTGTGTTCAAAATCTGTATTTTAAATATGCTTACTGTACATGGCCTGACAAACCAGGCCATGGGGCAGTCCTTCCACCTGGTAATTTATTATTTGTTTTTATAGATATAGGAAGTTTCCTGTGGTTGAAGCCAGTTGGTCAATGCTGCATGATGAGAGGCCCTACATATGTAATTTCTTAGGAACTGTCTATGAAAATTCATCAAGACAAGCACTAATGAATATTTTGAAGCAAGATGGAAGTGATAAGCTTTGTTGGGTTTCTGCAAGAGAACAGTAAGTCCTGTGTTTGCTTGGTTCCTCCCTGTGACTCTCCGGTCTGAGTGTCACTGTGTGCAGATAGGTTTCCAGAGAGTCACTAGTAACTCTGTTTACTCTTGTCTCCTGTTGGAAGGTACAGTAGTGCTTTTTCCCCATCTATTACGTGGTAATCAGGAAGCAGCTGTTGATGGAGTAACGGGAGTAATTTTGCGGTTATTTCTTTCGCTTTTAAATAAACACGTGCAACATAAAGCAGAGTGGCCTGGAATTGATGACTAAAAGATGTGCTTCTGGATCTAGAAGTTTACTTTTTAGTCATGACAGAAATTGCCATCTAGATGGATGCCACCACTACCAGTGTAGCTATGGCATATTCATTCACTTAACACTTGCCAAACAACTGTCGAATGCCAGAAACTGTTGCGCCCATGATACTGTCACAGTGAACAAAACAGAGAATGTGCCCTCATAGCCCTTAAGTCTCCTTTGGAGGAGACTGGTAAAACATGTTGCATGTCAGAAGATGATAATGCCATGTAAGAAAAGAGTTAAGCGGAAGAAGGCCATGCAGAGGGGGTTGGGGGTGGAGCAGTTGTTTTCAAGTGGACAAGGAGAGCACCAGGTAGAGGGCTATGGAAGCACAGGCCTGAAGAGGGCACAGGGGTCAGCCATGTATCGGTGTGGAACAGCAGTGTTTGTGCAGAGAGAAGAACCAAGGTCATAAGGCAAGAGGGTGCTGACCCCAGTAGGGGCTGGTGTGGGCGAATGAATGAGGGTGACCTGGAAGAGCAAAGGCTGCTGAAGGAATGGCACTAATGAGATGGTTTTCCTTGCACTGAGCTAGAGGGCAAGTAGTACCCGCTATGCTCTTGCTGCTTCTAGACCCTTCTGTCCTTTCCGAACCCCAGTTCTGCAATATCATGCCAGCATGAGCAATTGTTACTGACACTCTCTGCAGCCCTGATTGTTGGGCTTCCCTTCCTGATTCCTTACAAAATGTAAGGAATGTTCTCACTCTGGCTAACACTAGTCCTGTCTTAATTCTTCTAAATCTAAGTAGGCAATCCTGACATCACTGCAGTCTCTGGTTCCCTTTCATTCTCTCCTTCATGGATCTAGGCCTTGGGATAGCCTCAGCCATTTCCTATTATGTTCCTTTCCTAAATGGTCCCTTGCGTTTCACATAAACAAGTTCCCGTCATGACTTCAAGTTCCAGCGTTTCTCTTAGTAACTACACTGTGCTGTCTGTCATCCCAGCTCGCTGCCTGTAACCTGACTGCGGGACTCAGGTGGAATTTATAGCCCATTACTCTTATCCTGTGGTTGTCCTTCCCATCCTGTACTCAACTCGGGTGTTACCCGCTTACATCCTACAGTCAACCAGCTCTGCACATTCAACTTACCAGTCCCTATCTCACCCTCCGCCCACCCCACACCTGCACTCATGTAGCTAGACATGAGTTTACACAACCTGGAAACTGAAGGAGCCGACACACATTTCCCTTCCTAACATGTTCTCATGCCCTGGAAGACTGTTTTATGCTTTCTCTGCCTAAACTTTCTACCCCTTCCTCAGTCTTCCTACTTGCTTATTTCACTAGAAAATACAAATAGAAAGTAATGCCCTGCTAACCAACCTCTCAGCTTCTACATCTATGGGCCTGTGCATTGCATTCTCAACACAGCAGCCATATTGATTCTGTTAAAATGATTTTGCTCATGTCAACTCCTATCAAAACTCTGCATGGGAGAGCCCTCTGTGGCCATTCAGACCTTATATTCTTCACCTGGCCCCCTCAGTTTCTCTGCTTCTGCCTTGCTGTCCTCCCCACTGTGCCCAGAGCATGTCAGGCAGATGCAATCTCATGACCTTCATCTTTGTTTACTCTCCGTTCTTCCACACATCCGCATGGCCTGCCTGTTCACATCCGACTCCTGGGTTCTGAGCCCTCGGCAATGAAACATTCTCTAGTCACCTCTTTGAAAATGCAGTCTTGCTACTTCAGGAGCCCTTCTGTAGTTCTCTGCTATAATTTTCCTCACAGCTCTTAAGACTTTTTAGGAAACTTCCTGACCTGACTCAGGTAAAGACTTAAGGTCCTCCACTAGCCTATACCACAGCTGCATGAGAGTAAAATAGGGAGGAAAGAGCCAGGCACTTAGGAAATACAGACTGAATGAACACTGCCCATTCAAAGATTGATCACCAGATATTTTTAAATATATAGCAATGAAATGTTCAAATTGTTTTTAAGCAAAAAATTGTTTTAGGCAGTCTCATGTAGCACAGGCTGGCCTCAAGATGACTTTAAACTCCTGCTCCCTCCTACACCTACCGAATTCTAGGATTACAGGCTTGTACAAGCACACCCAGTTTATGGATGGATGACGATCCGTACTAGGTCTGAATGCTACCAACTGAGCTACATCCACATCCCCAAATTCTTAAAGAGTTTTAAGAAATATATTTGACCCAACATTTTCAGTATCTCATACATTTATATTTATATTTATTTATATCTCTATAATGTGTTCACGATTTCAATTATTGGCATTAAAAGATGTTGTTCAACACAAGATACCACAGGAAAGTAAAACCTGCGGTGATTTCTTTGTTGTTTGTTTATTTTCAAGGTGGCAGCCTCAGGAGACAAATGAAAGTCTTAAGAATTACCAAGATGCTTTGCTTCAAAGCGACCTCACCCTGTGTCCCGTAGGAGTGAACACGGAATGTTACAGAATATATGAAGCCTGTTCCTTCGGCTCCATCCCTGTGGTAGAAGATGTGATGACGGCTGGCCATTGTGGAAACACATCCAGTCAGCACAGTGCTCCTCTGCAGTTACTCAAGGCCATGGGTGCTCCCTTCATCTTCATCAAGAACTGGAAGGAGCTTCCTGCTATTTTAGAAAAGGAGAAGACTATAATTTTACAAGAAAAAATTCAAAGAAGAAAAACACTGCTTCAATGGTACCAAAACTTTAAAACAGAGTTAAAATGGAAATTTACTAGTATGTTAGAAGGTTCGTTTTTTATGACTAATAAAGGTTAATCATCTCTAGTGCTGAGTGTGTGCTCAGAAGGATATATGTGTAGTGTTTGCTAAGGTGCTTTCATCAGCTCCTTACTTATGACCTTGCTTATATTATGTAACAGATCAAATACTCTCCTGTTTGTACTTTGTACAAGATACAGAGATTGTAAAATTTTATTCAGATTGCGCTAACGAGATGATTGAATGGGATAAGGTGCCTGTAGACAAGCCTAATGACCTAAATTCAATCCCCAGAAATCACATGGTAGAAGGAAAGAAATGAGCCTCACAGGCTGTCCTGTGACCTCCACACCAACATGCGCACACAAACACATCAAATAAGTAAATAACTTATTCAGATTCAGTTCTACCAAGACAAACAAGTCAACATTTACTATTCTCATTGACTTTATAATCCACTTTAGGGGTGGGTGAGTTGGCTCAATGGTTAAGAATGCCTACGACTCTTGCATGTAACCTGAGTTTAGTAGTTTGCGTCCATGTCAGGCACTCACAACCATCTGTAACTCCAGCTCCACAAGACCTGACACATGCTTCTGTCCTCCATGGTCACCTGCACACAACTGCACATATATATAGACATAATAGATTAAATAAAAATGACTAACTTATGGAGTACTATTTACTAGGGCTGACATTTGGATGTATGGGTATAAGGATAGATGCTGGCAGGTTAGATAGAATCGATGAATTTAACAGCTCTATTGTACAACATGGTGATTAGTGTAATAACTGAACAGTGCCTGAGTGAGTGCTGTATGCTCTCACAAAATGAATTTACTCCGAGATAATGTATATGTTAATAGCTAGGTATGACCAGTGCACAATGTATACATTTCTAAAACACTGCATCTGATAAATATATTCACTTTTATCTTACAGTATTAAAAATAATAAACTCATCTAGGAAACAGCATTTTATATATATATAATATAACCAGATGTTGCTGTCAAAATAAAACAGACTAAAAACTGCAATTTCCATGAGGATTTTGCCCAAGCCAACTGGTCATCCTGTGCCTTAGTCCTTTACAATATGAAAGATTTTTGCTCCCTTGATCTTGTGACAAAACATCTGGCAGAAAACAAGTGGGAAAGGTTTATTTGGGCCCATGGTTTCAGACTTCTTCAGTATACCACAACCAGAAGAGAGGGAGGAACAGACACAGCCAGAGCAGCAGGAGCTTGAAGCATTCATAGAGTTGACCAGGAAGAGAAACTGGCCAAACCAAGGACCAAAGCCTCAGAGGACCTGCTTTGCCAGTCAGGCTCCTTTATAGGCTCCATACCTTCAAAAGCCAATAGAACAGAGGCAGTGTGCTAGCCTCTCACAAATGTGCTACGACTATAGCTTAGGAGTGGGTGACTGACAAACCAGGAGGTGCTTGTCCTAGGAAGATGGCAGGACTGTAAGCACAAGGAGGGGAGGTGGTGGTCGGTGGTGGGATGTTGGTTTCTCTCTTCAGGTTCCGAGCGCGAACCGCCGACCCAGCACCATGGCGGCTGGATTTCCCGCACGCCCGTCCGGCTTTGCTCTTTGGCCGGGAGAGCGAAGGCTCGTATTTGAGCGGCGGGAAAGCGTGGACCCGAGGCAGGGGTCGTCAGGTTGGTTTCTCGCGAGAGCCATCCACCCGAGGTCCTGAGAATAGCGAGGTGACAGGTTATTCAAGGACGCACTTGAAGGAAAAAGGATGAATTATTGTGATGAACCTCTGCTTTTGAAAGAGACTGGATTCTTGGAGTTTTGAGTGAATTGGGGTGTGTGTGGGAGATCCCTGTGGGGCTTGTCCTCAGGGTCATTAATGCATTTCTTGGACAATTTGCAGGGTACAGCTTTTATGTTTTTCTTGAAAGTCTCATTCCATCTGCCTTCCTGTGTTTATTAAAACACAACACTGCTGGGTGCTGGTGGCACATGCCTTTAATCGCTTGGGAGGCAGGGCAGGCAGATTTCCAGTTACTTCAAGGCCATTCTGGTCTCCAGAGTGAGTTCAAGGGCAGCTAGAATTACAACAGAGAAACCCTGTCTGGAAAAACAACAACAACAAACCATACCTCTTTTGGAAGTCAATAAATGCTTGTTGAAAGGATGAGGACATGCCACAGACAGATGCCTCTGTAGGATTTAAAATCCTGTCACTTGAATATGTGATATTTCCAGTAGGATCTGTCTGGGTAGTAAATGCTTAGTCCTCAAATGGTGGCACTATTGTGGGAGCCTCTGGTGACACTGGAAGACGGGGGCTAGGTGGAGAATGTATGTCCCTGGGGTGTTTCTTGGGAGTATATTATCCATGCCTGCCTCCTGTATGGATCTCTGCCTCCTGGTCTACTTCAAGGTCAACATTCATGAACTGGTCTCCCAGGCCTGGATGGACTAAGCCCTTGGAGCTCTATAAGCTCAAATAAGTCTTTCTTCCCTCAACTTGTAAGTCAATTAGTTTTGTTTTCTTATTCACTATCTTGTGGGTTTTTGTTTTTCTTTTTCAACATAACACAAGCTAGCGTCATTTTTGAAGAGGGAAACTTATTTGAGGAATAGCTTCCATCAAATTAGCATGTGGGCAAGTTTATGGGGCCAGTTCCTCGATGATTGATGTGGAAAATTCCAGCCCACTGGGAGATACCCACCCTGGGCTGTTCAGTCCTGGGTTGTATAACTGGGCTAGATAAAAAGCTACAGGCAAATAAGGGCTGCTGAAGGAGGGAGAATTAGTTTTCCCTAGGGAGGAGTCCCTAATTGGTTATCCAGTATCCAGTGTGTTAGGTTTATCATATTAAAATTATATCCATACAAGCAACACTAAATGGAACCAGCAGGCTGTATTTGCATATGTTACAAACAAGATGTGTAACTCTAATTCCCCATGTTGTGCACATGATCTGGTACTTATTTCCATCCCCTTTCTCTTTTTTCCCCCCTCCCCTGATGCTGCTTCTCCACAACTCCCAACCTCAGTCTCTACCACCACCAAACCACCCCCAGGGGATGAGGCAGTAAGAAGGCCCTCATTGGATGTAGGCCCTCTCCATCTTGGACATCCTATCTCCCAAACCAGGAGCCACTGAATATGTTTCTTGTGAATCACGGTGTTCTGTGGCGTCTGTCAGAGCGACACTAGGACTCCACACATAGACATCCCACCTAGAAGCAAAGGGAAAGACTACGCCTTTGACATGGAGACATGGCATGATGAAAGGCTCACTTCATTTGGATGGCAGATGGTTTATTGTTGGCAACTCTTAGTGAATAAACAGCTAGAGGAGATTACTTGCAGAGCAATGTCTATGTATTGCTGCAATCATACACATGGAGAAAATAATATTCACTAGCCCTTAGGTTGTTCTCCACTAATAATGATGCAGGCAACTGTAAAAGATGTCTTGTACCTTGTCAGAAAGACTAACAACCCTGGTGGAAATTGGCTCAGTGTGGCTTCTGATGATTGGATAAACGGGTCCCATTGTATTTCTAAGTAATTATTAAAATCTGCATCTTTAGTGTTTGTTCGTAAAGTTTAAACCCCCATTAAGTCATTTCAACCATTTTAGAGAAGACTGTGTCCTGGACTCAAGAGCTGTTAGAACACTTGCCGAGCTTGTTCAAGCCCTGGGTTCCACCCCAGCACTGCGACCCAAACCAAATAAACAAGGGGAAAAAATATCCCTTAAAATGTGTAACTTTCCAGGCTTAGTTGGGCATCAATTTTATACCCACACTCAGGAGAGGTAGACCTCTGTGCGCTCAGGGCCAGCTAGGGCTGCACAATAACATGTTGCCTTTTTAAAAAGGCACATAGATGAATACACATACTTCTTGGAGATGAGTAAGTCATAAATTAAAGTTGATTTGTTACTAATTTAGACCCTAGCTTCTCATGATATTAAACATTCGTAATATGACCACAGCAGCTCCTTGTTATTGAGCATTTACTAAAAACACAAACAGAGCTAAACACCACAGTCACGATCGCCCTTACCTCTGTCTTCGGGTTGCTCATCACACTCGCTATTCACATTAAAAACTGAGCTTCATAATTTGAAATGGGTTATCCAAGATTCAACTGACAAGCGGGCTGCCTTGTTACAGGAAGCCCCTGTCCAGAAACTGATGGAGATCTGCAGATTCAAGTGGGAAAGTGGCCACCACCATCCCAGCAGAAGGACAATGGTGCACATGAGGACTATTCCTTATGCCTTGAGCTTGCACTAGAGTATCAGATCCCTCGATTCTGTTTGGTTTAAACACATGCTTATTTATAGCAAGACTTTCTGAATGAAGGACTCGGTGTCATGATATACCTTCTCCTCCCACAGACTGGGAACAAGTACCTGCTGACCAGTGCTGGGCTACTGACCATGTCTGAGTAGCACTAGGAGTCATGATAGATCATTGAGAAGAAAACAAACAAATACAAGGAACACTGATATTCAAAAACTTGCAAATGATCCCATCTGTCCCATAAATATGTCTTAGTTACTGTTCTATTACTGTGATGACACACCCTGAGGCAACTTTTTTTTTCAAGATTTTGTTTATTTATTTATTTATTTATTTATGTCTGAGGGTTCTGTGCGCATGTATGCCTACATACCAGAAGAGGGCATCAGACCACATTGTAGATGGTGTGAGCCAACATGTGGTTGCTGGGAACTGAACTCAGGACCTCTGGAAGAACAGTCAGTACTCTCTACTGCTGAGCCATTTCTCCAGCCCCTAAGGCTACTTTTAATGAAGCATTTAATTGGGGGTTTGCTTACAGTTTCAGAGGAGTAGTTTCATCATGATGGGAGCATGGTGGCAGGCAGGCAGGCAGGCAGGCAGGCAGGCAGGCAGGCAGGCATGGCCTTGGAATAGTAACTAAGCTCACATCCACAGATGCAGGGAGTTAGAATGGGGTGTGGTATGGGCTTTTGAAACCTCAAAGACCACCCCCTCTGACACCCCTCCTCAACAAGGCTACACCTCCAAACTTCCCAAACAGTTCCGCTAATTAGGGACCAAGCATTCAAACATGTAAGCCTATGGGGGCCTTTCTCAAATATAAGTCAGATGTGAAAGTGCATGCCTGTAATCCCACCACTTGAGCGAGGCTGAGGCAGAAGGAATGGCAAATATGAGTTTGGCTTGAGCTATGCTGTAAGTTCAAGGCCAGCCTGGCCAAGTCTACAATGTGAGACTTGGTCTATAAATGAACAAATACAAAAGATGTGATTTGGAATGATATATTCCAAAAGTCACAGTAGTACTCTTTGTTTAGAACTTACTTTCTGACTTACCCAATTCTGTATTTGTAGGATACAGGATGCTTTAATATGTCACCCTAAAAGACTTTACTCATTTCAAGATGGCTATTCAGAGAAATTACAGACCTCTACTGATGTGGGACTAACCCAGAAGGACTGCCCTTCTGGAAGAAAAATGAACATCTATGAGGGAAATAAATGTAAATGCTTAAATAACCAGAGCTCCTCTCTGACACTCCCTGTTCTGCCTAGGAATCCCATTCACGGGATTCTGGCACCTGGCCAGGTAGAAACAGTCACAGGTTTCCCGGGAGACGTCAAGTGCACTGCAACCTTGTGTGCATCTCTCCGTGCCCTGCCAACATCTCCTCTGCCCTAGAAGCCCAAGTCCCATCCATTTGTTAAGCTCATGTGGGGTTCGGCACTTTGCTCCTAGCTGGGCCTCCTGCTGAATGTGCATGGCTCCTGTGTGTTCTTTGTTGCTGTTATTCTGTCTATTGTTAAGTCATTCAAATCTACATTTATCAACCCTTCGCGGTGAAAGGAAAAAGTTTAAAATCTCCCTGCATAGTGTTTTGATAATCATGAAAGTTATATGTGCAGGCGACAGAGCCCACCGCTCAGGACATAAAGGCAGGACTATGAAATTCAAGACTAGCATTGGCTGTATATACTGAGTTTGGCTATGATAGGGCTATTTCATAGAAAGAATAAAAGGAAGGAAAAGGGAAACAAGGAAAGAGAAGAGGGGAGAGTATGGGAGGAGAGAGGAAGAGAGAAAATGAGAAAGAGGGAAGGAGATGAGGGAAAATAAAAAAGAAAAGGGGTAAAAATGTAACCACGTGGGACATTTTATTTTTTTACTTTTATTAATAATTGGAGTTTCGTACACTGTATCTCAATAATAACCTCTTCTCATCATCCACTTAACCCACTCACCCGTCTTGCCAGCTCAATCTGAGTAAAATTTTACAGTCTCTTTATCTTGTACATACTAGTAGGAGAGCATTTGGTCTATTTCATGATATGGGCTGATGAAAGCACCTTCGCAAACAGTGTAAATATACACACATATGAGCACACATTAGCAGTAGTGATGACTAACCTTTATTATGTAGGATGCCTGGGTGCCTGTGGGTAACCTGGTACCTGTGAGGTATCTGGGTGTCTGTGAGTTGGCCCAGGGCCTGTATGATACCTGGATGTCGGTGGGATTCCCTGATGCCTGTGGGATGTCTGGATGCCTGTATGATGCTTTGGTGCCTATGGGGGTTCCTGTTCCCTGTGGAAGGACCTGGTGCCTAAAAGATGTCTGAATTCCTATATGAACACAAGGTGCCTGTGAGAGGCCTTGGTGTCTGTGGGAGGCCTGAATGACTGCCAGATGACAGGTTGTCTGTGTGATGTCTGGGTTTCTGAGATATGGCCAGGTGCCTGTGGTATGTCCTGGTGCCCATGGGTAGCCCTGCTGCTTGTGGGATGTCTGGGTGGGGGCGAGATGGCCAGATGTCCATGGTTGTCTGTGGGAAGACTGGGTGTTTGTGTGATGCCTGGTATCTGAAGGATCCCCTGGTTCCTGCAGATGTCTGGGTACCCGTGTGAGGTCTGGGTCCCTGCAGAATGCCCAGATTCCTGCAGGAGGCACTGATGCATGTGGGAAGTCCTGGTGACTGCTGGATGACCAGGTGTCTGTGTGAGGTCTGGTGGTGGTGACTATACCACCATGGCAGTGCAGGTAACTGCTTGACAAGGCTTCCAGTTGCTGGCATGCCAAGGAGATAGTTACCTCTCCACTTCTTTCTGCTGCACAGCTGTTGATAGTATTTTTGGTCATGGTGTCTGTTTTACTTATTGGTAAAATTAAGAGTAACCTTTAATTCAGCTCTTACTAATTGGGAAAGGGACGCTCTGTAGAAAACAAGGACATGGTGATTTTAACACTAAAAATAACGATCTTACTCTCAAGTCCAAAGCGCCTTAAGTAAACGTGGGAGTCGTTTCGTGTCTACTATCTCTGACCTGACATACACAGAGTGAGAGAGTTGTATGACAAAATTATTCCTGGCACAAAAGGCACTGATTTCCCAGTAAGGACAAGGCCTGAGGAGCCTGGATAGGAGAGTTCGTATGTCTGGAAAGACAAGGACACATAGATAAATGCCCCTGAGACTATAAAGTAAAACTTTAATAGTCTGCTCACACTTCAGTAAAAATAAGGTTGCCTGTTTGATTTTGTAACCCATGACACCAGCCTGGGGCTGACCCCCAGCTACGTGGTCTGCTTCTGAGACTGAGAAGTAAAACAACTGATACCTTACTTGACTGATGTGATGTTGTTGGAGAAAAAAACCTATATGTAATGCAATATCTGGATGATGTTGAAAAAGTTCTGTACAAAATAGAATATTGGGGTGACATCAGCCAAGAGTGAGTGAGCCCTAGTGAACTCCCTGGCTGAATCATGAGCCAGCTTTTACTTTATCAAGCAATCCATTTGTCCCTTCCCCAGGTCCTTCCCTGACCCTCATCCTGCTGTTCCTGAGGCTGGACCCCGGCAGCCTGGATCCCTGAGGGATGACCAGTTACCTGCAGGAGGCCCTGGTCCCTGTGGGGTGCCCTGGCGCTTGTAAGCAGGGATCCTACTCAGTGTCCAGAAGTGAGGCCCTACTTCAGGTATAACTCTGTCATGCTTTGTCTAGTATGGGCCAGGTCAAAGTACACAATTTACACATCAGAGCAGCCTTCTTCCTCCAAAGACCATATTGGAGCCTGCCATCCATGCTCCTGCCACACAAGCTTTACCTATTTTTTCTTTTTTGAGGACACATTAGGGGCTGGACAGTTGGCTCAGTGGTTCAGAGTGCCTACTACTCTTGCATATAACTTGAGTTTAGTAGCTTGCATCCATTCCAGGGACTCACAAAAATCTTCAACTCCAGCTCCACACAATCTGGAACGCTCTTTTGTACTCCATGGACACCTGCACACAAATGCACATATATATGCACATAACACATGAAATAATAACTTGACAGCATGTTTCTTTCAGATCAATACTACCACTTGGTTTTTGAGTAAAGTTACCTTTGCTACTTTGCAACATCTGAGAACCCTGGCCACCAGTAGCACGAATATTGACTGAGGCTCATGGCCTACCTTGGATTGCACTTTGTGTCAAATATTTCACAGGTCTTCACAAGTGATAAGTGGCAGCACAACACAGGACAGTTCCAACTGTCTAATTCCTTTTTATCCTGCTCTGTAACATCTCATTTTATCTTAAAAGAGCATACAGAATATTAAAGATACTTGCATCCCATGCTTTGGAAATGGATTTGCAATGGTTCAAAAGGGAAAATCCAGTCCCTCTTGTAAATTAATAAGAAGGTGGAGATGTGTTTGGCTCATACCTGCAATCCCAGAACTTGGGAGGGTGAGGTAGAGGGATTGCTTGGGTTACAGGCCAGCCTAGGCTATTGTATTAGGGTTCTCTAAAGAAACAGAACTGACAAAATTAATATATGCACACATGTACATCAAAGATTTATTTAGAGTAACTTATAGGCAGTAATCTGACTGTCCCAACAATGGCTGGCTGTCTCCCAATAGAAAGTTCAAGAATCTAAAAGTTGTTTGGTCATGAAGCTGGATGTCTCAGCTCGTCTTCTGTGTATTTTGGAATCCTGAAGTAGTCCATAATAAACCAGCCAGTGAGAGTGAGGGCAAGCAGGCAAAGAGCAAACGCTTCCTCCTTTCCTGTCCTTTGTAGAGGCTGCCACCAGGTGTGGCCCAGGTTTAAGGTGGGTCTACACACTTCAAGTGATCCAATCAAGAAAAAAATCCCTTACAGGTGTACTCAGAACCTTGGTTTTAGCTCATTCCAGATGTAGTCAAGTTGACAACCAAGAATATGTATTGCTATAAAAACTATACAGTGAAACTGTCTCAAAAAGAGAAACTGTAATTTTGACTATGGTTTTCAGACATTGTACCTTTAGAGTAATTCTTTAGGTTAAGCCTCTATGCTTGATCCTTGGTGATTTTTCTTGTAATTACAATGACTATTACCTACATTAACTTTTTTTTTACTTTAGGTGTGTTTGCAGGCATTATGTCTGTGCACCACATGCATGCCTGGTGCCCACAGAAGCCAGAAGAGGGCATCAGGTCCCCTGGAAGTTGTGAACCTCCAGGTGGGTTCTAGGTATTGAACCTGGGTCTTCAGAAAGAGCAGCAAGTGCTCTGAAAAACTGAACCATCTCTCTTCCCTACTTTCTACTTTTATAATGCAAACATTTAGATAAAAGTAATGAGTGCGACCATGCCCATCTTCCAGGTGTGCCCTGTCCCTCCCTCTTCATAATTCTAGGTTTTTATTTCCATGTTCCGTACTCTAGTCAGTGAATAAGCCATTCTAAACTTTATTAGAAAACAAGCCTGAGGCCAGCAGGATTGCTCTCAGGGTAAAAGTGCTTTGCAGGGAAGCCTATGAACCTGAGTTCTATCCTTGGTATCCACAGTGGATGGAGAGACTCAGCCCCCAAAAGCTGTCCTCTGGCCTCTACCAACACACACTTTGACACATGCATGTATACATACACACATACAGGCACACGTGTGCATGCACACGCGTGCATGCGCACACACACAATGATAATTTAAAATATAAAACCTAAAGTCGGTTTTGTGTTGTGGGATATCCACCAGAGAAGACTACTCAGACACAGGTTTAAGTCAATAGAAAGCCTTTATTACCTGGCTGGCATCTACACTGAGTATTTGAAATCCCAGTGTATCCTTTCTCAGGGTGAGCTTTTAAGCATACACACACAAAAAAAAATATCTTGGGTTTATATACTTTAATTAAGAACAGTTAGCCAGAAATGGAACCACAGAAGCTAAAAAAACAAGGTTAGTACATCTAGAGACTTTCCTAAGACTATGACTGTGATGGGTTAGGTCTTTGTTTTCATTTTGGCAGGAGGTACTGCCTACATGTGCTGAGTTTTATGGCCTGAAATATACTTCCATCATGGACTCAGTTGTGCCAGGCTCTGGGGCCTGTTACAGTGTTAGATGATTTCGCCCAACTCTAGGCTCATGGAAGTGTTCTGTGATTCTTTAAGTCAGGCCAGGCTTAGAGATAATGCCTAAGAGGTTAGGTGCATCAAATATATTTTAGACTTACAGTATTTCATGCTATGATGGCTTTACCATGATGCAGTTTTATCCAAAGCTAAATACATCTTTCCTCTGATACTTTGTATACTTATTGTGAAATGATCAAATAAAATTACAAACATTGTTATGGGTCTGGGGTCATTCAGAATTTCAACAGTTTGACCACGAATAAATTTTAACAAATCAGAGGCTTTATTAAACTGGCTAGGACAACAAACACTGGCCAGGTTCATATCTGGGATTCCCAGAATATGGCCAAGAAATGTTCGTCAAATCTTATAATGGCAAAACCCATAAGGCTATGTACTTCCCACCTTTGTCCAATCAGGACAAAGCATACATTCCGACTTACTTTCTGCACACATACGTCCCACCTACCTGTGATTAGGCACATTCTGTGTAGTTGGGGCAACTAAGCTTGTTTACAGAAGTGAAAACATATGGCTTGTTTTCTTACATGAACAACAGTCCCCAGTATTTCAAGAAGCTATTTGGCAAGTGGGCCTTATCTGTTAGAGGTATTCTTGTTTTATAGATCTCCTAAGCAGAATATTGCAAACTTAAAACATAATGTTGACCATCACATTCCTGCCTTGATATGTATCATGGGTCAAATGTTTGACTCTGTGGTGGGTAACTGTTTAAATTGTGTTCTAATAACCATCTTAATAGCTCCAGATGAGAATTTATGTATCTAATTAAGGCAGTAATGAAGCAAAAGCCAACAGTAATTAGAAGCAACAGAAGGGCTAAAGGCCTAGTGATGACTGACATCAGAGTTACTATCCTGGAGGAGCCCAAAACTGAGAATGTGGACTATTCACTTATTTCACCCCAGGTTCCATTTTTCCTGCAATATTTGAGTACAGGCAAATTGTCTTTAATGATTTCTAAGTGGTTTGCATAGAAAGAATAATTTTCTCTTAAATTCACACAATAACTTGTTTTACATACAGCAGATTGAATGCCCTATCATACTGTAGAATTCTTTCAGTGAATGAATCTACCTGTTGATAGATCTGGGTCTATTTGGTTTTAACAGGTACCTTTCCTGGCATTGCAAAAGGCACTCTAGGTAGCCATTTTGTCCCTTATGCCAGGCAGTTTCCCTTTGACCAAACATTCCAACCTTTTTACAGGATAAGGGGCGACGAACTCTCTTCTGTAACTACTTCCTGCTGAAATTAGGATGTCGTTGTCAGGGCCCAGGAAGGCTGGAATGTTAGTCAAAGGCTGAGAGGGGACTCGGGGAATGATGCATGCATCAGAAGCATCTGATTAGCTGGCCCAGCTAAAGAGACAGGGAGCAATCACATAGGCTGGACTGGTTCACATCAGCTTTCGGCAAGCCCAGGGCTTGCAGGAGACATCTGGAGCAGTTTGTAGTCCACAGTGATTTCTGCATGATGCCTGTCAGCCAAGTGGAAATCTGCTGGGACAAATATAGACTAGGGATAGAAGTTAAAATTTAGGAATTTAAAGGAAAATCTTATATTTGGAACCTCCAGGGCTATGGTCTGAGGAAGGGTAGGAGTCCCAAGACCAGGTATGAGGGAGATTCCACCCCCTGGGATAGGGAGGTGGGGAAACTTAGACTATACTTATCTGGAATATGTTTGACCTGTGAGAGACGGATCCAAGACTTACAACTTCCTTGACTCTCTGAAGCTTACATGATTTTTTTTTTGTTAGTTTACAGAAAGAGAAAAGTTTCAGATATATTAGCATTACCATTGTTTGTAATCTCTACCGAAATCCACACTGTAAAAAAAAGTAGGCAACAGGTGTCAGTAAGACAGCTGGAGTAAACTCATGCTTTTGCGTCACAGCAAAAGCTGTGGCTTTGAGTTTAGAAGCAGAAACATTCTTTCCTGTGTTCAGAGGGCAAAATATATAGACTGTACAAAGATGTTTTTAGCCAGATGAGAAGCACCTTTTAGTCTGTATTAAGAAGATAACCAAAAGAAATTTAAAATGGTGAGTTTGTGACTGAAAATAATAGTCAGTGCTTTACCAGTTTATCAGAACTCTATCAATTAAAGTTAGGACTCTGAACTTTTGAAATCTTAGTATAACAATAGCATAGAAATGGAAAGGAGTCTGAAACACTTCTCATTATCATATATCTTAAATCACTTTCTTATACCTTTACAGCTTACATCTACATATCTTAACATATTTTCAGACCCTCAGAATTTACATAAACCTAAAACCTTTTTCTTTATCCAATCATTTGCCATGAGACATGGGTGGTTGATTACTGAGAGCAGTCACTGCAAAGGAAGTTCCTTTAAATAAAGGAATAATAAAAAGTTAACATCTGAAGCCTCTTTATCCTGTAATATGAAGCCTATTATCAAGGCAAACCTGTCTGTATTTCTCACCTGGAGACCTATTAGTTTTAGAAAGAGCAAGGCCTGATTTTTACATACTTGTAGGGAAACATTTAATCTTTTAATTTGTCATCATGGCTGCTATGGAGTAGAAAGAATGTTAGTAAACACCTTTGATCCCAGTATCCAGAAGGAAGTGGTAGCACATGCCTCTAATCCCCAAGACAGAAGTAGAAGCAGAGGAGGGAGCAGAGACAGAAAGCAGAGATCAAGAGTCAGTGCCAGACAGGAGTGATGTCATGAATCAGAATGAAGAGCAGGCAAACTGACAAATCAGAAGAAGAGTTAGCAGAGTGGGTCAGAGGGAGAACATGCCCAACTCTTATGATATAAAAGAAGGCTCTCAGCTTAGAGAGGCAGTCTGAGGCAATCAATTACAGAATCAGTCAGAAAAGACACAGAGGCAGTTTGGGAGAGTCAGCTAACAGTAAGAGTCAGTTTGAAGCCCAGCAGAGCAGTTCAATCAGAGAAATTGCAAGACTCAGCCAGAGTCGGAAGAGTTCAGTCAGAAACAGTCAGCCAGCTCAGAAAGTCAGTTTGAACCAGCGGCTTGGAAAAGAGTTTGAGTCAGAACAGCAAGTGAGTTGAATCAGCCAACCAGAAGAGTCAGTTAAGTTCAGTACAGCTGAGTTCAGAAGGAGCTAGTCAGAGCGAGTCAGTCAGCAGTAAGTCTCAGATGTTGAAATGTTATAGGTTTAGGTTTGAAGATTAGAGTGTATGGAGGCTGAACACCTAGGACCATGGATTGAAATATCCAAAGAATAAACTGCCCTTTGCCCTGAATCTATGTCTACACATACTAAATAAACTAACAAGGTAGCTGCAGCCTTGGGGAAGGGGCTGGTTGCCTGCTGTTGTTAAACTGACAAAGCTACAGTTAGCCTAGCTGGCAATGCCATCTGAGATCTGAGAAGGATAAAATATACCAGGAAGTATAGACCTTATGGATCAATTAAAATGACAGAGACTTACCCACTACCTACATGGTTACCCTAGGCTTCTGTGGTCTCTGTGGCTTCACTGGGAGCAGAGGTCCCAGGGCAGCATCAGTCTTTGACTGCCTGGCCCAGAAGATCTGAGATTTTCCTTGGAGGAGGAACTTGGGGGACTGCCCTACTTTGTCTAGGCAACAGAGACAGTCGAGTCTCCACTGTCCTGCTTGGCCACAGTTTGGATAGGATCCTGGCAACAGGTGAGGAATGGGGAACTTCTGCCTAGTGGTTAGTGTTACCACAATCCAGGTGGAGTTGATTGTGCCCCATAGTCTTCCTTGGGGACCTTAAGGCTGCCTCTAGGGGCTGGCATTTCTGTTTATCACAGGAAACTTTTTCCGGTAAACATTTTAAATGCCATATTTATCACATCTCTGAAGAGTTTGAGAAATGTAATCTATTAAGTATACCTGATTTTAAACACACTTTGTTTTTAGTGACTAGCTTTAAGCTTAACCTTGAAAACACATACAGGGGTTAAATAAAGCTTGTCAGTGTAATTGAGTTACATTTGAACTTAGCTTGGCTTCAAGTACAGTTCTGAGAACATTAAGGAATTTGATCCTTTATGAGGTGACAGAACATTAGCTTGCATGTCTTAATTATCTTTAGCAGTTTACAATAAGTCAGTAGCTTTTGTAAGATTAGGATTTTACAGCTTTATCTGTTAAGTTTGAGCCTTAAAGTTTTGAATTGAAGATTTAATTAAAGAACCTTTAGCATAAAAATAAAACTTTAAACCATATATACAGTCCACAGAGACTGGGAATTTTCCTGATCCTTTTACAGTATACCATTGCAGAATATTACAGTTTCTTATATGACTCGGTCTTTCCAAATAGCTAAAGCTTAACAAAGTTAACAAAGACAAGGAGGCTAGCATACAAGACCTTTGGAAAGGGGAA
The DNA here is from genome assembly GCA_026225945.1 of Cricetomys ansorgei. Taxonomy (NCBI): domain Eukaryota; kingdom Metazoa; phylum Chordata; class Mammalia; order Rodentia; family Nesomyidae; genus Cricetomys; species Cricetomys ansorgei. The sequence goes on along the minus strand of JAMJFZ010004059.1, from coordinate 4,692,187 downwards.
GACATTCTACAGGCTCTTTGCCAGACTGCTTTGGTCACTGTCTTGCTGCATCACAAGACAGGGACATCCGAGTTCCTTGAGTTTAGTGTTTGGAGCTCATAGCCACGGCCCTAACTCTTTAGCCTTTTATTTATTTTTAAGACTACATATTAATAAAGACATCATAATATAAAACATTTTACAAACTTAAACTGTCTCGTAGCCTTTTAAATCTGAAAATAAAAAAAAATCTAGTTTTTAAATTTTAAATTTGCTGTAAAACTCCTTAAATTTCCTTTTTAAAAAATTAAAATCTCTCAACTGAGGGCTCCTGCAATATCAGAAAATAGATACCATTTTTCCTTCAAGAGAGAAGAAACAGGGCACAACCATAAGTTGGACAAGGCAAAGCCAAACTCCAACAGTGCAAACAACTAAATTCTCAATGCCTAGTCTTCACTCACAATCCTCTGAGCTTCCCCAAGGGATTTGGGTCACCTCTCTGTGCCCACCCTCAGCAACACAGACAGCCTGTCTGTCTTCTAGACAACAGCCAGCTCCATTTCATCGTGGCTGTTGTTTCTGATGGCCATCACATAGCAACAGCATTTCCAAAACTGCTGGAATTCCCCACTGCAAATGGGCTGCATTTTCACCAAAAGCCTTTCCTAGGCTCTCTTTAAAAACTCCAACCCTGCCACACAGAGCCAAGCCTCAGTTGTTCTCCACCACCCCTTCATGCCTTTAAAGCCAGTACCATCCGGGTGATTTTTACAGTTGCTGCGTTTGGCAGCCAGCATGAGGACACATTCTTGTACATACATACAAGGAGGTGCAGCTGTAATACCTTATTAAGCAAGCATGATTTTTAAATCCCATCTTTCATAAACCTTGGCTGCCTCCCCTGTGATTGCTAAGATGTCCGCAAAGCCACATATTGCTTACTTCCCAAGATGGTGTCACACCACGTGGTTCCTGTAAGTTTACCTACATATAGATTTTTAAAAACCAACGCCTGAGTTATGAGTTTCAAGTCAATTCTTTTGTTTTACAGAGACATGCAGATCTTGAGACAGGTTTAAATTAGCAAAAGTTTTAGGCAGTTAGGTCAACCGAGTGTAATTTTTTCTTTTTCAGTTTTTCTTTGCCCTCTTTTCCCTGTCACAAAGTCACGCAGCTCCCCTGACACAGGACAGAGAGGAAATGTTTTAAATGAGCTTGCTTGGGTCTAGAGGATTAGGAGCCATAACCCAATCCCAGAGGCAGCTTTTCAACAAGGTAGACTAGCATACACAATTTTCATATTATTCACACCCAAAAGACACCTGGATCCCTGCTAAACTGAATCCAGTGACCGGGGGCAGGGATCGGGACAAGCAGAGAATGGACAAAGCTCAGAAGTAGGAGACTCTGGGCTGGCCAGCTGCAGCAGTGGACAGCAGTCGGGGGAGCAAGGAGCTGAGAGAGAGAACAGACACAGTGACACCCAAGCATAGGAGTGGGGCATCCCCAAGGTTTAGTTCCCCATGTCTGCCTGTAACTGGGAAAGATTAATGGAGGCACAGAAACATAAACAAGGAACAAGCACAACAACCAACAGCCAAAGGACACAAATCGGTGGCCACCAAAACAAATCAGAAAGACCAAACAGAGAGACCTGACCGATTGCCATCTTGGCCTGACCAGAGAAGGCCAGCAGCGTCCCAGCGGTCACTCTGAGTCTGGAATTAATGACATCGAGTCCGGTTGTTCCACGAGTCCCACAGATGCATGCTACAGACAGGATCCTTGTCTACACCTCTGCAGGTTTTCAGATGCCTCTGCTGCACAATCTAGGGATTGAGAACCATCCAGAAGCTTTCCAAGAGCTGAGCATTTCCAGTTTCTCAGCTCCCAGTGTTGCCTGGCATGCTACCTGGCTTTTTTGATTATCTCCAATATTCAGTGTGATTTTTCACAATTTCAGAGTCTACAGAAGCTCGTTGTGTCCTGGAGCCCCACTTCTCTCCCAACATAAAAGGCAGTGCCTGAAATCCACTGAGAGAGAACTCCACAGAGAACTCCACACTTACAGTGGTGAACTGCCACATCAAAGACAAGGATTCTTTGATGCTGTCACCTCCATCTAGTGTCACAGGTCAAAGATGACCTATACCAATAACAAGGAAATCTGAGCTCATCACCCTGTGGGTTCTAACCTTCAACCAACATGTCCATTGTGGATAATAACTCTCCGAGTAGACTAAGCGATCCTTCAGCCAACAAGAGAACAACAACCCAAGAGCACCCACTGAGAGTCCAGCCGACCTGCACTTTGACTTGGAAATCAGAAGGCTGTACCACAGCAGACAGCCAGCACCTGACCAAAGGCAATCCAAATAGTCCCTCTTCACAGCCACGTCACCAGCAGCGTGGAACCATGAGCCCTGGACATACAGGGCAAGGTCAAAAGAGGAAAATGCCAGGAAGAGAGAGGAACCGATGTGCAGTCTGAAGAGTCAGACAAGCCTCAGAAGAGGGTGAAACAGGAACAGGGTGAAATAGAGCTTGGTTGTGAAGTCCCAGAAAAGAATCAGATATGGAAACCCAAGGAAGAGAATCAATCGAGGCTAAAGCTTTGTGAGAGTGTGCCAAAGGCCATCAGGAATGGGCTTTGACTAAGGTGAAGTCTGTGCATGGTGGCACATGTCACAAGGGCCCCTAATGCAACACAGAAAAATGTGGTCAGAAACACCAAAATGAAAAGTACCAAAGGTTGTTGAAACACCTTCAATCTGGTGATCATGTGAGCTCTGACCCTGGCAGTGCTCACACAAGCCCTAAGGACAGCTTGAAGATCAAAGGATTTGTGGAAGGACAGAATCCTAGACCTCATAGAACTCAGTTCCAGCCACAACAGTCAACCTGTACTGCCACAACAGAACATCTCTCACCAATCAAGAGTGAGAAGAAGTGCTCAGAGGAGAAAAATTCTGAAACACAGAAGAGAGTCGAAACAAACTGTGGAAATGACAGAAAGGGACACCAACCCCAGCCCAGCCTGGGAGGAGCCCAGGCCCAAATCAATGCAGACAGTGCCAACAATGGCATCCTCAAACAGCAAATGTCAATGCCTGAGGCCAAGGAAAAGGCCCTTGCAGACCAAGAAAAGGGAAGAGGACATGACCAGTCACCTGATGATGTCACAGAAGACGTGGAAGAGGAAATCAGTAGTGCGCTAGGCCCAGGGCCACAAGATGAAGTCTTAAGTTGTGCCTTCAAACCGCAAATTATTAGAGGAGACACTCAGACTCTAAGGACACCCAGTGGCTCAATGACAAAGTCATCAATCTTTATGTGAATCTTCTCACGGAAAGAAACTGGGCGGTTCACACATTTAACACCTCCTTTTATACAAAATTAAAATGTGGTTTCTACAGGTCGGTGAAAAGATGGACCCAGGCTGTGAACCTTTTTGCAAAGGAACTTATTAACAAAAAAAGTGCATTTTTAACACGGGTCTTGTTAAATATAAACCTCAGCCTTGTGAGTGATGTACTGAAGTGTTTTTTTAGTCATATTTGAGATATTTATCTCTTTAAATATATTTTCTTTGCATGCATTAAGCTAAAACTAAATACTTTAGTCTATTATGATTTATATTCTCCCACACTATCACCAACCGCTATAAGTACAGATTTAATCATATTTTGTGTTGATGTTACAAATTAAACAATAATATATTTTACATAAAAATGTTTGAAGTTAATATTTCTGTTAATTGTAAATCTTACAGTTGTTTTCAGGAGGTTTTTATTTAGTGAAGATTGGAGTTGCTTGAACATACTTTGCAAGATACTGTGCCTGATATTACTTACATGGTGTAAGGAGGTTGTCTAAGAGAACTGAAAAGCAGATACCCAGGGAACGATTCATCAGAAGAAGCCAGACACTGTTCCTATATTGCATGTCAGTGATTGTTCTTTTGTTCTAAGTCTCTGATGCAGATACAGAAGAACACTTTAGTGATGAACTCTCTTTTATCCTGGATGGTGGGAGAAGATAGGAGAAGCTCAATAAAGAAGAACACAGGATTGCCCTGTATAGTTGCAGTGATGTATAACTTCAATGCAATGTGAATAGGAACATTGATCTCTGGACTCCCCAAACATGGGCAAGCACACCCATGCAGGTACACAATCTCCTACACACACACACACACACACACACACACACACACACAAAGAGAGGGGGGTGGAGACAGCAAGCTCACATCTGCCAATGAACCCAAAAGCTCATGCTATGATACAAAAGCTCTCGTCCTTTGCACATCATTAGAGTTATGGCCATTAGATTTATTAAAGTCTACCTTGTTGCTCTCTCTTATCCCTTCTTTGGACTTAGATATTTTCTGAATAATTTACCCTTCTTTCTAATGCAAATTGTCTCCATTCAATTCCTTGCATTGAGATAAAAGAAACTGGAACACCCTCAGAATGTTCTTTCTACCTTGATATTCAATTATCAGCAGTGTCAGAGTATTTTCAAGTGCTACACGTTGGCGTTTTTAAAAGCATTACAAATTCTGTAAATGTCCGTATGATATTAGTTTTATAATTTGTAGGCAATTTTCTACAACAGGTCTACAACACAGGAAGCCTTTAGTGAAATTTCCAAGTTACCTGAGTGTCCCATAATCATTTCCATAATTGGATAGAGTTCTTTCCAGCAATATTTCGGGACATAACTAGAGCCTGGGGGCTCCGCTGAAAACCTGTGAGGCAGGAAGCGACAGGTTATTCGAGGACGGTCTTAAGCAAATATGGTGAACGTGCTGTGAAGAACCTCTACTTTTGAAGGAGGCCGGGTTCTTAGAGCTGTTGGCGAATTGGGGTGTGTGTGGGAGAACCCCACAGTGCTTCATCCTCAGGGTGACTCATTTCTTTCTTGGACAATTTGCAGGGTACAGCTTTTATGTTTTTCTTGAAGGTCTGGTTCAAATTTGTCTTTCTATGTTATTTATTAAAACACAGCATTTGTGGAAGTCAATGTATGATTGCTGAAGGGAAGAGGAATGCCACAGACAGACGCCGCTTCAGAATTTAAAATCCTGTCACTTGAATATGTGATATTTCCAGTAGGATCTGTCTGGGTAGTAAATGCTTAGTCCTCAAATGGTGGCACTATTGTGGGAGCCTCTGGTGACACTGGAAGACGGGGGCTAGGTGGAGAATGTATGTCCCTGGGGTGTTTCTTGGGAGTATATTATCCTTGCCTGCCTCCTGTATGGATCTCTGCCTCCTGAGATCAACTTTGAGGTCAACATTCATGAACTGGTCCCCCAGGCTGGGATGGACTGAGCCCTTGGAGCCTTATAAGCCCAAATAAATCTTTCTTAACTCTTTTCTTGCAAGCAAATTAGCTTTGTTTTGTTGTTCAGGGTTCACCTGGGGTTTTGTTTTCCTTTTTCAACTCAACACAAGTTAAAGTCATTTGCAACCTCAACTGAGGAATAGCCTCCATAAAATTCACCTGTGGGCAAGTCTGTGGGGCCAGCTACTTGAAGACTGATGTGGAAAACCCCAGCCCACTGGGAGATACCCACCCTGGGGAGTTTGCTCCTGGGTTGTATAACTGGGTTAGATGAAAAGTAGAGGCTAATAAGGTCTGCTGAAGGAGGGAGAATTAGTCTTCCCTAGGGAGGGAAGGAGCCTCCTTCCTAGGGAGGAGCCCGTAATTGGTTATCCAATATCCAATGTGTTCGGGTCAACTCTAAAAACACACAAGTACAATCAACACTAAATGGACCCAGCAGGCTGTATTTACACATGTTACAAAGGTGAAATTAACCCTAATACCCCAACCTGTACATGTGCTCTGGAACTTATTCTCCTCCCCCCTTTCTCCCTTCCCCTCTGCTTTCCCTCAGCTCCCCTTCCACCTCAGCCTCTATCACTACTACATCTACCCCAGGGAATGAGGCAGTAAAATGCCTCATCAGATGCCCCACTGCCCCACTCCATCTTGGACTTCTCATCTCCAAAGCCATGAGCTAGTAAATTTGTTTCTTATGAATCATGGGGTCTGTGGCGTCTGTCAGAGCCACACTAGGACCCCACACATAGATATCCCACCTAGAAGCAAAGGAAAGGTTATACCTTTGACATGAACACATGGCATGACAGAGGGTTCACTTTATTTCTTTGGTGGATGGTTTGTTTTGGGCAGCTCTTAATGAATGAGCAGTTAGAGGAGATAATTTGTAGAGCAAAGTCTGTCTACTGCTGCAGTCATACACAGAGAGAATGACATTCATTAGCCCTTGGGCCGCTCTCCATTAATAATGATGTGGGCAACTGTGAAAGAGTGTCCCCTTGTAGGCACAAGTCACAGGAAGACTAACAGACCTTGTGGAGATTGGCTCAGTGTGGCTTCTGCTGATTGACTAAACGGGTCCCACTGTATTTCTAGGATTATTAAAATCTGCATCTTTAGTGTTTGTTTGTAAAGTTTAAACCCATTAAGTCATTTCAACCCCTTTAGAGAAGACTGTGTCCTAGACTCAAGATGTAGCTGGCAGAACACTTGCCGGCATGTTCAAGCCCTGGGTTCCACCCCCAGCACTACAAACTAAATAAACAACAAGGCAAAACACAAAGTTCCTTAAAATGTGTAACTTTCCAGGTTCAGTGGCACATTGCTTTAATACCCACACTCGGAAGGGAGAGGTAGACCTCTGTGCGCTCAGGGCCAGCCAGGGCTGCACAGTAAGTCCTTTGTCTTAGTTAGGGTTTCTCTTTCTCACAGTTCAGAGGATTCATCTATTATCATCATAGCTGAATCATAGAGGCACTCAGGCAGACATGATACTTAGATGAACCCAAAGAGTTCATATCTGCATCAGCAGGCAGTCGGAGGAGAGGGTGAAACTGGGCCTGGTTCCAGCATCTGAAACCTCAAGGCCCTCCCCCAGTGACACACTTCCTCCAACAGGGCCACACCTCCTAATAATAACACTCCCTAAGAGCCAATGGGGGCCATTTTCATTCAAACCTCCACAACATGCCTTTTTAAAAAAGCATGTATATGTATACACACACACACACACACACAAGTACTTTTTAAAAAAATATATGATTTTTAATATACATATATGCATATACCTACATGAGTAAGTCATAATTGAAGAAAGTTAATTTGTCACTAATTTAGACCCTAGCTTCTCATGATATTAAACATTCGAAGTATGACCACAGCAGCTCACTGACCATTTACTAAAAACACAGTGTTAAACTCTACAGTCATACTCACCCTTTGACAATACAGCTGCTCATCATACTCAATATTCATATTAAAAAGATGACCCTTCATAATTTAAAATTAGTTATCCAAGATTCAACTGACAAGCAGGGCTGCCTTGTTACAGGAAGCCCCTGTCCAGAAACTGATGGAGATCTGCAGATTCAAGTGGGAAAGTGGCCACCACCATCCCAGCAGAAGGACAATGGTGCACATGAGGACTATTCCTTATGCCTTGAGCTTGCACTAGAGTATCAGATCCCTCGATTCTGTGGTTTAAACACATGCTTATTTATAGCAAGACTTTCTGAATGAAGGACTCGGTGTCATGATATACCTTCTCCTCCCACAGACTGGGAACAAGTACCTGCTGACCAGTGCTGGGCTACTGACCATGTCTGAGTAGCACTAGGAGTCATGATAGATCATTGAGAAGAAAACAAACAAATACAAGGAACACTGATATTCAAAAACTTGCAAATGATCCCATCTGTCCCATAAATATGTCTTAGTTACTGTTCTATTACTGTGATGACACACCCTGAGGCAACTTTTTTTTTCAAAGATTTCATTTATTTATTTATGTCTGAGGGTTCTGTCTGCATGTATGCCTACATACCAGAAGAGGGCATCAGACCACATTGTAGATGGTGTGAGCCAACATGTGGTTGCTGGGAACTGAACTCAGGACCTCTGGAAGAACAGTCAGTACTCTCTACTGCTGAGCCATTTCTCCAGCCCCTAAGGCTACTTTTAATGAAGCATTTAATTGGGGGTTTGCTTACAGTTTCAGAGGAGTAGTTTCATCATGATGGGAGCATGGTGGCAGGCAGGCAGGCAGGCAGGCAGGCAGGCAAGCAGGCAAGCATGGCCTAGGAATAGTAACTGAGAGCTCACATCTTATCCACAGGTGGCAGGAAGAGAGTGAGAATGAGCGTGGTATAAGCTAATGAAACCTCAAAGACCACCCCCTCTGATACTCCTCCTCAACAAGGCCACACCTCCCAATCCTTCCCAAACAGTTCTACTATTTAGGGACCAAGCATTCAAACATATAAGCCTATAAACATATAACCATCATACATATAAATGTAAATACAAGTCAGATGTGAAAGTGCATGTCTGCAATCCCAGCACTTGAGCGAGGCTGAGGGAGAAGGGAAATGATGAATGTGAGTTTGGCTTGAGCTATGCTGTGAGTTCAAGGCCATCCTAGGCTACAATGTGAGACTTGGTCTAAAAATGAATAAACACAAAAGATGTGATTTGGAATGATATATTCCAAAATAGTCACAGTAGTAAACTTTGTTTAGAAGAGAACTTACTATCTGATTTACCCAATTCTTTACTCGTAGGATGGAAGATGCTTTAAAATGTCACCCAAAACACACACACATACACATATACATATACCCATACTTATGTGTGTGTGTATGGGAATGTGATGAATCTCCACAGCTATGGTCAAAAAAATAAAAAGTTCAGATGTCAAAATTTCAACCAGAAACACCACAGCATGTATCCTTAAAAGACAGAGTTTTTAATATACCAAATTTATATCTCTATCTTTAAAAATTTAAAATCCCTCAATATCATTAAAACCTAGTAAATATTCAAACTACTCTGTATTTTTCATTATGTCAATATATCATATACAAAAGGTTTTAAAAACTATACTATAGTGAAACTTTAAGAAAACAAATGATTACCACTAAATTCTAAACTGTTGTATAAAACTGGGAAGAAGAGAGGCATGTCCCCAAAGAGAGAAACATGGGGATTTCTAAGACATGGGCAACATCTGGTGCTCTCAGTCAATCTTACTCCAAATCATCATGTTCTGTAGCATCCATATATGTATCAGAAGGATGGAAGGAAGGAAGAAGGACAGTGTGCCCCCACAAAGCCTGCTAGCTAACCTCACAGTAAAGAGAAATTAAAGTGTATCACCGAGTTTTAAATCAGTAAGACTGTGCAGCTGCCTGTGGACAAGTCTGACTGTCACCAGAGCAATACGGAGACTGCACTTTGCTCGGATTTCCTTTGCCCACCCACATCCTCCAGGAAAGTGAGTCTGAACATGAGATTCCAGCACTAAGTCTCAAAGCTTGCTGAGGGCCAGGCATAGCAGGATCTAAGGATGCCATACCTTTGGTATGGAGGAGCCACAACAAACAAGTAAATACTTCCTGTCCATTACAGCTCTATGTGTCACGTGAAGATCAAATCCCCATGGGAAGAGGCCACAATGGCAGCCACACATTCTGAGCACCCAACAATGTTAGCTCGGGTTATGAGTATCTTTGATTAGTATTACTTTTTCCATTATTATAATTCACCATGTAAAAATTACTATTCAAAAAGAATTGCTAATGACTACAGAACACTCCACATGTACAGGTTAGTCAACCATTCTCCTGTGGGATTTACTCAGCCATTACTCACTGTTAGGCTCTGAGACTGTTCTCTGCCAGAGACTTTCTAAAGAAGGTACAAACACTTTTAATTCTACTAAATGTTCCGGTCATACGTAGTGGAGGACCCTGGCTAATTCTGAATGATCACAATGTTAATTTGCACTATAAATGAATTTTTACTTTACACTCTTCTCTCTTCATTCAATAAATGTTTAATGAAGCCCTGTACAAGGCTTCATGTAGGGGGAGATCACAAACAAGGATGTCTCATACAAAACTGCTTTCACGTGAATCAGAAGTGAATTAGCAATAAGAGAAATTCTGATTTCTAAACAGATTTCTAAAATTATAGACTGAGAAAGTAGCTGGGTGTGGTTGTGCATGCTGTAACCCCAAATCTCAGGAGGTAGAGACACAAAGATCTAAGCCATGTATGGTACAGAGCAAGTTCAAGGCCATCCTAGGCTTCTAGGTGAGGTCCTCTCTCAAACACTATGGAATTAAGTCAGTGACTTTACTGACATCCCCAGAATGTGTTCACTCACAGGTAAACTCAGTGAGTGGTCTATGGTTTTTATTTCCCATGTAGTATCATTAAACGGAAATAGAAAAAAAAAACTAAAACAAAGTCCTAAGCAAACACAGCCGCCCAAACTCAGGAAAATCACTTTTATTAGAGTTAGTACCAAGCTCTTGAATGAAACAATAATGACCCTGAAGAACATCCACCTTATAAGAGCTTAGTGAGGTGGAGAGCTGGCTCAGTGGTTAAGAGCAATCAGTGTTCTTGCAGAGGACCTGGGTAAGTTTCCAGGCACCCACATGGCCACTAACTATCATCTATAATTTCGGTTCAGGGGTTCCACTGCCCTCTTCTGGCAACCGCAGGCACTGCAAGCACATGGTGCACAGACTTACATGCAGGCCAAACACCAATACACATAAAATAAATAATTCTTTTTTAAAAGTGTGTTTATTGTTCTTGCACAGCACGCAGGCTCAGTTCCCAGCACCCACACGGGGTGGCCTGTGATTCCAGCTCAAGGTTATCTGACTCCCTCTTCTGGCCTCTGCAGGCACCTGTACAGTTGGGTACACATAAACTCAATGCAGGCACACACATATACACATATAAAATGAACAAATAAATCTTGATAAAGAGCTTGGGATCTGTCTTTTACGCTCATAGAATTCCTACTCTTAGCTCCACTAGGAAACAGTCCACTCTGAGTTTCATGCACCTTCTGAAGCATCCTCCCTGTTTATAGTCCATTCAAGTAGGCAGATTGGAGATTAGGTATCTGGATTTCAAGACTTATCTAAATCAGAAAATAATAAGGAGTAGGTGAGACACAAACCAAATAATTATACAATGACAATGAGAAACATCTACTGAGTGTTTATTATGTGCCAGGCCTGTGCTAAATGTTTCCTACGAATCACCCATGGCAGCCTCACAAAGACAAAGTAGTACTATTATTATCCATGTCTTGTAAAGAAGAAATTGCAGGTTCACTGTCACAAGTGTAATTAGTAGCAAGGCCAGATAGTTAACACCAAAGCCTGCATCGAACACTGTGCCCCATCCCTTTACATGAGACGTCAACAGGTCAACAGGGTAGCTCATGGAGGTTGTCAATACATCAGAAGGTCACGCGGAATCCAGAAATAACTATGTCTTCACATGATAATCTATCATCCCAACTTCTGCCTTTACACTACCCCAAAACAGCAGGTTAGAAACACCATTTTTCTTTTTTTAATTTATCAAGCAGGTAGCATGAACAAAGTAAGATGTGGTAGGTATACCGCCACACCTGGTGCTGCACACCTGCAACTCGGTACTTGGGAGGTGAAGTTAGGAGGATCAGGAGCTGGAAGTCATCCTGTTATAAAGTTCCAGGCCAGCCTGTCTCCAACAAGAAGAGGGGGAAGTGTAGGAGGAAAAGGAAGGAGGAGGAGGAAGAAGGAAGAGAAGGAGAAAGAGGAGGACGAAGAGGAAACAGAAAAAGAAGAGGAAGGAAGGAAGGAGCCAGAAGAAGAGGAAAAAGCAAAAGATGAAAATAAAGACAAGGGTCTGACAAAGCCAGCTCTAAAACCCGCATGGGGGCTGCACCTGCGACTCCTCCTGGTCAGCCCAGGAGGGAGCAAACCAATGGAGGCTGGGGCTGGGGTTCCCAGCCTGTACCCTAACTTTCACTGTCTTTCAAAAGGACATGCTTTGCTCAAAATTGTCTCCAGATCTGTTCCTCCATGCATTTCATAGTTAGGAAAGTTAGTCAGGTAAATGGGCTCATTGCAGTAACTGCAATAGTTTCAGCAAAACAGCAAAGTGTGTGTACGCAGTCACCACGCTGATTTCTTGACCCTAAATGTCACCATGTGAAGCTGCTCTCTGGGCACTCTGATCCCTTGAAATTATGTTGCTGAGGAAAAATTAAAAACAGGTCTTAGATAATCTAAGGACTTGAGGTGTTTATTCTTTTTCTGGTTCAACTGTGAGTCCTTCAGTGAATAAATTCTCAGTGGGTAAGCATTTTGCTTCCATCTCCTTTGTGAGAAACCAGAAAGCAAACCATCACTCCTCAAATGAGATGGACCCTGATTCTAGTAACATGGAGGTTATAGATAATCGTTCAATTATGTGTCTGTTTTGAGGCTTCCCTACATCATGTAAATGTCTGAGTTGGGGGGGGGGGGATGTTTGAAGTCCCTCCCAAGCATAAACTTTTGGCTCCTATTAGAAATAGCTGTTCTCTTCCATCCAGGTTTAAGGCAACAATGAAGTAGCATGGATGGCTATTCGAGGACCACTGGCATCTTTTATCTTCTCTCTTGAACCCATGGCATCACATGAAGTCACATCATCTTAAGTTGGTGTTTCTTTGTGTTCCCTGTGGTACTGAAATATACTTTGTGGACCTCAGGTAGGAGAATAGCCCAGAGACAACAGGTTTTCCTGGTATTTCCTGCGCTCATCCCATGTAGAGGAATGTGGGGGTTAGGGTCACATTCCCAACCTAGGAAATACTGCAAATAACGGCTGTCCATTCTGAACACTAATGTGCTATTTAAAACCAACATGGCTCACTAATTTCACCTCTTAAAACACAAATCTTATTGCTTCCGGTTGTCTAGCACATGGATCCCAGATCCTTTCTCTACAGAATTACAGATTGCTCAGTGGGATCCTCAGAGATCCCCAAAGCTCCTGTTAGCCAGGGACGATAACAAGTGGACATGAAAAGCCTGGGATTTCACACACTCACCCTGTATTTTGCTTTGTTAATGGCCCACAAAAATTAAACATATTTTCTCTGAATTCCTCCTTTCTCCGTTTTCCTTCCTTCCTTCTCCTCCTCCTTCCTCTGCCCTTTCTCTATTTCCTTTTCTTAAAAGACAGGTCTCACTATGTTGTCTGGCTGACTTTGAGCTTTCCATCCTCCTGCCTCAGCCTCTCCACATGCTCTCTTGATTCTGCGTTTGAGATGCTGGCTGACAGGCACGACGTGGCCAGACTCTCCACTCCAAGTCAGTAGTGCCTTCAGTGCTGACCTGGAATGCTTTGTCCCCGACTAAACTATTCTCCCATTATTCAGATTACTCATACTTCATCTTTTATATTTACCTGACTAAAGGTTGATTTTTTCCTATTCTTTATTGAATTATAATCTGATTTCCCAAGAACCAACTGACTCGTTATGGAGAAAATTAAAAGCAAAAATGATTCCATCCACATCCGGACAGCCAAGAAAGAAATGTGAGAAACTTGTACCCTTTATGAAGCAATTGCTATGAACCTTCGTGACATCTTCCATTAGATTCAAAGACCCTGAAGACTTAGTGGATCTAAATTCCTCATAGATAAGAAAAACCAGTCTTTACAGAAGGACTCCATAGGAAAAAACCTGCGGTGACAATGACTTCACATGAGAAGCAGGGTGGTGCGGTCACACCTGGGCAGGGGCTCCAGGTGCCGCCAGCCTTCCCCGTGAGTCTCCCGCTGAAGCGGATTAAGTTCCCGTCTCGGCTGAGACCCGAGCTGCTGCCCGGAGGCCACCTGGCGCCCGGTCCCAGCGGGTCTGACCAGGTCGGGACTGGCTGATGGGACGCCCCGGGGCTCCGCCGGGAGCCCGGCCGCCCCTCGCCCCCTCCCAGCAGAGCGGACCCCGACTTACACACCGACCCGGGCGCGGCGACCAGCAGCCACACAAAAGAGCCGGGCGGCCGCTCCCACCCTCACCTTTGACTTGACTTTCATACTCGGCGATGATCTCTTTGTCCTTCTTGAATCTGCTCGGGGTGGACATCGTCCGGCTGTTCCGGGCTCGCTTCCAACGGGCGAGTTCCGTCGGGTGGTCGCCGGCCGGGCTCCCCGGAGAGGCCGAGAGCCGCGCTCCCTCTGCCCGAAGCCGGAGGCGGCCCCGCGGGAGGGACCCGAGGGACGCAGGGGCGAGAGGAGGAGGGACGGGAGCGGTTGGCGAGCGCCGGGCGCCCCACCGTGCTCCGGGCTGAGCGGCCGCGGGGCTGGCGAGCGGAGCCCCGGCCGAAGACCGGCCGCGCGGACCCGGCAGCGGGCGGCGGGGGCGTCTGCGGCCGCGGGGTTCGCGCGGGCGCCGCGCACCATCGCCCGGACCCGCGCGGGGGTCGCCCCGCCGCCTCCCTTCCTGCTGCGCCGGGCTGGGATGCCGCCGACGCCTCGCAGGCGGAGGGATGGCGGTGTCCACGTGAGTCTGCTAGGCGGGTGCTTGGACTCTTCCTCCCTCACCCGCTGGCCGCTGCTGCCCCCTGGTGGCCGCGACCGCACGCACACGCGGAGCCGCATCCCTGCCTGGGGGCTGCCCAGTTCTCAACAGGCTCTCTTCCCTCTCTTTTCAACAAGTGGGCAATGGCTGCTAAGGGCCAGGAGCACTTGGGCTTTTATGGGCCCTTTCTCTCTAGAGGACGGTGCTCCTAGGCTGACTTCTCCCTGGTCCCTGTTCTGGGATCCTCCTGGAAGGTGAATGTCCCATATGGCCCCTGTGCCTTGCTCTGTCAGAGCTCTTTGTGATGGCCTGGGCCAAGGCGATGTTAAACCTCATTTTATTTGCATAGGATCTGCTATCTCATGGCTTCAGGAATGTGCTCAGAATCATCTGTTTCCATTTTGCACAATTCTCTATTAAAACAGATCTACCTTCTTTCATCTTGTATCGTCCAAACACCTACACCTACAGCCCCTCATTAGGACAACTATTTTCTGCTCTGTGAATCCTACTACAGCCTAGCTATGGTGGTGCACACTCCTTTAATCCTAAGCAAGCACTCTGGGGGCAGAGGCAGTCAGATCTCTTTGAGTTTGAGGCCAGCCTGGTGTACAGAGTGAGTTCCAGAACAGCCAGAGTTACAACAGGGAAACCCTGTCTTAAAGAAAAAGAAAAAAAAAAAAGCAAACAATCTTCACATGTGTCTGCTACACATGTAGTCAAACATGATGAATATTCTATGAGCCCATATTGTAACAGGACCAGGCCTTAGCACAACTGACTCCATGATGGAAGTATCATTCAGACCAGAAAACTCAGCACATAGACAGCACTACTCGCCAAAATTATAACAGAGGTCTAATCCATCAGAGTCCAAATAGTTCTGGGATAGTCTCAAAATGTACTAACCTTGCTTTTTGGCTTGTGTAGTTCCACTTCTGGCTAACTGTTCTTGTTAACCGAAGTATGTCAAACCAGGATGTGTTTTTTTGTGCTTAAAAGCTCATCCTGAGGAAGGCTTGGGGCTACAATAGGATAGGAACACCTCGTGTAGTTATAAGCCAAGTGATAAAGACTTTCTATTGACTTAAACCCATGTCTGAGTAGTCTTCTGTGGTGAATACCCCACAATACTGGTGAAAATATTAAATCCTGTCCCTTATTTTAAAAAGATTCTGTTAGTACTCAGAGGAAAACAGCAAGAGATAGGCCAGCCCAGAACTGTCAGCTGTAACTCAAGGGGCAGAATGAAAGGCAGAACAGTAAGGATGCAGAACACAGCAAATTCGGGTCTCATCTGCCCCTGTGTTAGGAGGCAGAGGACAGACTTGGCTGGCTTGGCCTTATTTTTTGGTAGAAGATAATCAGAGCTGCCTGCTCTTCTCACCCTTCCCCTAGAGCTGTGGAGTTGGTCTTCATTTTCTGCATAGGTAAGTGCCCAGGGAGGAAAGTCTGAGGTTTGTAAATAGAGCATAAACTTCTCCTCCTGAATCCTATAAAAGAAAGCTCCAAACAATACCTGGGGCTCTTGTGTACCCTTACGCCTACGGCTTGCTGTCTCTCTTGACAGCATGTTTTTTTTTTTTCTTACCAATACTATCGCTTGGTTTTTTAGTAAAGTATCTTTGCTATTTTGCAATCTCTGTGTTCCTTCATTTCATTCTTGAAGAAGAGATCAAGAACCTGGAGTCCCGTGGCCCAGATCCCTGACCACAGTAGTATTAATATTGACTGAGACTCAGGTCTACATTGGATTTCACCTTGTGTCATATATTCCACAGGTTTTCACAGTGATTAGTGGCAGCATCACACAGGTTGGTTCCAGTGGTCTAGTTCCTCCTTTTGATCCTGTTCTGTGGCATCTCATTTTCATCATAAAAGAGCATATAGAATATTAAAGATACTTGCATCCCATGCTTTGGAAATGGATTTTTAGTGACCAAAAGGGAAAATTCAGTCCCAGTTGTAAGTTAATAAGAAGATGGAGATGTGTTTGGTTCACACCTGCAATCCCAGAACTTGGGAGGGTGAGGTAGAGGGATTGCTTGGATTACAGGCCAGCCTAGGCTATTGTATTAGGGTTCTCTAAAGAAGCAGAACTAATAGTGTATGTGTATGTGTGTATAAGGTGTGTGTGTGTGTGTGTGTGTGTGTGTGTGTAAGGTGTTTATTCGAGTGGCTTCCAGGCTGTGGTCTGACTATTCCAACAATGGCCATCTCCCAGTGAAAGTCCAAGAATCTATTAGTTGTTTGGTTCATGAGACTGGATATCTCAGCTGGTCTTCAATATATTTTGGAATCCTGAAGAAGTAGTGCATAATTCCAGTGAAGGGATTAACTAGCCAGTGAGAGTGAGGGCAAGCAGGCAGAGAGCAAAGGCTTCCTTCTTTCCTGTCCTCTGTATAGGCTGCCACCAGAAGGTGTGGCACAGATTTAAGGTGAGTCTACACACCTTGTGTGATTCAATCAGGAAAAATCCATGTGTACCCAGGATCTTAGTTTTACTTAACTCCAGATATAATCAAGTTGACAACTAAGTAGCTATCAAAGTTACACTGTGAAACTGTCTCAGAAGAGAGAAACTGTGGAAGAAAGGGTGGTTTTATTTTGACTATGGTTTTCATGATTGGGCATTTAGAGAAAGCCATTAGATGAAACTCCTCTGCTTGAACCTTGGTGTTTTGATTTTCTTTCTTTCTTTCTCTTTCTCTCTCTCTCTTCTTTCTTTATTTCTCTAAATACTGGAATTCATAAGGAAATAGGCAGAGACTGTAGCATTTTTTTAAAAATTTTATTTATGTGCATGGGTGATTTGCCTTTATGAATGTCTGTGCACCACATGCATGCCTGGTGCCCACAGAAGCCAGAAGAGGGCACCAGATCCTCTAGAAGTTGTGAGTCTACAGGAGGGTTCTGGGAATTGAACCTGGGTCTTCAGAAAGAGCAGCAAGTGCTCTGCTAGTAACCACTGAGTCATCTCTGTAGCCCCACTGGCTTCCTATATAATGCAGACATTTAGATATAAGAAAATATAAATTGTTGTACAAAAATAAATCCTAGGGTGGCTTTCTGCAGTGACTCCGCCATCCTCTGGGAAGCTGCTCTGGCAGCGAGGTTCTACCTACACCCATCTGGTCTTAAATCCGAGATCTGATTCGAATGGACCAACCATTCTCGGGAGCCTAGAGCATAGGGCTAGAACTCGCTTAATCAGGGAACGGCTTATATATTTATAACCAGAGGAATGGTACCTGTACCCCAGCAGCATCAGTGAAAGCTCATTGGTCAGAACTGGCTGCCCCATTTGCATATTGGGGTGCTTTAGGAATTTCCTGGGACCAAGGGGATAGACCTTATAAGGAAGGGTTTAGTTATAACTCCAGGGCCAGATTCCTGCCAGAGCCTCAGGCTCTGGGAGCCTGAGGTCATAAGGGCCCTCTACTGCTCCGCTGCAACAGCCCCACAGTAAGTCGTAGGCCCGGGATATTTTGCAGGAAATGACAAGTCAGTGAAAGACAGGCAAAGGTAAAATCTGGAACTACAAGTACCAGATTTTTCTAGATTGGAATTATTGGAGTGGGAATACTTGCCATAAAAGTGGGTCATT
The DNA here is from genome assembly GCA_026225945.1 of Cricetomys ansorgei. Lineage (NCBI taxonomy): Eukaryota > Metazoa > Chordata > Mammalia > Rodentia > Nesomyidae > Cricetomys > Cricetomys ansorgei. The sequence continues at coordinate 4,674,161 of JAMJFZ010004059.1, read as the reverse complement.
TGAGGTCAGAAGACCCACCTTAAATCAGGGCTTCTGGTGGAACCCTGTATAAAAGACCTTGGAAGAAGGAAGCCCTTACCTTTGCTTTGATCTGCTTACCCTTACTCTGTCTAGCAAGTTCATGTATCCTGCTGCTGAGGCTTTCCTTCACTGATGCTAGAGTCAACTACTTTGCCATTCCAACATATACTAAAGATCAGCTTATGCATCCAGTCTCATGGACTGACCAACTACTGGATTCTTATACCTTCCATTCATAAGCAGCCATTGTTGGATTAACTGAACCACAGCCTGTAAGTCATTCTAATAATCCTTGATCGTGCGTGTGTGTGTGTGTGTGTGTGTGTGTGTGTGTGTGTTCATTCTATAAGTTCTGTTACTCTAGAGAACCCTGACTATATAGAAACCTAGGTGATCCTAGGATTCAATCACTTGACTCAATGGGAAGCAAACAAGTAACTCACCATGTGGTGTGCCTTGGGGGCACCAAGAAATCCCTCTGGCAACAATTGTTCTCTCATGGGGCTTACAATCCCTTCTTGGTTTATTTCTTTGGAAGAGGCCTATCCCAACTTAAAAGAATAAAAGTGAGACTGTGTGTGTGCACACATGTGCACACTTATTCACAAATCATTATGATTATGCAGGTGAGATGAGTGTGTGTGTGTATAAGAGTGTACGTGGACATGTTCGTTCTCTCTGGTAGTTTTTGTTTTCACCACAGGGGTGTAAATCTTTTGTCTTGTGAATGTGAGGAATACACCAAATTACTAAGTCACACCCCAGTCCTAAAGTTGGATTCATTCCAGAAATTTAATCTGACATTTGCATCCAAAATACACACTACAACTGAAGTACAACTCCAATTCTCTAGATTTTATTTTACACATATTGTTAAGTTGGGCTTAATGTCAATGTTCCAATATGGAAATTGTCCATGAGTCACATATTAGTTTTTAAAGACAGATCTCTGGATAATATATTCCAGAAAGAATGATTTAAAAATACATTGTTCCCCAAAGGCTTTCAATGTCTCTGTGTCACTTGATTTCATATATTATACTTTTTTGTGATTTGTCTACTTGGCAGTATTTATTTTTTTAATATTTTCTATTTTTATTTTATGTACATTGATGTTTTGCTTACATGTATGTCTATGTGAGGGTGGGGGATCCTTTGGAACAGGAGTTACAGACAATTGTGAGCTGCCTTGTGAGTGCTGGGAATTGAACTTGGATCCTCTGGAAGAGCAGCCAGTGCTCTTAACCACTGAGCCATCTCTCCAGTCCCCTACTAGGGAGTATTCTGACAATGCTCCTGCCTCAGCCGTCTTAGTGCTGGATTTCAGGCATAACCACATCAGGCTTATGTTTTTAGTAATGTCCTTCTTGAATGCTTCCCAGTGTTCTCTAGGGATTAGACTAATGATTTTGTGATTTTATCATGATTGTCATGGAAATAGTGTGTGTCTTTCTCAACACAGCCTACAAGGTCCAACAGAATGCTGATTTGCCCCATTATTGTTAAAGTATGGACTGTTGGTAAGTTGGTGTCAACCAGGTCAATAGCTGTAACTTTTGTTACAATTACTAAGCATATTGAGAGGAGCAACATTGTGTCAATCTCTTTTTTAGATAAGGTTCATCTACTAATGCTAGAAACACAGTGCTCCAAGCCATGGAAAAGTGATTGTATTTTTTTTCTCCAATTAAGCATGCTAGACAAAAAGGAGACTCATCCCTAAGAGTTAACTGTCATAGGATGGTCTAGGTTATGATGTAACAACAAACAAACCTCTAATATCACTGGCCCAACAAATCAAAAGCTTTGACATTTGTAAGGGGTTGATGATCATTTAGGTTATAGCTGCCTGAGGTTCACCTTGATTCATTGTCTACAGGCTAAGGGGCTAGAAAGGCGAATTCTGCATTGGCTTTTAGTCTTGTGCCTGGATACACATTCAGTGCCTGAGCTACACTTTAACCAAAATAAATTACAAAACTAGATCCATCTACAGAGGGAACTGAGCCTAAACCTTGGTTCAGCAGACAGGAGAGGAGATGTGTACAAATCCTTCCAAGGATCCAACCCTCTCTACTAAACTTTACACTTTAGAAGAATAAAATACAATAAATCGACTTCATTATAGTAATTCTTGCCAATAGTTTCTCCCTTTCTGAAGACAGAGCTTCACCTCTGGCCCCTTGGGTTCTGATTGACTTAGGGTTTGCTACAGCCTTTGCAAGAGTCACAGACCAATAAGAATTACGGGGAATGGAAACAGACTTTAAGGCCCTTGACCCGGACGATGGTGGGTGGGGCCTCCACTCACCTTAAAATGTTGTGATGCGTCAAATTGAATCACAACCAGCTATGAAACCCAGAAGCCCATAGCCAAGGCATGCAGCTATCTTGCCGCCACTGTCTTGAATGGGGTGCCAAGTTCTGATGTCTTCGCGAGGCTGGTTCCAAAGTTCAGCGTGATTGCCACAATCTCCAAGTCTACAGAGCCTCATCATGCCCTGGACCCCTACTTCTCTCCCAATACAAAAGGCAGTACCTGAACGCCAATTACTTTTCTACAGTGGGTCTGGTGGACTGTAAGGACAGTTCTTAAGGACAGTGTTAATTTGATCGACCAACCAGTAAAAATTACTCTTTGATGCTGTCTACTCCATCTAGTTTCACCTTGCTATTGAACGCAACGCCACGGCGACCTCCACTGGTAATGAGGCTCATCACTCTGTGGGTTCTGACCTTGAACCAATATGTTCAGCGTGGGTAATACCTCTCCGAGTAGACTAAGTGATCCTTCAGCCATCAAGAGAACAACAACCCAAGAGCACCCACTGAGAGTCCAGCCGACCTGCACTTTGACTTGGAAATCAGAAGGCTGTTCCACAGCAGACAGCCGGCACCTGAGCAAAGGCAATCCAAGTAGTCCCTCTTCACAGCCACGTCACCAGCAGCGTGGAATCATGAGCCCTGAACATCCAGCCAAACCTCAGAAGAGAGTAAAACAGGAACAGGATGAAGATCGTAGCGGGGGTCAGATGTGCAAACCCCAGGGAGAAGGTCGAAAGGGCAGAGGACAAGACCAGCTACCTAATGCCACAGCAGAAATGGAGAAGGAAATCAACAGTGTGCTAAGTTGTGAACTCAAACTGAGAATTACGCGAGGAGACGTGCAGACTCTAAAGGACACCCCATGGCTCAACAACAAAGTCATCAATTTTTACATGAACCTTCTCATGGAAAGAAATAAGAACCAAGGCTACCCAGTGGTCCACGCATTCAATACCTTCTTTTACACCAAATTAAAGTGTGGGGGCTACAGGTCGGTGAAAAGATGGACCCGGTCTGTGAACCTCTTTGCAAAGGAACTCTTTCTGGTGCTGATTGACCTGGAAGTGCCCTGGAGGCTGGTGGTAATAGACCTACGACAAAGGAGTATTGTCTACCTGGATTCAACGGGACAGAAAAAAAAAAAAAAAAAAACAGAAATCCTTCAGATGATCTTCCAGTATCTGCAGGATGAGAGTAAAGCGCGGAGGAAGGCTGATCTGAACCCTGTGGAATGGGAGCACTACAGCATGCCAGCCGAGGAGATTCCTCAGCAGCGGAAAGGCATCAACTGTGGGATGTTCACCTGCGAATATGCAGACTGTATTTCTAGAGGCCAACCATCGCCTTCTCTCAGCAGCACGTGCCTCTGTTTAGGAAGAAGATGGTCTGGGAAATCCTGCATCAGCGCTTACTGTAGCCGCACCCTCCTGGAGCTGAGGCTGTTCTGCACTTTCATGGATGGTGCCACATACTTGAGGCATGGGGCTGAGGAACCTTGAATCAGGTTCTGGGTTGTAATGGTGGGCAATGCTCCCCCCTTCTATACAGTGCTAAGGTGGAGCACCACAGAGCTGCATCTGAAGCTGTCTACAAGATGCATGTAGCCACCTCAAGACGTTCAACTCACACAAGACATGCTCACAAACATGCTGCTTTCAAGATTGTATTTGAGTTTGAGGTCAGTGTTAGATTCTTCTTTCAATTTTTTTTTTCAATTTTCTCTTCTTGTTCATAAGTTTCAGCTAATTGGCAGTGACTGTTTTTCCTGTGCTTTTTAGTCTCAACTACTTGCTTGTATTTCTGAAAGCAATGCCAATCCAAGTGCCAGTCTCTGCTGCCAGCCAGACTGGTTGGCTTCCAGCAATGTGGGACACTACAGGATTTTCACAGTACTGTTGAACTGTGACCATGAGACATGGACTCGGATCATCCAGGAACATTAAGAAATGTGTCACAGACATTTCAAGACACTTTAGTGCCTGGAACTAAAGAGATATGTTTTATTCTTGGTAGCCAAGTGAAGTACCTGTAATACTAACAGTGCATTTTTAACCCAGATCACTTGAATATAAGCCTCAGCCTTGTAAGTGCTGTAATTATACAAAAATTATTCAATTTAAAGCTATTTCTCTTTAAATGTATTTTCTTTGAATATATTAAGCTGAAATTAAATACTTTCATCATTAGTATTCATATTCTCTAAACTTGTTATTAGCATAGATTTAAAGATACTTAGTATTGATATTGTCAATTATAAAGTAATTTGTTTTAAATAAGGTAGTTTGAAGTTAATTTTTGTGTTGTTAATTGTATATTTTACATTTGTGTTCATGAAGTTTCTATTTAATAAAGTTTAGTGTTGTTTGAATATACTTTGATCTCTGGACTCTCCATGCTTGGCCAAGCGCACCATGCTGATGCACAATCCCCTATACACACACACACACACACACACACACAGAGCAAGCCCACATCTTCCAGTGAACCCAAAAGCTCATACTAAGACACCGAAGTCCTCAACATTCGCACACCAGAGCCATTAGAGTTTCTAAAGTTTATCTTCTTGCTCTCTCCTCTCCTTCTTTGGACTTACATATTTTCTGAATAAGTTGCTCTTGTTTCTAATGCAATCTGTCTCCACTCAATTCCTTTCTTTGGGACAGGAGAAACTGGAACACCCTCAGAATGTTCTCTCTCTCTTGATATTCAATATCAGCAGTGTCAGAATATTTTCAAGTTCTACATTTTTTTAAGTATTACAAATTCTGTAAACTTCCAAATGATATTAATTCTAGAATCTGTAGACAACTTCCTACAATGGGCTTGCAACTAAGTAGGGACAAAACCAGAATAAGTTGATGAAGGTTTTCATGAAGAAACTTCAAAGTTGCCTGAATGTTCCATAATCATTTTATGAATATATTTCTTGTGTGTGTATGTATGTGCACCACATGCATGCTTGGTACCTGCAGGGGTCCAAAGAAAATGATGTCAGATCCTTGGAACTGGAGTTATGGGTAGTTCTTTGCCACCATGTGGGTCTGGGAATTGTACTTGAATCTTCTGAAAGAGCAACACTAAACCACTAAGCTATCTCTTCAGCTTCTCTTTGAAAAGTTTTAAATTCACATTTCTTTGGTGTATGTGTGTGTGAGTGTGTGTGAGTGTGTGTGTGTGTGTGTGTATGTAACCCCACATGTGGAGGTCAGAGGAAGACTCTGACTCTGATTTCCTCTGCTGGCCAACTTCCAGGCAGAGAATCTCATGCAGGCCACCCTACCCTGCCTCTGTGGCTGTTTTTATGCCAATACCATGAAATTTTTATTACTATAGCTCTGTAATATAGCTTGAGATTAGGAATGTTGATACATCCAGAAATTCTTTTATTTTTCAGATTATTTTAGCTACCCTTGGTTTTTTGTTTTGTTTGTTTTTTTTTTTCCATATGAAGTCGAGTATTGTCTTTTCAAGGACTATAAAGAATCATGTTGGGATTCTGATAGGGATTCTATTGAATCTGTAGATTGTTTTTGGTAAGATGGCCATTTTTACTGTTATTCCTACCAATTCAGGAGCATAGGAGATCTTTCCATCTTCTGAGATTTTCTTCAATTTCTTTCCTCAAAGATAGAAAGTTTTTATCTGCCCAAGTTGGCTCCCTTCTGTCATTTTTCAGGTTCATTCCAACTTTCTTCTGTGTATCAGAATTTTTCTCTTCTGAACCTCTCTTTTTGCTTTTGACTAGTGATAGATGTTCTCCTCTGACAGCACAGGCGGATTGCTTGGATGGAACTGAGTTGTTTCAGATCTATGAATCTGCCCTTCCACAAAGCCTCTGATCTTCTTCAAGGTGTCCACCGGGCTTGTGAGCACTGTGGGGGTCAGCACTCACATGAGCTCAGGTTTGATGGTGTCCACTAACCTCTACTTTTGGTTGTGGTGTTTCTGAACACCTTCCTCTGATGCAGAAGGGGTGCTTGCAACCCTTGCCACCCTCCACAGACTCCACCTCAATCAACACCCGCTTCCTGAGGGTCTTTGGCGCACTCCTTAGCTGTAATGGACACTATTCCTGGAGTTTGCACATCTGACTCCTGCCACGATCATCACCCTGTTACTGTTTCACTCTCTTCCAAGGCTCGACTGGCTCTTCAGACTGCACATCGGTTCCTCCCTCTTCCTGACATTTCCTCTTTTGACCTTTCCCTAGATGTTCAGGGCTTGTTGTTAAAAGTTCAGAGCTTAAGAAGAGTCCATCTTTAGATTTTCCAATGTTCTTTATTAATCACAAACCATGTCAAATCTCAGGGAATTCTATACCGGGCAGCTAGGCAGAGAGCTCACTTCAAGGCTTCCTCACCCCATGCTCTCCTCTTGGTTCTCTTCCTGCTCGCTAGCTTCTTCTTCTGTCTCTTCTGTTTGTTTCTCTGTCTCCTTTCTCCCTTCACCCAGCCTTCCAATATACAAATCAATGGAGCCTAATCTTCATCTGCCTTAAGGCTAAGGAATGTCCTATTCTTGTGGAGAGCTGGATAGCCACTCCTTTGTTTACTGGTAGGCAGTGTATCCTTTACTTGCTTCAAGGACAGCTTACTGGAACATTATCCATAACTAAAATCCCCCTCAACAGCTTGTGGTTCCAGGCTGCTGGTGACATGGCCGTGTAGAGGGACTGCTTGGATTGCCTTTGCTCAGGTGCCGCTCTGGTACAGCCTTCTGATTTCCAAGTCAAACTGCAGGTTGGAAGACTGATGTTAAGAGTAACATTTAATATCTAATCACGACCAAATTCTCTCTGTTCCCCACTCTCTTTTTTCTGTCTGTCTCCCACAATGTTTTGCTCCATTCTACCAGTCCACACTTTCTTTTATTGAGAGCATTGAATGGAAAGGGAACTTACCTTCAACTGTGCATCAGGAAATACTCAAAAAAAGTCAAATATAATTTCTTTTTAAATTTTTATTACATTTATTTGAGTGTGTGTGTGTGTGTGTGTGTGTGTGTGTGTGTGTGTTTTATGTATTAGATTTGGGCACTTACACTTAATCCAGCTTTTCTCCTTCATAGCTATTGTCAGTGCAAAAGGCTTCTCACCCTCTGTATTTGCATTCAAGATGGGTGTGTGGGTGGCACTGAACTCCTGTGGCTCTGGTAAGGATTCAGAAGGTGCTGTATGGGGATGGCCTAGAACTGCACATGTGGACTGTTATATGTCAATGTAAGTGTTACCAATGGTCACTGTTTATGTATGTGTGCATGTGTGTTCATGAGTGTACATGCAAATGTGTTGGTGCATGTACAGGCCCGAGGACCCTCAGGGGTTGTTCCTCAGGAACTTTCCACCTTGGTTTTGTTAGTTTGTTTGTTTGTTTGTTTTTGAGACAAGGTCTCTCACTGGCTGCTTCTCACCAAGTGAGCTAAGCTGGTTGACCAGCAAATCCCCCATGATCCTCCTGTCTTTTTACCACCCCAGCACTGAGATCACAAGGATATATTACCTTGCGTTTGTATTTTATGGTGGTTCTGGGGGTAGAATCAGGTCCCTGTGCTTGCAAGGGAAACATTTCACCAACTAAGCTCTTTCTGCAGCCCTAAGCTCACTCTTCTTTGTTGTTGTTGTCGTTCTGGGGAAGAAAATAATAATAGTACGAGGGCCTTGAGAGATGGCTCAGTAGTCAAGATCACTTGTTCTGTCATCTTGAGGATCTGAGTGTTAATTCCCCAGCACCCAAGTAACCAGTCAGCCATGGCAGAACATGTATGTAACCCCTACATTGAGGACAGAGACAGGTGGATCCCGAGAAATAGCTGAGCAGTCAGCCCAGCCAAAATGATTGCTTGAGGCAATCAGGTGGAGAGCAATTGAGGAAAACACCTGATGTCCTCCCCTAGAGTCTGTATGCAAATCACACACACACACACACACACCCCTGCATTAACATAATTACTTGTGCACAAGTGCACACTTGTATGCACAAGCACTCCAACACAGAGTCTCACTTTTCCTATTCCAAATCTGCCTAGGCCCCTTCCAAAGAAATGAGCCATGAAGGGATTGTAGGCACCATGAGAAGACAATTGGCCAGAGGGATTTCTTGGTGCCTCTGAGCAAAACCACATGAGCAGTTATTTGCTTTGCCTCCACAAGATTCAATGTGACATTAGTCTACAATTTCTGGCTGTGCTTTCCTGGGGCACACACATCCTACAGTCCTGAAGACTGTCTGCCTTGGCTCAGTGCTACTCAGCTACAGCAAACCTGCAACAAAGCACTGAGAGAATTAGGAAGAGGGTACCCTATCAAAGGAGACTGCTGGAGTCTGACTACCACATAGGAAATGCTCCCCTGCCAGAACAGACTGGGACTCCTTCCTCTGACTCTGGTTGAGTTAGAATCCCCTAGGCTGCTATATAGTTAGAGTTCTCTAGAGTAACAGAACTTATAAAATGAACATACACACACATATATATGGTTTATTATAATGACTGATAGGCTGTGGTACAGCTAATCCAACAACAGCTGCCTATGCATGAAAGGTACAATCATCCAGTAGTTGCTTAGTTCACAAAGTTGGATGTCTATGCTGGTCTTCAGTATACACCAGAATCCTGAGATCTTAATGCCAGTGAAGCAATGGACTTGCTAGCAAGATGAAAGCAATCAGACAAAGATCGAAAATCTTCTTTCTTCTACATCCTTCTATAGACTTCCAGCAGAAGGCATGGCTCAGATTAGAGGTGGGCATTTCGACCTCAAAAGATCTAGATTAAAGGTGTGACTTCACACCCCAAAGATTCAAATTAGAATTAGAACTTCCCACTTCAGATTAAGCAAAAATGCCTTACAGGTGTGCCCCTCCGTTTTTAGGTTTTGGTTAATTCCAGATGTAGCCTAGTTGACATTCCAGATGTAGCCTAGTTGACAACCAAGACATCACAGCTGCCTTCCCAAACCATTTCACACTCTGGAAACACTTTGAAATTAGTGTCATTTCACCCTATGTTCTTTCTCTTTCTAGCTGTGCGTGTGTGTGTGTGTGTGTGTGTGTGTGTGTAGCTCTTTCTACTGCACGTTAGTTTCCTCTCTCAGAGTCTTCAACTAGAGGTAAGTCAGCTAAAGGTAACTGAACATCTCAGAGCTGTTTTATTTACTTTGCTATTCAGTCTTCATTTTGACAGATTATCTTCATCCAAACAAATTTAAAAAGCTGGGCATGGTGCTACATGCCTGCAATCCTAGCACTTCAGAAGCAGAGGCAGGATAAATTGCATGTCTTGGGCAGCCTGGCCTACACAGTGAGAGTCTCTCAAAAGTCAGCCTGGTTGGGTGGAGAAGGGAGGTTAAAGTGCAGTTAGCAGACTGCTTGTCCTAGCATATAAGAATTCCTGGGTTTGATGCCCAGCACCAACATACACACGCATGTGAATGCCTCAAATTCAACACTCTGAAGATAGAGGCAGGAGAATCAAACGTTCAAATCATCCTAAGCAGCACAGGACATTTGCAGCCAGTCTTAGATACAAAGGGCCCTGTCTCAAAAAAATGCATTGGACATAGGAAGGGAGGATGTAGATCAGTAATTTCTGAGTATATGCGTACATACACAAACCTAAGTTTTAACCCCTACCACCACATTAAAACAGAAATATATCGGATGTATATCGGGGTTCTCTAAAGAAACAGAACTGATGGCTGAATCTATATTAAAAGGGGATTTATGGAGTGGCTTACAGGCTGTTGTCTAACTATTCCAACAGTCGCTCTCTCCAAATGGAAAGTTCAAGAATCCAATAGTTGTTGAGTCCATGAATCAGGATACGTAAGCTGGTCTTCAGCGTATGTTGGAATCCCAAAGCAGTTGGCTCTCACACCAGTGGAGGAAAGCTTCAGAGCAGAATAGAGGAACTTGCCAGAGGAGTGAGGGTAAGCAGACCGAAGCAAAGGAAAGGGCTTCCTTCTTCCAAGATCTTTTATACAGGGTTCCACCAGAAAGTGTAGTCCAGACGGGTCTTCTGACCTCAAATGATCCACTTTTATGGCAAGCCTTCCCATCTCAAATGATCCAATCTAGAAAAATCCCTCCTGGAGGTAGTCAGCTCCATGAAGAGCACACCAATTGCTTGTCCAATACCAAATGCTCAACTCTGAAAACAAGCACACAAGTAAAGTATTTGGAATGAGTAGGTTATATTTACATCAAACATAAACATATACACATTAGCATTCCACAAAACTTAATGGAATAAGAGGCCATGAATGTGGAGGAGAGTGGCAGGAAACAGAAGGGGAAATGTAATTATAATCTGAAAACTTTTTTTTTTGAAAAGTTTAAAAAAATAAATAAAAGTAAAGATCTGGAAGGGGAAAAATAAGGAAAATTCCTCAGAGGTGTGCCCAGCTTCTTGAGTTTTAGTTGATTCCAGATGTAGCCAAGTGACAACCATGATTAGCCTTGTGGGTGGTATGTGCACACGATAGATTTTCATGCAAAGAAAAATTACGGCTTAACAGTATGAAGACAGTTTATGAAGACAGTATGACAAATGAAATAATCCTGATACATGTTGTGCTATGTCATTTACAGAGATCTAAAAATCCCAGGCTCCATGGCAACGGAGAATGCAATGATGGTTAGCCGTGTTTGGGACATGAGCCAAAGAAGGAGATGATGATCAAGTTTGAAAACTACCCAGATGAAAGTGAACTGGTAAGGTATTGTCCTACAGAATAAGTATAGTGTATAATGCTGTACTGTTGATTTTACATGTTCTCAGGATGAAAAAAAGTAACTATATGAAGTGATGTTCCTAATTTGATTTGATCATTTCACAGTTAGTGTAAAAATTATCAGACTAAAGATGCTATTTGGCTTTGAATAAAACTTTATCATGGTAAATCCGTTATAACATGAAATACTGTAAGTCTAAAACACATCCAATAGAGCTAACCTGAAAGGCATTATCTCTAAACCTGGCCTGACTTAAATGACAACAAACCATTTACATTAGCCTAGAGTTGGGTAAAATCATCTAAGACTGTAACGGGCCCACAGACCTTAGCACAACTGACTCCAGTGATGGAAGTTCTGTTCAGGTCATAAAACTCAGCACATAGACAGCACCACCCACCAAAAGGAAAATAAAGACCTAACCCATCAAAATACATAGATCTGGGACATAGTCTCTAGTTATACTAACCTTGCTTTTTGGCTTCCGTAGTTCTACTTCTGGCTAACTGTTCTTATTAATTGAAGTATGTCAACCCAGGATAAGACTTTTGTGCTTAAAAGCTCACCCTGAGAAAGGCTTGGGACTGCACTGGGATCCCCAGTACTCAGTGTAGATGCCAGCCAGATAGTACTTTCTGTTGGCTTAAACTTGTGTGTGAATAGTCTTCACTGGTGGATATCCCACATCAACACAAAGCTTACTTTAAGTTTTTATATTCTAAATGATCAATGTGTGTGTGTGTGTGTGTGTGTAAGTGTGTGTGTACATGTGTGTGTGTAAGTGTGTGTTGGTAGAGGCCAGAGGACAGCTTTTGGGAGCTGAGTTTCTCCATCCACTATAGATGCCAGGGATAGAACTCAGGTTCATAAGCTTCCCTGGAAAGCACTTTTACCCTGAGAGCAATCCTGCTGGCCCCAGACCTATTTTCTAATAAAGTTTAGAATGGCTTATTCACTGACTAGAGTATGGAACATGGAAACTAAAACCTAGAATTATGAAGATATGAGGGAGGGACAGGGCACACCTGGAAGAGGCGCATGGTAGCACTAGTAGTTCCAGATTTCACCTTTACCTGCCTTTCACTGACTTGTCTTTTCCTGCAAAACATCTCCTGGCCTATGACTTACTTTCCTTATATCTGAATGTCTGCATTATATAGGAAGCCAGTGGGGCTACAGAGATGACTCAGTGGTTACTAGCAGAGCACTTACTGCTCTTTCTGAAGACCCAGGTTCAATTCCCAGAACCCTCCTGTAGACTCACAACTTCTAGAGGATCTGGTGCCCTCTTCTGGCTTCTGTGGGCACCAGGCATGCATGTGGTGCACAGACATTCATAAAGGCAAATGGCTCAGGCACATAAATAAAAAATTTTTTAAATGCTAAAGGAGAAAACAGTCTCTGCTTATTTCATTATGAATTTTAGTATTTAGAGAAAGAAGAAAGAAAGAAAGAAAGAAAGAAAGAAAGAAAGAAAGAAAGAAAGAAAGAAAGAAAGAAAGAAAGAGGAAAAGAAAAAGAAAGAAAGAAGAGAGAGAGAGAAAGAGAAAGAAAGAAAGAAAATCAAAACACCAAGGTTCAAGCAGAGGAGTTTCATCTAATGGCTTTCTCTAAATGCCCAATCATGAAAACCATAGTCAAAATAAAACCACCCTTTCTTCCACAGTTTCTCTCTTCTGAGACAGTTTCACAGTGTAACTTTGGTAGCTACTTAGTTGTCAACTTGATTATATCTGGAGTTAAGTAAAACTAAGATCCTGGGTACACATGGATTTTTCCTGATTGAATCACACAAGGTGTGTAGACCACCTTAAATCTGTGCCACACCTTCTGGTGGCAGCCTATACAGAGGACAGGAAAGAAGGAAGCCTTTGCTCTCTGCCTGCTTGCCCTCACTCTCACTGGCTAGTTAATCCCTTCACTGGAATTATGCACTACTTCTTCAGGATTCCAAAATATATTGAAGACCGGCTGAGATATCCAGTCTCATGAACCAAACAACTAATAGATTCTTGGACTTTCACTGAGAGATGGCCATTGTTGGAATAGTCAGACCACAGCCTGGAAGCCACCCGAATAAACACCTTACACACACACACACACACACACACACACACACACACACACACCTTATACACACATACACATACACTATTAGTTCTGCTTCTTTAGAGAACCCTAATACAATAGCCTAGGCTGGCCTGTAACCCATGCAATCCCTCTACCTCACCCTCCCAAGTTCTGGGATTGCAGGTGTGAACCAAACACATCTCCACCTTCTTATTAATTTACAACTGGGACTGAATTTTCCCTTTTGGACAACTGCATGGGATGCATCCCTTTTCCAAAGCATGGGATGCAAGTATCTTTAATATTCTGTATGCGCTTTATGATGAAAATGAGATGCCACAGAACAGGATCAAAAGGAGGAACTAGACCACTGGAACCAACCTGTGTGATGCTGCCACTAATTACTGTGAAAACCTGTGGAAAATATGACACAAGGTGCAATCCAATGTAGACCTGAGCCTCAGTCAATATTAATGCTACTGTGGTCAGGGATCAGGGTCAGGATCAGGGCCACATGACTCCAGGTTCTTGGTCTCTTCTCAAGAATGAAATGAAGGAACACAGAGTTTGCAAAATGCAAAGACACTTTACTGAAAAAACCAAGTGATAGTAATGGTAACAAAAACAAAACAAAAAGCCATGCCGTCAACAGTGACAGCAGGTTGTAGGTGTGAGGGTACACAAGAGCCCCAGTTATTGTCTTTTATGAGGTTCAGGAGGAGTTTATGCTCTATTTACAAACCTCAGACTTTCCTCCCTGGGCACTTATCTATGCAGAAAATGAGGACCAACCCCACAGTCCATGTCTCTAGGGGAAGGGTGAGAAGAGCAGGCAGCTCTGAGTATCTTCCACCAAAGAATAAGGCCAAGCCAGCCAAGTCTGTCCTCTGCCTCCTAACATAGGGGCAGAAGAGACCTGCATTTGCTAAGACATCTTTCTGTCACACTGTGTTCTGCATCGTTACTGTTCTGCCTTTCATTCTGCCCGTTGAGTTACAGCTGACAGTTCTGGGCTGGCCTAACTCTTGCTGTTTTCCTCTGAGTGCTAACACCGTCTTTTAAAAAATAAGGGATGGGATTTAATATTTTCATCCATATGGGCTCATGGAATATTCATATTTGACTACATGTGTAGCAGACACATGGGAAGCTGTAGTAGGTTTCACAGAGCAGAAAATAGTTGTCCTAATGAGGGGCTGTAGGTGTAGGTGTTTGGACGATACAAGATGAAAGAAGGTAGATCCGTTTTAATAGAGAATTGTGCAAAATGGAAACAGATGATTCCGAGCACTTGCCTGAAGCCATGACAGAGCAGCTCCTATGCAAATGAAACGAGGTTTAAAATCCTGGTTGTTTTAGCTTTAAATACTCTTGAATATCGGATTCACGGTTTTGGCAGGAGAGCTAAGCTGAGTCATCGAACATTTCAGAATAACTATCGCTTTCTTTTTGTCTTCCACCTTTCCCCCACATTTCTATCGTGACTGTTCTTTCCTCCTGTCTCTCTTCAAGTCTCCTAAAGCACCAAGGCAGAGTGTCACGCCTGCTCCCTTTTTATTTCACATGAGCTCTTGCCAGCCACAGAAACTACACGAAAATGAAGCTGGCAAGACTTTATGTCACTGTCTTTCACCTATCTTTCCCACTCTACCCCTCCTCAAGAAAATGGGTATTTACGTGGTTTGTTTCAACAAGCTACTGTTACCATAATCCAAATGTCTTTTAAAGCAGTAACTTCCATCTCTGGATTGGGCATCTGGATAAGCACTCTGGGTTAACCCAGCCTGAGATATTGCTTTCCTCTAAATCTGGGTAGGAGTCAACACAGGCATCATTTGTCTATTCAAAAACAGGTTTTGATACCTGTTTTTTGTTTACAACAGCCAAGAGGGTCCTGGGTTCATAGTTCATTAGGCTGGACTACATGATACTACCATTTCTATGTTCGGAAATAATCAAGCTTCAGTAGTGTGTAGATGAAGACATTGATTCAGGGCAGAAGACAGTTTATTCTTTTGTCTAATTAAATCACTGGTTCTAGCCTGGAGGCCTTGAACATTTTGTCCTCTTTGCAATCTACACTTAAGCCTTGAACTGGAAGGCTCAGCCTTTGTATAATCTAGAACATTTAACTGCTAGCCTGGACCTAGAAGGCTTCAGCCTTAACCTTCCAAGACCTACTACTGACTGAGTCACTCTGATAGCTCCTCCTGCACTCTGACTCTGGGTGTTTCTCTGCTCTCTGAGAGACTCTCTCTGTTCTGGGCTTCTTCTGATGAGCTTTGCTGTGTCTCTGCTGGAGCTCTCACGGCTCCATCCTGCCTCTGTAACTGATTGCTTCAACTGACCACTCTGTAACTATAGACTCAGCTTCTGTAACTTCACCATAATTGACTCTGTAACTTACTCTGTTAACTGCTCGTCTCTGCCTCTTTAGCCTGCTTCTTAGCTGACTCTTATTGACTCCTTTGTCTACTTCCAGTGACTGACTGACTGTAACTCCTATGTAACTCTCCTTAACTGAGCTGAGAGCTTGCCTTTTTCTTTGGAAAGTTGGGCATGTCCTTTACTCTGCTAACTCTTCCTCTGATTAGTCACTTTGCCCTTCACTCTGACTCATCTCAGACATCACTTCCTGTGTGACTGAGTCCTTCTGCGTTCTGCTTCCTGTGTCAGCTTCCACTGTTTTTTCTAGGGATTAAAGGCATGAACCACTACCTCCTTTCTGAACACTGGGATTAAAGGTGTGTCTACATTCCATCCAGACCACTCAGGCCTCTGAATGTAGACTTTAGCTTTCAGCTTTCACACAGGGCTATTCCTCTACAGTAGTGTCATGTGATTTAGCCTCATAAGTACCCAATAAATATTGTTGATTAGAATTGAATTGAAGAAGCCAGACATAGTGACTCACACCTGTAATCGTAGCTCTCTGGAGGCTCAGGCTGAAGGATTGCTGCAAACCCAAGGCCACTCTGGGCCAAATAGTAAGCACTTGACCAACCAGGACTACTTGGCAACATCCTGTCTGAACAACGAAACAGCAAAAAGTAAATAAATAAAAAAGAACAAAACTTAACTCTCTAGCCCAAAGCAGTAAATCGATTGTGTTCTATAGAAAATTTGAAATGGCATAAAGAGAGGACAGAAGAAATTAGAAGGTAAACACATTACATCAAACACATTCTCAACCAACATCAGAACTCCCAAGACAAGGGTAACGGCGAAGCAGGCTCCGGCGCCTTCGATCGCAGCAGTGGCTGTACTGTAAGCCCAGGCCTTGACCTTCCTCCGTGTGGACGCAATCATAAAGACACTGATAACAGTGTTATTGCTCCAGTCTTCCAGATGGAAAGGTTAAAATGAAAAACTTACTGAGGAAACAGTTTCCTAGAGACGCATTAGATGACAACACAGGCTTGACAACATCTTCGCCGTCACTCGAGTAATGAAATTCTTTTATAAGGATATTCTTTTAATATCCTTTAGTTTGGAGCAAGGACTCACACAAATAGCATGTCCTGGAGAATCCTTTTCTCACTCAATGTGGACCTTATGGTTTGTTTGCTCCTCAAAATGGCTTTTATGCTGGTGTTCCTGACATCTCCTCCTAGGAGCGTATTAGAAAACCAGAACCTCAGGATTCCCTCTGAAGGCACTAGAAACACGTTGAGACAAGACCTGCAGGTGGCCCATACACACATTAGTGCTGAGAAGTGTTATCTTAAGTGCGTCTGAATTTTAAACAGACCCTGAAGGGATTCAGATGCTGGTGATCAAGGTCACTCACTATAAAATGTCCCAGGATTTTATCCCAAAACGCAATGCACTGAAAACATAGGTGTAGCAGAATGCTTTGAAGATTTTTGCCATACGCAACTTTCTGTATGATCGCATGCCACTTGGATGTCTGGGAACTTTGCTTGGAATATAAAGGGAGGAGCAGTGGGAGTTTGCAATTGGTGGGTTGGTTTGTGAGATGCTAATTCAGTTTAGCTCCTGTTCTCCAAGCTTAGGACAGCCCAAAGGAACTGTGAAGATTTTCTACTTTATTCCTCTCTTTCTTTCTTTCAAGGCTGCTACCAGGGCAGTGAAGAGTTCTTCCTTTCTATCTTTCCTTTCTCTTTCTGAGCTAGAGGATAAAAAGGCACAATAGGAATTTGTTTCAAGTTGGGAATCTGTTACAGTTGTGATCTACTATACATACGTGCAAGCAGTTTGTGAAGTGGGGGCTCTTGGGGAGTCAGACGGTACAGTTCAGAGCATTCTGTCCTGATGTTCTGGACTGATCTAAGAATATAACCTTGTATACTGGCAGGACTTCACTTACTTCAAATTTAATCCACATGAGGAGGATAAGAATGTATCCTTTCATTTAAGGAGAGTCCCAAAATGTCCCACATCAGATATGCAATTCATTGAAGCCAAAACTATAGCTCAAACATGTATGTGAAATTGGCACTGACTCTATGTTTCTATTTACTATTTTAAAAAGTTGTTTCAGAGTCTGGGAAGAGGATGGGTTAGATGGTCAGGTGCTTACTACGAAAATTCGAGGACGGAGTTTAGATCTCCAGCAAATGTAAAACATCCTTGGTGTAATGGTATGTGTGTGATCTCACTGCTGGGAAGGCAGCGTCAAGAGAACCCTGGGGCTTACTGGCCAATCAGTGTAGCCTAATGGGTGAACTCCAGGCTCAGAGAGAGAGGCTATCTCAAAAGTGGAAAAGGATTAAGAAGAACACCTGCCAGACGGTGATGGTGGATGCCTTTAAATCTAGCACTCAGGAGGCAGAGGCAGGTAGATCTCTGTGAGTTTGAGGCCAGCCTGGTCTACAGAGTGAGTTCTAGGACAGATAGAGTTACAACAGAGAATCCCCCCACTAAAAAGGATATCTGATGTCACCACACATATAGGTGTACATACACACACACACACATACACACACACACACACACACACACACACACACACACACACACTGTTCAATTGCATAGTCTGCTTTGTGGCTGCAGGGCCCATGCTGAATATTTCTACTTGATCCAAGAGTAAATGGTAAGTGGAGTTCTACTTTTGAAACTGAAAAGGCAAGAACCTCACCGTCAGACAAATTTCTTATAACCCACCTGTGAAGAGTGAAAGCATGTGAATCAGGAGGGGTCCAGAGGAGCACAGGGCTAAAAAACGTAGCCACCACAAGGGGGAGCAAAGTCACAGAGAATTGATGTGAGAATCAAACTTCAGGTGGCTTACCAAGTCTGGGTAACCCTGGCTTTCTGGGATATAAGTCATAGCCATTCACCACATTCAAACTTGGGAATAAATTTGGCTCTTAAATATGGGAAAGGTAATTACACTGAACAACAAGATGAGAAAGGATATCCATTGATATAAAATCGTGATCAGAAAGCAAAAATCTTGCTGTATGTAGACCTGTTTACCAATGGCAAGGAATTAGAGAATCACAGGAAATAGATAGTAGCAAAGAAGATTCAGTCCATATCAAGAAGATATGCACTGGAGTTATGTCTTTGTAATCCCTTTGTTACTAAACTTTATTCCCAAGATTCTCCTTTGTAATATGAAGGCAGTAGCAATCACCTTGTGGGAGTCTTACAAGAATGTATGCAAAGTGCTCACCTTAGAAAGTAATGCCTAAACTTAGTAATATTAAGCCATGAACACCCAAATATATTATATTGGCTCTTGACTGGACACTGTGAGAGTGAATGTTGTTGACTTGCTAGGATCTAAAAGCATCCCGGAGACAAGCCTCTGGGTTCGCCTGTGAGGGGCTATCTAGATTAGGGGAACTAAAACGGGAAAACCCACCTTGTCCCTACATGGTGCTATTCCATACGCTAGGCTCCTGGACTGAACAAAAGGTAAACTAAAGCTGAACCTGAGCACTCATCTGCCTCTGCCTCTTGAGAGTAGACAAAATGCCTCAGGCACCTGCTGCTATGCCTTCCCCCACAATGGCGACTCCAACTGGGAATGGGAAGAGTCAGAATAAACCCTTTATCTCCTACCTTGCTGTTGTTAGGGTATGTTATTACAAGAAGGTAAGTTTGTAATACAGATACCACGGTCAAATCAAACATGGGTAAGATATAGTCTGTGATCTTCAAAATGTTTCCTATTAAAGTTGATTCTGTGGTAGTGGA
This sequence comes from Cricetomys ansorgei, assembly GCA_026225945.1. Classification (NCBI taxonomy): domain Eukaryota; kingdom Metazoa; phylum Chordata; class Mammalia; order Rodentia; family Nesomyidae; genus Cricetomys; species Cricetomys ansorgei. Next base: position 4,654,848 of record JAMJFZ010004059.1, on the reverse strand, counting down.
GGATGGCCGTGAGTTTGAAGGCAGCTGGGCTCCATAGCAAGACTCTCAAAAACAAGAACAATTACAGGAAAGAGAACAGATTACAATGATGATAGTGTGCACTCGGTGTGTAAATGCTCATCAGCTGGCTGTTGTTGGTGTTGTAGGCAGGTGCTTACTGTGGTACCTGAGGCGGTCTCAAAGCCCCTGGTGGAAGTAATTATCCCTTCATGGCCTCTAGATAGCTTGAACTATAGGCCTGTGGACAATGGTTCCCATAGGCTCTTAAGTTTGAATGCTTGGTCCTCTCTGTCTCTCTGTCTCACCATTGTTGTCTCAACACGTAAGCTCTCTCAGCTACTGCTCCATCCCCGTGCCTGTCTGTCACCATGCTTGCTATCATGATGGTCAGGGACTCATCTTCCGAAACTGTAAGCAAGCTTAGGTAAATGCTGTCTTTTATAAGTTGCCTTAGTCTCTTGGCAGCAATAGGACAGTGACTAAGACACAGCCTAAATGAGAGACCCTCCTGTTAAGCATTTGTAAAGAATTATCTCGGTAAGAGCTTATTCCCTTTTCAGTATCTAGGAACGAACACACTGTAAAGATGGGAAATCTGAGGCCCCTGGAGGTGCAGTGGTTTTCTGATACGAAGCAGTGGAGCTCGGTCTCATCCCTGAGGCCTCTCTGTCTCGGGCTCAGTTCTAGGCTTAGGCAACAATCCGTTTCTAGTGGTTCAGACTCATCTGCCATGTTGCTTTTCTCAGGTACAAATATGGAACAAGCTCCAACAGCTCCATGGGTGATATGAATCCCAATTAGACTCGAATGAACCCCTTTAGATATAACTTATTGTCAAGCAAATGAGCTTCCCGCCTTGGGTCTCACATGCCTCTGATTGACCCATCTTCTGCTCTGCCAGTTACGGTGACATGACAGAGATCTAACCATGACACTTCTCTATGTGTAAGGCTCCCTGATGTTTGAGACCTGTGTCCTGCAGCTCAGCTTGGCACAGGAGGCCTCTCCCAGTTGGTTCCGACCTTCCCTTTCAGCTTCTGCATTGGGCACGCTGGAGCTTCACTGTGTAGTGGTTTGTGAGTCAGACCCACATGCAGTTAGGGATACACAGAACTGAGTTCCAGTCAGAGGACTCAGAGGTGAGTCCTAGTCCCACTGCTTTGTTGGTATCAAAAAACCACAGTCTGGTCTCCTGTGTAGTAAAACAGAAAACAAATCCCTTGGGGCTGGAGGTTAGTTAGCAGAGTGCTTACTTAGAATGCACTAAACCCTGGGCTTAGTCTTCAACACTGCACAAAAGCAATTGTGGTGACATCTGCCTATCTCAGCATTCAGGGGGTACAAACAGGGGCATCAGGAGTTCAAGGTCATCCTCGGCTACATGGCAAATTTAAGGCCAACTTGCACTGCATGAGATCTTGTCTCCAAAAGCAAAAACGAAAAACAAACAAACCAGTAAACAGAAGTTCAAGGCCAGCCTGGTCTATATGAGACCCAGTGTCCCAAATAAAAAAGTCTTCCTCTTACAGTCTGTTCTGTTATAGAATGCAACATCCATAAAAATTAAATTAATGCAATAGCAATTTAAAAAATATCAACCCACTGAATATCTATGATACCTGCATGTGTTTAAAATTTTTGAAGCATTTTCACCTTCCGTCATTCCTGATATTTGATTTGATCGCTGAAAACCTTATGTGCAGTTTACCCACAGTAAAATACATTTTTTTTTCTTTCCTGCATCTTTTCCTTCTAAGATTGTCAACTCTGACTATTCAACATTTAAACTCAGGAACTGGGGGTTCGCTTCAGGGACAGCCTTGTCTTTATGAAGCCATTGGTTAATTCTCCATGACTGCAAACTGACAGTCGACCGTGGAAGTACTATTCTTCTATGATTACTTCCTCTCCAAACTGCCTCATGAATACAGTCCATTTTTTTTCTTTCCCTCTAACTCCCCAAGCCCTCTACTTGGATGAAAGTGTTTTTCGTACCGCATTATCACACTGCCTGTGATTATTTATTTATGCAATCTATGGTGAGTCCCTTTAGGACAGGTGCCCAATGCCAACTCCCTTGCTCTTAGCTTGTGTTTGGTCAGCACTAGGAACTAACTAGTGTTTATCACTGACTACAGGAATGAATCCTCGGATCCTAAAAGTCTGTGTAATCTTTAGATATTGCAGTGGAATCATTTTGGCACTGTATACACCTTTGACATATCTCTTTGATTAATCAGAACCACAGCATTTGGGATTTTTTTTTTTTTAAAGGAGCCAGGACAGGTCCTAAGGGGTAAACACAGCTGGAGGAACCTAGCAGCATCTTAACTGTGACCGATTCCCATTAGACCAGGCTTTTTCTGCCATCCTAGGACCTGAGCTGCATCTAGGATGGAAAGGATGATGATGTTCAAGAAGTTTTGCTCCCTGCTACTGTAGAGCTTTGTTGTTCTCTGAATTTTAACAATACAATGTTCAGTTTTCCTCCTGGGGTCTAACATCTTGAGTTCTATTAGAGAGTGTCACCCAACTCGGGACTTCAACCACTGGAAAAGAGCCTGGCCAGAGCCCACCTGGAAGTCAGCAAGGAAGTCTGTTCCCAGGTTCAGAAGAGTTCCCCACCCAGGCCATCCCGCAGAGCCCCAGCAGAGCCGGTGGCCGCTGGGTGTCCAGGGGTCCCGTTCCGGTTGGCCACAAGGGGCATCCATGTTCCAGGATGAGCCCAGAGCGTTTTCAGGGCGAGGGCGGAGAAGGGCTGGGCCGAGGAGCGCCATCCCCTCGAGCAACAGGGCCCCGCCCGGCCTAAATCCTGGCGGCCAGCAGCAGCAGTTTCCCCCAGGCATCCAGGCAGAGAGGCTGGAGCGGGAGCCAGGGCAGGGCGGGGGCGCGGCTCCGCGTGCACGTGCGGTCCGGCCGCCAGGGGGCGGCAGCGGCCAGTGGGCGGGGGAGAAAGAGCCCAGGCGCCCGGCAACCCAGGCGGCAGGGACCCTCGCGGCGCCGGCTCCCGAGACGCGAACTCAGCCGGGGCTGAGCCGGGAGCGTCCGAGCGTCGCCGCCGCCGCCCTTCTCGTTCCGCCCAGCGGACTCGCGTGGACACCGCCATCCCTCCGCCTGCCGGGCGTCGGCGGCATCCCAGCCGGGCGCAGCAGGAAGGGAGGCGGCGGGGCGACCCCCGCGCGGGTCCGGGCGATGGTGCGCGGTGCCGGCGCGACCCCCGCGTCCGCCCCTCGGCCGTAGACGAAGCCGCCGCAGACGCCCCCGCCGCCCGCTCCCGGGTCCGCGCGGCCGGTCTTCGGCCGGGGCTCCGCTCGCCAGCCCCGCGGCCGCTCAGCCCGGAGCACGGTGGGGCGCCCGGCGCTCGCCAACCGCTCCCGTCCCTCCTCCTCTCGCCCCTGCGTCCCTCGGGTCCCTCCCGCGGGGCCGCCTCCGGCTTCGGGCAGAGGGAGCGCGGCTCTCGGCCTCTCCGGGGAGCCCGGCCGGCGACCACCCGACGGAACTCGCCCGTTGGAAGCGAGCCCGGAACAGCCGGACGATGTCCACCCCGAGCAGATTCAAGAAGGACAAAGAGATCATCGCCGAGTATGAAAGTCAAGTCAAAGGTGAGGGTGGGAGCGGCCGCCCGGCTCTTTTGTGTGGCTGCTGGTCGCCGCGCCCGGGTCGGTGTGTAAGTCGGGGTCCGCTCTGCTGGGAGGGGGCGAGGGGCGGCCGGGCTCCCGGCGGAGCCCCGGGGCGTCCCATCAGCCAGTCCCGACCTGGTCAGACCCGCTGGGACCGGGCGCCAGGTGGCCTCCGGGCAGCAGCTCGGGTCTCAGCCGAGACGGGAACTTAATCCGCTTCAGCGGGAGACTCACGGGGAAGGCTGGCGGCACCTGGAGCCCCTGCCCAGGTGTGACCGCACCACCCTGCTTCTCATGTGAAGTCATTGTCACCGCAGGTTTTTTCTATGGAGTCGATTTGTAAAGTCTGAACGCTCTGGTCCGGTGTTTCATTGAGTGAAGGCTGTTTCAGACACGCACACTCTTCATTGTTAATTTAGTAGGGCGAGTCCCCTTTTATGAAACAGCTCTCAGAGCCCTGGCAGTTAATCCTACAGTGACTACTGGAATCAGACTCCTCCTTTATGGCTGGAATTCACTGCCACCCTTCACAGTCACGGGAGGATATTGCTTTATCATTTGCTGGAGGGCACTTGCAAATGAAATGAAGTCTTGGATGTATGAGCAAGTAGTTTTAGTCCATTTACATAGCCAGCTAATGAAGGCAACCTAATTAAGGTTGATTGAGCCCTTTTGCTTTCTGTGCCTCGTACTTTAAAAATATTTTTTCCTCCAATTCAAGTGTTTTGTTTTGCACCGGGGTGTTTACTAAACATCTTGAGTTTGCTGCCCCACCCCCTTTGTGGTCTCTGGTGAAGACAATGGATGGACTGTTGCGATCACTGTCTTCAATGGTGCATTTAATGCCAAGTTCGAGAAGATTGTTGTATCCGCACCTGTGTTTATGTTCAGTTTTGTGACAGGGCTGCTGAGCCCACATCACTGTGCTTGCCTTGGGAAAGGCTGGGCCCTCAGCGTTCTTTTGTGTGGTCAAGTTGTGGAAATACCTAGAGTCCTGAAGAGGACTGGGGTGTGGGAATCCTGGGTCACCTGAGCGAGAAGGTGACTCAAGGCCAACTCACAGCCAAACTGGACTCAATTTTCAGGGCTGCCCTTTATAGTGGAGATAAGCTAAGATGTTATGACACACAATATTCTTTCTGCCTGTTACCAGGATCAGTTTATACTTCCAGTAACTCTTAATTGGTGTGGAAGTTACATTAGCAGAGAAGTTACTGCTTCTTTAAATTGGGTAAACTGTCAGGAGAACGTTTCCCCCAGTATGTCCAGTAGAGCCTAAAACCTTCCATTCACAGGGAAGGGCTCCTGCTGACAATCACCATTTCCCTGTGCAGGTTCTCCACATGGCTCTTTGTGATGGCGGATCTTCCAGAAGTGGTGACTTGGTTTTCTTATGTCTTGGAGCACCTCCTGGCACAATTTACTTCTATAAACCTCTCCTGATTTGGGTATCTTACTTTAAACCATTTGCCTGTAATCACGTCCTTTTTCAAATAAGGAGTCCATTACAGGGACAAAATATTTGAATATTACCTGAATTTCTTCTAGGGTGTAAGTTCTATAATATGTGATAGCTTTAGTATTTGAGAGTATAACTCTTCTTTATTAAAGATCAACCAAATGGGATTTGTTACAAGGTATCTGTCAAATCTAAAATTAAGGAAGAATTATGAACATGGTGAAAGCTATTTCTGAAATGATTCAATTGCACGAAAAGTGATCCTTACCTTAGTCCCTTAAATGACCCACACCCAGTTCTTAGGTTTAAGACTTCCGTGAACCTGCCCATGTGGCCACACTTTACCTCCCTCCCTCCCACCCTCACCCCCAGTTCTGACCACAGCCAGTGAGGAACCCAGATCACTCTATTCATATGCAAGCCTGGGATTTGTGTATTCTAATTCAGTGAGGTAGATACTGTCAAGACACACAAATTCACCTGTGCTCCTGGGCGAAAAGCAAAGTTCACAGTACAGAAAGCCAGCTGTCCTGTACAACAGACCCCCTTCTGCCGGAGAGCCTGGGAGAACAGACTGGGCCCCTCACCATTTCATGTTTCTACAGACTCTTGAAGGGGTGTGCAGCAACACCCTTGTGGGGCACCAGGCCAGGATTTAGATTTGCCATTTTGGAATAACCTACACTTTTAATTCCAGCTAGCTACTTACTTTATCTGATACTAAACAAAAGAATCCGGCTTCTGTTGCTGAAGGAAAAACCTGGCTTTGATGGACCTATTAGGTCTGATCCCAGGGAATAAAGCCACATATATGAACTGTAGGTGGTTTGGGCAGGTGAATGAATGGTTCTGAACCATTTCCCTAATAGGCGATTTTTTTTTTCACCTAACTTACAGCCCAACACTTCAGGGGATTATTCATCTCCCATTTCTCTGATAACAATTGCATTTACCTCATAATTCCTGAGATAGTATTTTTGATCTGACAAAAAACTCAAGATCCTAGAATTTATCACCATGGCTGCCTACAAAGGTTTTGAGAGTAAGACTACCTGGGACTTTCCTTGGCAATAATGTGTAGCTTCATTGACAAGGACTTACCTGCACGTGGTTCCATGACTCACAGGTTCACATGACTCTCTTGTTGATCCCTGGGATGTGGCTTTTCTTATCTATGAGGAATTTAGATCAACTAAGTCCTCAGGGTCTTTGAATCTAACAGAAGATGTCATGAAGGTTCATAGTAATTGCTTCATAAAAGGTACAAGTTTCTCACATTTCTTTCTTGGCTGTCCGGATGTGGATGGAATCATTTTTGCTTTTAATTTTCTCCATAACGAGTCAGTTGGTTCTTGGGAAATCAGATTATAATTCAATAAAGAATAGGAAAAAATCAACCTTTAGTCAGGTAAATATAAAAGATGAAGTATGCATAATCTGAATAGTGGAGAATAGTTTAGTCGGGGACAAAGCATTCCAGGTCAGCACTGAAGGCACTACTGACTTGGAGTGGAGAGTCTGGCCACGTCGTGCCTGTCAGCCAGCATCTCAAACGCAGAATCAAGAGAGCATGTGGAGAGGCTGAGGCAGGAGGATGGAAAGCTCAAAGTCAGCCAGACAACATAGTGAGACCTGTCTTTTAAGAAAAGGAAATAAAGGGCAGAGAAAGGAGGAGGAGGAGAAGGAAGGAAGGAAAACAGAGAAAGGAGGAATCCAGAGAAAATATGTTTAATTTTTGTGGGCCATTAACAAAGCAAAATACAGGGTGAGTGTGTGAAATCCCAGGCTTTTCATGTCCACTTGTTATCGTCCCTGGCTAACAGGAGCTTTGGGGATCCCACTGAGCAATCTGTAATTCTGTAGAGAAAGGATCTGGGATCCATGTACAAGACAACCGGAAGCAATAAGATTTGTGTTTTAAGAGGTGAAATTAGTGAGCCATGTTGGTTTTAAATTGCACACATTAGTGTTCAGAATGGACAGCCGTTATTTGCAGTATTTCCTAGGTTGGGAATGTGACCCTAACCCCCACATTCCTCTACATGGGATGAGCGCAGGAAGTGCCAGGAAAACCTGTTGTCTCTGGGCTATTCTCCTACCTGAGGTCCACAGAGTACATTTCAGTACCACAGGGAACACAAAGAAACACCAACTCAAGATGATGTGACTTCATGTGATGCCATGGGTTCAAGAGAGAAGATGCCAGTGGTCCTCAAATAGCCATCCATGCTGCTTCACTGTTGCCTTAAACCTGGATGGAAGAGAACAGCTATTTCTAATAGGAGCCAAAAGTTTATGCTTGGGAGGGACTTCAAACATTCCCCCCCCCAACTCAGACATTTACATGATGTAGGGAAGCCTCAAAACAGACACATAATTGAATGATTATCTATAACCTCCATGTTACTAGAATCAGGGTCCACTCATTTGAGGAGTGATGGTTTGCTTTCTGGTTTCTCACAAAGGAGATGGAAGCAAAATGCTTACCCACTGAGAATTTATTCACTGAAGGACTCACAGTTGAACCAGAAAAAGAATAAACACCTCAAGTCCTTAGATTATCTAAGACCTGTTTTTAATTTTTCCTCAGCAACATAATTTCAAGGGATCAGAGTGCCCAGAGAGCAGCTTCACATGGTGACATTTAGGGTCAAGAAATCAGCGTGGTGACTGCGTACACACACTTTGCTGTTTTGCTGAAACTATTGCAGTTACTGCAATAAGCCCATTTACCTGACTAACTTTCCTGACTATGAAATGCATGGAGGAACAGATCTGGAGACAGTTTTGAGCAAAGCATGTTCTTTTGAAAGACGGTGAAAGTTAGGATACAGGCTGGGAACCCCAGCCCCAGCCTCCATTGGTTTGCTCCCTCCTGGGCTGACCAGGAGGAGTCGCAGGTGCAGCCCCCATGCGGGTTTTAGAGCTGGCTTTGTCAGACCCTTGTCTTTATTTTCATCTTTTGCTTTTTCCTCTTCTTCTGGCTCCTTCCTTCCTTCCTCTTCTTTTTCTGTTTCCTCTTCGTCCTCCTCTTTCTCCTTCTCTTCCTTCTTCCTCCTCCTCCTTCCTTTTCCTCCTACACTTCCCCCTCTTCTTGTTGGAGACAGGCTGGCCTGGAACTTGATAACAGGATGACTTCCAGCTCCTGATCCTCCTAACTTCACCTCCCAAGTACCGAGTTGCAGGTGTGCAGCACCAGGTGTGGCGGTATACCTACCACATCTTACTTTGTTCATGCTACCTGCTTGATAAATTAAAAATAGAAAAATGGTGTTTCTAACCTGCTGTTCTGGGGTAGTGTAAAGGCAGAAGTTGGGATGATAGATTATCATGTGAAGACATAGTTATTTCTGGATTCCGCGTGACCTTCTGATGTATTGACAACCTCCATGAGCTACCCTGTTGACCTGTTGACGTCTCATGTAAAGGGATGGGGCACAGTGTTCGATGCAGGCTTTGGTGTTAACTATCTGGCCTTGCTACTAATTACACTTGTGACAGTGAACCTGCAATTTCTTCTTTACAAGACATGGATAATAATATTACTACTTTGTCTTTGTGAGGCTGCCATGGGTGATTCGTAGGAAACATTTAGCACAGGCCTGGCACATAATAAACACTCAGTAGATGTTTCTCATTGTCATTGTATAATTATTTGGTTTGTGTCTCACCTACTCCTTATTATTTTCTGATTTAGATAAGTCTTGAAGTCCAGATACCTAATCTCCAATCTGCCTACTTGAATGGACTATAAACAGGGAGGATGCTTCAGAAGGTGCATGAAACTCAGAGTGGACTGTTTCCTAGTGGAGCTAAGAGTAGGAATTCTATGAGCGTAAAAGACAGATCCCAAGCTCTTTATCAAGATTTATTTGTTCATTTTATATGTGTATATGTGTGTGCCTGCATTGAGTTTATGTGTACCCAACTGTACAGGTGCCTGCAGAGGCCAGAAGAGGGAGTCAGATAACCTTGAGCTGGAGTCACAGGCCTCCCCGTGTGGGTGCTGGGAACTGAGCTTGCGTGCTGTGCAAGAACAATAAACACACTTTTAAAAAAGAATTATTTATTTTATGTGTATTGGTGTTTGGCCTGCATGTAAGTCTGTGCACCATGTGCTTGCAGTGCCTGCGGTTGCCAGAAGAGGGCAGTGGAACCCCTGGAACTGAAATTATAGATGGTTGTTAGTGGCCATGTGGGTGCCTGGAAACTTACCCAGGTCCTCTGCAAGAACACTGATTGCTCTTAACCACTGAGCCAGCTCTCCACCTCACTAAGCTCTTATAAGGTGGATGTTCTTCAGGGTCATTATTGTTTCATTCAAGAGCTTGGTACTAACTCTAATAAAAGTGATTTTCCTGAGTTTGGGCGGCTGTGTTTGCTTAGGACTTTGTTTTAGTTTTTTTTTTCTATTTCCGTTTAATGATACTACATGGGAAATAAAAACCATAGACCACTCACTGAGTTTACCTGTGAGTGAACACATTCTGGGGATGTCAGTAAAGTCACTGACTTAATTCCATAGTGTTTGAGAGAGGACCTCACCTAGAAGCCTAGGATGGCCTTGAACTTGCTCTGTACCATACATGGCTTAGATCTTTGTGTCTCTACCTCCTGAGATTTGGGGTTACAGCATGCACAACCACACCCAGCTACTTTCTCAGTCTATAATTTTAGAAATCTGTTTAGAAATCAGAATTTCTCTTATTGCTAATTCACTTCTGATTCACGTGAAAGCAGTTTTGTATGAGACATCCTTGTTTGCGATCTCCCCCACCCCCTTGTACAGGGCTTCATTAAACATTTATTGAATGAAGAGAGAAGAATGTAAAGTAAAAATTCATTTATAGTGCAAATTAACATTGTGATCATTCAGAATTAGCCAGGGTCCTCCACTACGTATGACCGGAACATTTAGTAGAATTAAAAGTGTTTGTACCTTCTTTAGAAAGTCTCTGGCAGGGAACAGTCTCAGAGCCTAACAGTGAGTAATGGCTGAGTAAATCCCACAGGAGAATGGCTGACTAACCTGTACATGTGGAGTGTTCTGTAGTCATCAGCAATTCTTTTTGAATAGTAATTTTTACATGGTGAATTATAATAATGGAAAAAGTAATACTAATCAAAGATACTCATAACCCGAGCTAACATTGTTGGGTGCTCAGAATGTGTGGCTGCCATTGTGGCCTCTTCCCATGGGGATTTGATCTTCACGTGACACATAGAGCTGTAATGGACAGGAAGTATTTACTTGTTTGTTGTGGCTCCTCCATACCAAAGGTATGGCATCCTTAGATCCTGCTATGCCTGGCCCTCAGCAAGCTTTGAGACTTAGTGCTGGAATCTCATGTTCAGACTCACTTTCCTGGAGGATGAGGTTGGGCAAAGGAAATGCGAGCAAAGTGCAGTCTCCGTGTTGCTCTGGTGACAGTCAAACTTGTCCACAGGCAGCTGCACAGTCTTACTGATTTAAAACTCGGTGATACACTTTAATTTCTCTTTACTGTGAGGTTAGCTAGCAGGCTTTGTGGGGGGGAGTGCAGTGCTATTCCTCTTCTCCCTTCCTTCCATCCTTCTGATACATGTTGGCGGCAACAGAACATGATTTACAGTTAAAGGAATAAGAGCAAGATGAGCCGTGAGCACCAGATGTTGCCCATGTCTTAGAATTCCCATGCTTGTTTCTTTGGGGACATGCCTCTCTTCTTCCCAATTTTACCTAACAGTTTAGAATTTAGTGGAATCATTTGTTTTTCTTAAAGGTTCACTATAGATTTTATAGTTTTAAAATGGATTTTTGTACCTTTGGCATATCACACAGTGATATTTGAGTTACATAGAGTTGTTTGATTATGTAGTAGGGTTTAATTGCATTGAGGAATTATTAAAGTTTTAAAAGTGAAATAATAAAAATTTGGTGTAAGTAACAACTCTATCTTTTAAGGATGCATGCTGTGGTGTTCACGGCTGAACTTAATGGCATCTGGAGTTTTTCTCTTGTTTTCGTCATAGCCACGGAAAGGCAGTAAGTTGTGTGTGTGTGTGTGTGTTTATAATTTTCCTAATATGAAATTTAAAGATGACTAAGGCTGAAGGTCAGTGGCAAAGTGTTTTGTCTGTTATGGACAAGGACATAGTTTCCATCCCTGGCCCCGGGGGGGGGGGTTCTGTACATATTCTTACATGTACAATAAAACTGTCATGTTTTACTTAATATAATAAGGTCAATATTAAATTAGTATCAGTAGCTATAACTTCAGTACTACACCATATCTTCTAAGGTATATAGTATTCCAGTTCATGAAAATACCACTAGCCACTTCCTCTTTCTGTATGAAATGTGAGCTGTTTGTATGTTTGCTGTCCTGAATCAATAGCATAGAATCAATAGAATCAATAGTCCTGTAAGTGTAACTGTCTGTTGACCTATGATATTCATGTTCTGACCAGTGGAGAATGAGAATACCACACACACTATGAAAAACACTCAGAACTGACACTGTATCAGTCACAGGCTATACCGTCAATTAAGAAGAAAGAAAGCCTGACATGGTGGTGCATGCTTTCAGTCTCAGCACTCACAAGGCAGAGTCAGAACTCTGTGGGTTCGAGGGCAGCCTGGTCTACATAGCAAGTTCCCAGGACAGCTAGGGGTATAGAGACATCCTATCTAAAACAAAAAAGGAAAAAAAGAATCCACAAAAAACTCCCAGGCCCCAACAAACCTAAATACCAATGACAGTAATAAACAGTGACTTGAAATATAATGTTTCTATTGTCATTGTTGTCGTTACTGTTACTTTAAGACAGTCTCACTGTAAGTTGCGATGGCCTAGAACTCACTTAGTGACCCAGGCTGATCTTAAACTCAAAACGTTCTCTTCCCTCGGCCTCTGTAGTCCTGACATAAATGTACCGTCCCCATGCCTCCTAGAAGTCTCTTCCTTGCTCATCTCACTGTGAGGGTGTGTAGTCCAGGCAGCTAGGGTCTCTTTGCTCCATTAAGTTATTCAGGCTTCTTCCACTTCATGGTGGTGCTACCAGCGCCTGGCGGATTGAACATAGCTGCCTGTCTGAAACCTTTGAATATGTTCGTATTCTGGCTTGTGGCAAGGAAAAAGCAAGTCCAAGGTCTTGAAGTCCAAGTGCTCACAGGACATGCAGTTGCCATGAAGACAGACATTTTTGGAGAGGCAGTCTTCTGAGTTTAATGCTATTTTGTCTTAGTTTGTGTGACTCTGATTGCTAATGAGAGAAAATCTTTTTCACAGGTCCGTGGGCTATTTGTTTCTATTGCTAAAGTACTTACTCATGTCTTTGCCTCTTACTGCAAGTCTTCATTTTTAATATAGTCTTGATATTCGTCTGTTGCCTGTTACATTACAAACATATTTCTATCAGTTTGTAGCTTGTGTTTTGACATTTGGAAACAATATTGCTTGGCAAACCGAAGTTATTTTGATTTAAGCGTGCCAATTGTTTTCCTTAAATTTTGTTTTGAGGCAGGGTCTTAACTCTGTAGCCCTGACTGGCCAGGAACTTGCTATGTAGATCAAGCTGGCCTCAAAATTACAGCGCTCTTCCTGCCTCTGCCTTCCTAGTCCTTCCACAAAAGATAGGCATGTACCAACACGCCTAAGCCAGTTACTTCTGTTGGTGTTCAAGCAATCCTCTCCTACTCTGCAGTCAGAGAGACATCTGCCTGTATCATGGTTTTCCCAAATGCTCTTGAATGCTGCTTTGGATGTGGAAGGTTTTGGTTGTTGCTGTTGAGACAGGGTCTCGCTGTGGAGCTCTGGCCGCCCTGGAACTGGGCGAGTTAAAGGTTCGAGCCATCATATCTGGCTAATATGGAAGTTTTTAATGAAGCTGAGATTTATTTTTGATGTTACAGATATTAAGGATACATTTGTAATTTTAAAAATACAACTTTCTTCTCTTCGTCTCTGAAATAGGCTTTTCCTTTAAGGCTTCACTTTGTCTATTTTTAAAAACAATTATCTGTATGCACGTGTGTCTCTGGGTGTGTGTGTCCACATGAGTGCAGCTTCCTGAGGAGACCAAAAGGTTCTGAGTACCTTGGGACTGAAGTTACTGGTGGTTGTGAGCTGCTCCACATGGAAGCAGGGACCAGAACTCAGGTCAGTGTGCGCTCTGTAGCCCCAGGCGTCTGTCTTATATTCTGTATTTACTAGTTTGCTTTTATCTTAGTTTCATGAAATGCATGATTTTTCTGGTTGTGTTTCATTTGCTAATCCATTCTAGTACCAATATGACACCATGTTAGTTACTGTGATTTATTTATATATTTTTTGAAACAAGGTCTCATGTAACCCAACCAAGTCTGGAACTCTGACCCAGTAGCCTTGGATAACTGAGCTTTTGGTCCTCTTTCCTCCACCTCCTGAGTGCTGAGATCACAGGCATGCACCACCACGCCCTACTTGTAACAAATCTATGTTCAGTAGGCAAGGCTTCCCTCATTCTTCTCTTTCCAAAGTCTCTTGGGGCTCTCTTTCCTTCTCTTCCAAATGCATTTTATTTTTGTTGGTATAAAACTGATAGCCTTGCTCATGCTAGACAAGAACACAGTTCCCAGCCCCCAGTTCCTTTTAGAGTCTAAAAGTCGTTGGCCTTTTGACTGAGACAACACGACATTCTGAGTCAACCAGTTAACGTCTGTGTGGTTGTAGTTCTTCCTCTCCGTGGTATGAACGTCAAGTGATCTCTTAAGATTGTTTTCTGGTTGTTCTGTTACAGAGAAGTGAAGTCTAACCAGATGAGGCACACAGCTGTACTTACAGCAGTTGGGAGGCTAAGGCAGGGCATGGTGAGTTTGGAGCCATCCTGAGCCACATATCAAGACCACCCAAAACCAGGAAGGGAAAGAAAAGGAAGGAAGTTGAGTTTGCTTCTTGATCTCATATCTTGCCACCTTGTCAGTCTATTGCCACTTAGCTGGGGCTCAGAAAAGGGTTACCCCAAGCCCCATTGTATGGCAGTTCTGGATTCTGTTAATCTTTCTTTCCCAAAGTACAGAGTAAGGCCTTCTGGCTGGGAGAAGATCCTTTCCCAGGCGTAGTTGTGATGGAATCCCATTCGTCAGGCAGGACTGGCTTTCCAGAAAGAGGCTAAAGGGTTGCCCTCTCAGGCACTCCATTGATTCTTTATGTCTGGTCTCGTGGTTGTCTACATAAGAAGACAATGCTAGGCCAGCACTATTCCAACTAAACTATATCCCCAGCCCCCCAGAATAAACATCTAAAAATTTTTATACTCATTGTTCAGTGGCATATATTTTTATAATAGAACATATTATAAAAATCTATTTAAAATACACAAAATGGACATATTTCTATAATAGTATAACTTTAGAAAACTGACTTGAAGAAATAGAAAGTTTAAATAATCCTACCACATTTGTAATTAGTTTTTTGTTGCCACCCTGAAATGCCCGAGACTGGGTATTTTATGAAGAAAAAAGTTTTATTAAGCTCACAGTTCTGAAGAGTCAGACATAGTACTTCTGGTGAGGAACTCATGAGGAGGGCATCACTGTGGGGGAACAGGACTCTGTACAACAAGAGGAAATCACATTTTTAGATATGAAGGCAGAAAGAGAGGATGCTCTGTCCTTTTTCAGTACCCTCCTCTCCTAACTGAAGGTAGGTCCCATGTAAAAGACTCCAGTGCTCTCCACCAGGCTTCAGTTCTGCCGCCTCTACCACAGCCGCGCTGGGTCTCACCCTTGCCTTCTGTATCTTGTTTATGCAGCTCACACTGTCTCTCTCCCAAGGATCCGTGGTGGCTCTGTTCCTTGTCTTAGATTTGACTGTTCCTTCTTTTCCTCTTCAACATTACAGACAGTGGTGGCTCCTTACTGATAATGTGGTACAATGAAGCTGTGGGTTTGCAGGTGTGGAGAGAGACTTGGAAGTTTTTGTGTCCCTTCAAAGGACAGTTTGCAGAGTGTAGTGTTCTGGTGAGGGAGAGCCCATGCACGCTTTCACACCGTCAGGGCGTGGTTACCCGAGCATCTGCCCCAGTAGCTTTTGTGCTGCTTCTGGGCATTTCTACACGTATTACCACAAATCTGTACTTGAGAGATTTCAAGCTTTTTCCCCCCGGAGAGTTTTAATTATCTGTGTTCCTCAAACACCTAATCTATAAATAAATATCTACCTTTTTATAATTACACCAGCATTGTGTTTTATTTTCGGTTGGGCATTTCGTTTCCTCTAATGATCCTTGGGATCAGATCATGAAGGAATGTACAGAGTGTGTTGCATGCTATTCAGCACACTAGTTCCTTCCGTTGCCTCTGTGGCCATTCACCTCCGGGGTGCGTCTGGCATTCCAACAGCAGGTACTGTGTTCAGATACAAGAAGGAACCTGAGCTGGGTTTATACACGTTTCAAGGAGGGCAGTAGCAATGATAATGATGCCTCTTTCGGAATATTGTCAGCAGCTTTAAACAAACCAACATTCCTTCCTTCCTTCTTTCTTTCTTTATCTCTTTCTCTGATATAGTACCACCATAGCCGAACTCAATATTTATATAGCTAATGCTAGCCTTGAATTTCTGATCCTCCTGCCTCCACCTCCTGAGCAGTGGGCTCTGTCCCACGCACTTGACTGCACTTGTATAACTTTCATGATTATTAAAACGCTGTGAGATCTTAAACTTTTTCCTTTCACTGTGAAGGTTTGATAAATGTAGATTTGAATGAATTGTCAATAGACAGAGTAACAGCAACAAAGAACACACAGGAGCCATGCACATTCAGCAGGAGACCCAGCGAGGAGCAAGGTACTGAATCCTGCATGAGCTTAACAAATGGATGGGACTTGGGCTTCTAGGGCAGAGGAGATGTTGGCAGGGCACGGAGAGATGCACACAAGGTTGCAGTGCACTTGACGTCTCCCAGGAAACGTGACTGTTTCTACCTGGCCAGGTGCCAGAATCCCGTGAATGGGTCTTCCTAGGCAGAACAGGGAGTGTCAGAGAGGAGCTCTGGTTATTTAAGCATTTACATTTATTTCCCTCATAGATGTTCATTTTTCTTCCAGAAGGACAGTCCTTCTGGGTTAGTCCTACATCAGTAGAGGTCTGTAGTTTCTCTGAATAGCCATCCTGAAATGAGTAAATAAGTCACTTTTAAGGTGACATATTAAAGCATCCTGCATCCTACAAATACAGAATTGGGTAAATCAGAAAGTAAGTTCTCTTCTAAACAAAGATTACTACTGTGACCATTTTGGAGTACATCATCCCAATTCACACCTTTGTATGTATTTATAAAGTCTCACGTTGTAGCCCAGGCTGGCCTTGAGCTCACAGCATAGCTCAAGCCAACCTCACACTTCAGCCTCTCTCAAGTGATGGGATTACAGGCATGTACTTTTCACATCTGACTTGTATTTGAGAAAGGTCCCCATTGGCTTATATGTTTGAATGGTTAGTCCCTAATTAGTGGAACTCTTTGGGAAGGATTAGGAGGTATGGCCTTGGGATGGAGGAGTGTCAGAGGGGATGGTCTTTGAGGTTTCAAAAGCCCACACCAGGCCAATTCTCACATATTCTCTCTTCCTGACACTTGTCGATCAGATGTGAACTCTTAGTTACTATTCCAACACCATTCCTACCTGCCTGCCTGCCTGCCTATGTGCTACCGTGCTTCCACCATGATGAAGCTAATCCCCGGAAACTGTAAGCAAACCCCCAATTAAATGCTTCATTAAAAATTGGCCTTAGGGTGTGTCATCACAGTAATAGAACAGTAACTAAGACATATTTATCGAACAGATGGGATCATTTGCAGGTTACTGAACATCAGTGTTCCTTGTATTTGTTTTCTTCTCAATGATATAGCATTGGCTCCCAGTGCTACTCACACATGGTCAGTAGTCCAGCACTGGTCAGCAGGTTACTTGTTCCAAGTCTACGGGAGGAGAAAGTAAGTCATGACACCCAGTCCTTTATCCAGAAAGTCTTGCCGCAAAAGAACATGGGCTAACCCAAACAGAGCCAAGGGATCTGATGCTCTAGGGCAAGCTCCCAGCAAAAGGAACAGTTCCCTGGTCTTTGAGTGGTAGCCATCTGCTTCTTCGGCCTCCACCTCCTGAGTGGTGGCGGGCTCTGTCCCACTCGGCTGCACTCACATAACTTTCATGATTATTAGAACACCATCGTCCTTCTGCTGGGATGGTGGTAGCCACCTTCCCACGTGAAATCTGCAGATCTCCATCATTTTATGGACACAGGCAGCCGCTTGTCTGTTGAGATCCTGGATAGCCCATTTCAAATTATGGAAGCTTAGATTTTTTTTAATCTGAATATCGAGTGTGATGAGACAATAGCTCTGTTATCTAAGCTTTCTGTAAGATCAATGTAAGGGTGAGCACGCCTGTAGAGTTTCGCACTGTTTGTGTTTTGAGTAAATGGTCAGTGAGCTGCTGTGGTCGCACTGCTAAGGTTTGATATCATGAGAAGCTAGGGTCTAAATTAGTGACAAACTAACTGTCTTCATTTATGACTTTCTCATCTCTAAGAAATAGGTATATGCATATATGTGCTTCCTAAAAGGCAGGGACTTACTGTGCAGCCCTGGCTGGCCCTGAGTGCACAGAGGTCTACCTCTCCCTTCCGAGTGTGGGTATTAAAGCGATGTGCGACTGAACCTGGAAAGTTACACATTTTAAGGGACTTTGTGTTTTGCCTTGTTGTTTATTTAGTTTGTAGTGCTGGGGGTGGAACCCAGGGCTTGAACATGCTCGGCAAGTGTTCTGCCAGCTATGTCTTGAGTCCAGGACACAGTCTTCTCTAAAGGGGTTGAAATGACTTAATGGGTTTAAACTTTACAAACAAACACTAAAGATGCAGATTTTAATAATCCTAGAAATACAGTGGGACCCGTTTAGTCAATCAGCAGAAGCCACACTGAGCCAATCTCCACAAGGACTGCTAGTATTCCTGTGACTTGTGCCTACAAGGGGACACTCTTTCACAGTTGCCCGCATCATTGTTAATGGAGAGCGGCCCAAGGGCTAATGAATGTTATTCTCTCTGTGTATGACTGCAGCAGTAGACAGACGTTGCTCTACAAATTATCTCCTCTAACTGCTCATTCATTAAGAGATGCCAAAAATAAACCATCCACCAAAGAAATAAAGTGAACCCTCTGTCATGTCATGTGTCCATGTCAAAGATATAACCTTTCCTTTGCTTCTAGGTGGGATATCTATGTGTGGGGTCCTAGTGTGGCTCTGACAGACGCCACAGACCCCATGATTCATAAGAAACAAATTCATTGGCTTGTGGCTTTGGAGATGGGAAGTCCAAGATGGAGCAGGGCCAGCATCTGATGGGCATCTTACTGCCTCATCCCCTGGTGATGGTTTGGTGGCGGTAGAGGCTGAGGTGGAGGGGGGTGGGGCAGAGGTAGAGATGATGGTGGGTGGGGTGGGGTGAATAGGCACCAGCACACATGCAGGGGTCTGGGGATTGAGGATTAAATGCCACCTTTTAAAGAAACTCATCCCAACTCTAAGGCGTCTACTCCTGGGGTAAAGCCATTCCCCCACTCACGGCCATGGACCAGTCATGTCTTAGAACCCCAACCTCCAGACACCACCTTTGGAGACAGGGAAGGAGTCCGTCTGTTTTTCTTCTTTGCCTGATGTCAGGACTTCAAAGAGGGCCTCTTAGGAAGCACACCGGCGTCACCTGGAGAGCTGGTTTAAGTTACTTGCTAGGCCTTACCCTGAGTCCCCAGAGGTCTCCAGGTCCTGCTGACCTGGTTGGTGATTCTGGGACTATACCTTGAGAAACTTTGCTGTAAGAATCAAAGCAACGGTGCGTGGTTTCCTTAAGTTGTCATCTTGAACGCCGATTCCTGGCATCATCCTCGAGTTCACACCCGTCCCCTAACAACCGCTCTAGTTCCTGCAGGTGGACATCAAGTCTCGGCTGTCGGGTACGGAGTGTGGTGTGGTGTCTCTCTGGCTTCTTCCATGCTTTTCTTTCGCCTCCACTTTCAGGCGTTACTTCTTCTAATCATAAAGATCCTTTTCATATCACATCCGGCTTGCTTGAAAGCTAAAGTAGGATCATGATGAGCCCTTGAGAAGGAGAGCTTCAGTCTCCCTGTAATTTGTTTGTGACTGAACTAAGGCAAAGGGACACAGTCAGTGTGTTCTTTATAGAGTCTTAAGCTTTTCCCACTAATGACCTCCTTTTATTTGAGTACTTTTTATGTTATCCCAGATATAGTAGTATATAAAACCGATATACAAATCAAACAATGACTAGGAGTAAGTCATAGATAATTCATATATATATATTATATATAATTATATATAAATAACAAATGAGTATATATATAATTATATATTTCTATCATTTATTAACCATTGGATAAAAATTTCATACTAATGATCTGGATCTGAGTGTTTATTTTCACACACAGAATTAGATCTTGGCTGGATATCTGATGCCACAGGATATAGAAAATCTTCAGTGTTTTTCATCATGGAAAGATACTTTGAGTTTATAATCACCAGGGCTGAGATTGTTGCCTGGCATAAATATATAGTACAGCATGGCAGATGGGTGTTTAGGGGCATTGAAATGGTTAAGAATTCTGCCCTAATCCCAAGACAAAATTCATTTAATGTTTTCATTTGCAAAACTTGAAGCCAGCAACTCAGCAGTTTCTGAGCTCACATTTTCTTTAATGAGATATTTTTTTCAAATACCATAATTTTGTGATGTATATTTCTATTTTATGTGCGTGAACGTTTGCCTTTATGTATATGCACTGCGAGAGTGCTTGGCACCCACAGAGGGCAGAAGAGGGCACAGGGTCCCTTGGTACAGGAGTTACAGATGGTTGTGTACTGCCCAGTGTTGGTTGTGGGACTTGAACCTGGGTCCTCCGCAAGAGCAGCAAGTGTTCTTACCCTCTGAGCCGTCTCTGCAACCACCACAAAACCATCATCTAAAACCGAACACCCTAAACCCAAAGCTATACTAACTTAATACTGACGCGCTGTGGAGTGTCAGTAGGAAAGCATTCAGTTTTGTGTATGTATACCATTATGTTGTGTAAGAGCCGTGACAGCCACCAGCAGTCAATAGCGTGTAGCAGTCTCAAATCTGCGCGGATGTGTTTCAGGCAGTGTTCGCTGGCGCTGTGGACATCGTGTGTGCAAAATGAAGGCTGCTGTGAAGCAGCGCTGTGCAGGAGCCGCCAGGAGCATTGCACCCATCACTGTGCTCTGTTTTGAATGCATTTCGATTATTGCATGTTCAGAAACCTTCTCTTGCTGCCCACATTTTCATGACTCCCCACATTAAGTCATACAATCCTCCTGGAGCCATGACCCCCACTTTAAGAAGCTGGGTTCCGTGGGTCTCTCACTGGTGTGTTCTGCTTTCCTGTCCTCACTGCCAACTCTTAAGAGACTTGACACTAGACTCGAGAGCAGCTCAAGTGTAAGTGTTTTGTGGGTGATGGCTCATTTGAGGGGTTTCGTTATAGAAATAGGCAATTTTATTTTATTTCACAAGAGCTCTTAGTTGATTTGCTTTTCAAATCCTAGGTCCACAGCAATTCATGAAATTGCTGTAGCAATAATTACATGGGAATAACAGTGTATGTGAGGGCTGAACCTCACGTCTCCCAAGAAGAAACATTTCAGCAAAATGATGCTTGAAAATTCTCTCAAGTCAGACAGGCACAGTGGCATGCCTTTGCTCCCAGCTATTCAGGAGGCTGAGGCAGGAGGCTTGCTTTAGCTCTGGAATTCAAGACCAACCTCAGTGACGTAGTAAGACTGTACCACACACACTGAAGAAAAGGAAAGGAGAGAGGGAGGAAGGGAGAGAAGAAACTCACCAAAAACTGCATCCAGGAACTCTCAAAAGCCAGACATGAACTCATGCTTCACCTCGTACTTCCACAATTTCCAGTTGACAGAAGGAATGGTTGTAACCCTTTCTCCTCCCCCATTCCAACTGAACATAGACATGTAACTAAATTTCAGTCAACTAAGTGTGCTTCTGACACAATTCCATTGTATCGTCAGCTAATCTAAATTTCTCTACTTATGCTGCAGTTAAATGTCACGCATTCATCCATTCATGCCGCTGTTGTCCAGTGCCGCCTTTACCAAAGGTAGGCGCCTCAAGGGCATGGCTGGGCGTACCGATTATTCAGCTGCCTGTCCTGTATGACGTGTTATGTCACTTATATGGTCTTTCATTTCGCTAACAGTAGGAATCTTCAACACATGTAAAAGCCACCCGGGACAACTGGTTCGGCTTTTAGGATTCGTGAGACAGTGTTTGTTGAATGAAAAATTAGGGGAAAAAAATAAATAAATAAAATAAATTTTTTTTTAACTAATTTTTTTATACCATTTTACAACGAATGTCCTAGCTTTAGAGACGAGATAAAACAGAGATTATCTGCACCGCATGTTAGAAGTGTCTGATAATTTCTTAAGGAGGGTGTGTTCTACCTGGGGGAGTGTGCAGCACACTCACAGGAGAGGCATTTGATCTAACTTTGATGGATGTGTGGGTGTTCCCCTGGAAAAGGAGGGCATTCTAGGTAAGGAAGAGGCTTCAGTGACTCTCCCATACTTCCTTTTAAGGAATCACTAGCTTAGCATTTTAAATGTGTGCAACTGAGATAAGTACAGACAGGCAGTTCTGCAACAGTTAATAGTCACCACATGTGCGTCACGTGCCAGGCAGTCCGCGTCCTCTACACACATTGCTTGAAACTCACAGGGAATGCAAGAAATGAGGTGGACTCTCACATTCCAAATACGAACGTAATTGTAATTTGCTAGAGATAACATACGTAGTGAGAGACCAGCCATTAAGTTGTATAAGCTCTACTTGGATACCACAGAAGTGGTTTAGGGCCTCTACATAGTCTAGGGACAGCAGGCGGGAGGCCCCGAGAGTGAAGGAGTCAGATAGGAGAGTGTACAGGCTAAGACTCAGACTCTGAGCAGGAGGAGGCCACCTTTAAGTCTTTTCATACGCTCCGTTAGCATATTGGAAGACTCAGCTCCATTAACAACAGTGGCAGTAGAATCCTTGACAGATGGGCGAGGGATAGAAGAGGTGGAGTTACAGGGAAGGAAGAAATGACTAAACCTTTCAAGTTTACAGTTGGAGCACAAGACACAGTGGTGTGCTGGAATAACATACTAGTTTGTGTGTGTGTGTGTGTGTGTATATGTACTTTCACGTGCACACATGCATGTGTGTATGTAGAGGTCAGCGGACTACACTGGGTATCGTTCCCCAGGAATTCTGTTCATCCAGCTTGCATCTGAGGACAGAGTCTCTCATTGGCCTGGGGCGACTGAGCTAAGCTGGCTGGCCAGTTAGCCCCAGGGATCTTTCCTCTCAGCCTCTCCAGTGTGGGAGCTACAAGTACTGGCCACAGTGCTTTGCTTTTTATATGGGTCAGAGAGTTAGACTCAGGTTCTTATGCCTGCAACTAAAGGCTTTATTGTCTGAGCCATCTTCCCAACCAAGAACAAAGTATATGTTTTTATTATTTATTTTAAACTTTTTTTGGGAAGTTGTGTGTGTGTGTGTGTGTGTGTGTGTGTGTGTGTGTGTGTGTGTGTGTGTATGGTGTGTAATATTAAGAAATACAGGGCTGGGAATGTAGCTCAGTGGTAGAGTGCTTGTTTAGCATGCACAAGACCTTGGGTTCAACATCCAGTACTGTACTAGCCAATTTAAAGAAAGAGAAAAGTAGCTGGGCGGTGGTGGCAAATGCCTTTAATTCCAGCAGTTGGGAGGCAGAGGATCTCTGTGAGTTCCAGGCCAGCCAGAGTTACAACAAAGAAACCCTGTCTAAAAAAACAAAAGAAAAAGAAAGAGAAAAGTGCAGTTGTAGATTAGCATGAACACCTAACTCACCAATACAGAAAGGCTTACAGAAACCGTGTTCATCCCTTCTTGATGTGATGTGAACTGGATGACCTTAGTGCATCAAGGTCACGTTGATGACATTCCTAAGTTGCAGGAATGGGGGTCGATTTTCTTTTTAACTTGCGGTTGTCCCTTTGTGGCTTCACATAATGGATGCATATATCTTTGGAATTACACATTTGAAGAGGAAAGATTCCTTCCATTGGAGTATTTTTTCATACCTTCTTAGGAAGGTAAGTAAATGATTTTGCCACAAAAAAAGCCTACCACTTTGAGGGGTCTTAAGTTTGGAGAGGAGGGAGGGTCCTTTGACTCTTGTAAGCCAGCAAGCACTCCAGTGTGTGTGTAGTCTACCAACCTGTGGGCTTTCAGTGGAACGCAAGGGCCCAGTCAGAACTTCTCAGTGTTACTGGTATATGACGCCAGTGCTGACAGCCGTCACTAGTTCACTTGACGGAAGGGTGTGTTTACCTGCCGCTGGATCCCATGAAATGCAGTGAATGTCCACTTACTCTGACATCTTCAAATTTACTGCTCCATCTTTGGTTTTCAGACTCTGGGTCTCATGTAGTTCAGTCTGGCCTTAAAGTTGGTATGTATCCAGTAGCTGAGGCTGGACTTGAATTCCTGATCCTCCTGCCTCACCCTCCAGAATGCTGGGATTTTTGGTATATGCCAGCCACTATACCCAACTTTTAGCTAGAAAAATAGGTGGCAGGTAAAATATGTAAGTCAAAAAAGGTTATTTTCCACCAATCTACAGACTTATATTGAGTAGCTTTCTTTATATATAGCAGCAGTGAAAATGAGAGAAATGCATTGTTTCTGACAATAGATATTCCTCAGACTTCCCTAGGTTTTCTCCTTAGAAAACTGTGTTTTCATTGTTCCATAACCCTTTGGTGTAAGATAATGCCAGGGCTCCTGATCAATCTCAGTCTAGAGTTATACACATGGAACTCCAGCTGTGTAACCAGCAACTTTGTGTGTGCGTTTGTACATGTGTGTGTGTTTATGTAGACCCTTTTATATCTTCAGATTTCTTCCAACATCCCATTTCTTCAAAGATAAACTCTTTCTCAATATCTCTTGTTTTTAATTTTTTCCCCAGTAAGACCAGTTACTCATTTTCTAGCGGCTTCCTTGGCTCTTGAGAGACATTAAGCTCTCAAGAACTCAAGGCATAGTATGGGTATCTCATTATGAAATCTGGCATTTTCCCAAAAGCACTAATGAATCACTTGGGGGTGATGGGTTACATATCCTGCCTCGTCCTCTTCTCCATGGTGTCATTTCTGTATCCCGTCTCTGTTATGGTCAGCTCTGGGTGAGGGCTTCCTTATGTCTCACTGTAGTCGCCCTGTGTGTTCACCCCGCTCTGTTTGCTGAAGCACCAGACTTCCTGTTTTCTTCCATCATGTTAGTGTGTGGAAGCCTCAGCGTGCAAGTAATCTGAGGAAGAATGTCTTCAAGTTCTCACTTCCAGCAGGAAGGGTTTGCATTAGAGAATTTCAGTTTTGTTTTTTCCAGAAATATAACAGTTTGCCTCTTGAGATTTTCTAAATATAAATCCTATTTAATGTAATTAAGCAGTCATCTTAAACACATATACACACACACTCTCTCTCTCACATACACGCTCATACAGACACTCACACACACACATACACTGACACACACATACACATTCACACACTGACACACACATACACATTCACACACTGACACACACATACACATTCACACACAAATACATATAAATACACTTACACACACGTACATAAACATACACACAAACACACACACATACACAAACATACACACATTCATACACTCATACTCACATATACATACACACAAATCACACACATACACACTATACACGCATACACACACACACACACTCACACACACTACATTTAACCATAGCTGAGAGCTCGTTGCTGCATAGGTTGACCGTACACAATGAGATGTGATTTTTTTTTCCCTTTCAATTTTTATTTTATTTTACTTTATTTATTTATTTGTTTGTTTGTTTGTTTATTTATTTATTTGGTTTTTCGAGACAGCATTTCTCTGTTGTAACTCTGGCTGTCCTGGAACTCACTCTGTAGACCAGGCTGGCCTCGAACTCACAGAGATCTGCCTGCCTGTGCCTCCCAAGTGCTGGGATTAATGACGTGTGCAACCCAAATGCCCAGCTCAATTTGTATTTTTAAGCATTGCATTTGATGTAGTTGAAGATGTCGGCTGATCACCATAATTTCTCATTAGGAGTGAAAGTGGAAGCTGATAGAATCTTTTTGGAGTGCACTTAGAGCATTTAATCTCATTTTTTAAAGTCCTACTGGGGCTGGAGGGTAGCTCACTGATATAGCATGTGCTTAGCATGAATGAGGCTCTGGATTTGAATCCTCCACCACAGCACACAAATTTCTATCCAAAAGAAATAATCAGGGTTGAAAACAAGAATTTCTGTATACTCTTGTTCATCATAGTTTCCCTTAATCAAAGGAAATTATAAATATAAGTACAGTTTATAAATTACAAATATCCAGAGTCCAGAATAATCAAAGCAGACATGTTATATAAAGTGTTAGAATATCATGATGCTACTGAAAATCTTAAATGTATACACTATTACACGGGAGGAATATCCAATGAATAAAATACAGCATACACCCAAATATTATAATCACTCTTCCTGGGAAAATAGAATGGCCAACTAAAAAATGTTTATTGAACATTCTTGTAGTTTCTGAAACAAGAGTGTGTTACCCCAGTGAGTGAGAATATAAAGAGCTGAAGCTGACCTGGCCCCTGACTGACCTCTCAGGTGTTTTTACTGTTGCCATAGTGCCTTTACTTTATAATAAGGAAGGTATTTTTAAACCCATTCTAAACTGTAATTATTTGTGTAGCTACTTTGTTTAGTCTGTCCCCCACTGACTGGTTCTTAAGGATCCTATCTGCCACCTCCACACCAGCTTCAGTACAGAGCAAATAGTAAGTGCTCAGTCAATGTTTGTTCCAACCCACAGAGATCAGATTTCTCTTATTTTCTCTTATATCAGTTTCCTAGCAGGAAGGTCACAGTGAGAAAGCTGTTGAGCATTAGCTGTTCCCAGGTGTGTGAATTTATGTTATCAATGCGTAATGGATGTCGATGAAGAAATTGCATGGTGTTAGATGGTACGCTGTTGAACCAGAAATGTGTTCTTTGGCATATTATATATCCATTTGTCATATATTTCTTTAAAAATTTTTAAAAGTTGGAATTCTCGGGTTTTAGAATAAGAATTCCATAATATTATGGTAGAGCCACCCAAGACACGCTGTTTTTAAAGTTAGGACTTTATAGCAAGAATATGCACATTTTAGTAGTCTATAAATTTTGGGTATTTGGGGAAGACAGTAGGGACATCTTTGGCTATAGAAGAACCCATAATTCTCTGAATGGAGATAGTCTGTGGTTGATTTTAAACCTTTGCATTATCTAAACTTTGTTAGTCGTATGTAGTTACTTCCTAAGGCTCGAGATAACTGATGGAATATAAAACTCAGCTGGTGTTTATGAAACCAAATGATAAACATTCCCTTAATGAAAATATGCTGACAGAAGTAGTTATTGTTTAAAACATAACTATCATGGTCACTGTGTCTCTCTGAGACAGCTTTGCAGGATAAGTCTCCAATGCTTGAAAGTCAAGAGTATCGTGCCTTTGTAAAGAAATGCAGGTATATTTACACAAAACCACCATAAAGTTTTCTAAGAGCCTTTTTACAAAGGTCTCTCGTTTTATAGAGCTCAATGGGGAAGATTGAAGGCATGGGAAGTATCATTTTTTGAAATAAGAAATTTACAAGTGCAAAGTAAGAATGCACTCTTGGGGAAAAGAGCATCATGAAGCCTCGGCTGTGAGCTCCACGAGAACTTCGTATCCTCTTGATGCTGATCTTTGGCAGCTCAGAAATAGTGTTGAACCATCCTAGGACGAAGAGAATAATCGGGAACTTAATGCAATCAAGGAGCTCCCAGCCTGCTATGGGAAGCAGCATTTGGCAAAGCCCACAGATCTCCTGTAAATGAATGTTAATCGCATTTATCAGTCGCTTGTGCTATCTTTATTACAAAATTTGCATATTTATGACCCTGTAAATATGTTTAACAGTAAAATTACAGTGTTTGTGGAACTCAGCTTCCAAAAGGCATGTACCCCTTTGATGGAGAAGAATTATGTTTAAAGACTATGAAATTCCAGATGCTTTTTACCGTTTAGCAGTAGTTTATATCCTGTGGGACCAACATCTTCTCAGACCAAACTCCTCTGGCAAGTAACAGGGTGTATAAAAAAGCTTGACTTCAAAGACAAATGTGAGTTAGATGGTCTAGTGTGTGCAAAACTAGACCACCAACTAGAGCACTAATAGCTTTCTAGGGCCAGGTACACTTTAACTGTGCCTTAGGAATGACCCATCCCATTTTGGTTGACCCTGCCTGATCTGCTACTGCAATAGTTTTGTCACATTGACACAAACTAGAATCACCTAGGAAGAAGGAACTTCAGCTGAGGAACTGCCTCCAGCAGGCTGGCCCCTGGGCATTCTGTGGGACATTTTCTTTTCTCAATTATCGGTTCATGTAATGAACAGTAATTACATGGTGGTCCAGCCCACTGTAGGTGGTGCCACCCCCAGTCAGGTGATTCTGGGCTGTATAAGGAAGCAGGCTGAGTAAGACAGTGAGTGGTGTTCCTCTGTGATCTCTGCTCTAGTTTCCTGCATTGAGTCCCTGCCCTGGCTTCCCTGGATGATATACTGCAACTTGTAAGACTAAGGTGACACAAACCCTTTCTTCCCCAAATTGCTTCTAGTTAGTGTTTTATCCCAACAGCAGGAAAACAAACTAATATAGATAGTGCTTTCTTTAATTTACATTTATTTCTTTATTTTATTGTCTGTGTGACAACTTGAGGGGGAGTCAGTTCTCCATCTACCGTGTGGGTTCTGAACTCAAGGCATCAGGCTTGGCAGCAAGTGCCTTACCACTGGGCCATCTAGCCAGCCCTACTTATTGAATCTTTTGCTATTTGTTTATATGAACCAGACTTTCAAATTGAATAGCTCTTAAAGAAAAGTAACGTGTGGGAAAATGCCTTTTTAGTTTTGTAATCTGTATGTGTGTTGTAAATCCCACTAGTAGAGAATAAGGCCGTCACCACAGTTCTGAGCCAAACTGAAGCAGACTTTAATTAAATTAATTAAATAGTGGCCAGTATGATGGACTGTGACCAGGACCATTCCAAGGTTCCCCACTCGGGGTTCCCAAGAAATGGCGCTGAGTCAAGTGTAGCAGATGCTTACAAAGGCGGAACCCATAAGGCTACGCACTTCCCACCAGGTCCAATCAGGGCCAAGCATACATCCTGACATTCTTCCTGTCTGGGTTATCTCCTGCCTACAAGTGACTAAGTATATTCCCGTGCATTTGGAGCACGTCCTGTGCAGTTGGATTAACCAAATGGAGTCTACACACATGGCCTGTTACCTCATATGAACAGTCCCCACCCAGCACTCTAGGAAGTTGTCTTTTTTTTTTTTTTAAATAGATCTCTTAGGCACAGTAATTAAAATTAAAAAATAACTTTTGCTCTTACAGTGTGCATGTGTGTGTGTGTGTGTGTTTAGGAAAACTTGACTTGCTGTTTTCTTCTTTGCAAATGTAAACACATGTAAAGCAATTAAAGGTATTTTCCCCCTTTGGAAGGATGTAAATGTGCTTGCTGTCCTGGAGAATATAATGTGATAGGAAAACAGAGTTCATATCAGGCTCCAAAAGGAGCCTGTAACTGAGATGTGTCTCAGTCTTTTTTCCCCTCTCTGTCCTTTGTTAAAGTGGACACAGGGACTCATTCACATAACTGGGCTACCCGACAGGTACAGTGTTGTTCTCAGAGCCAGAGCGGTGTCATTCCCATCCTCTGGTTGCTTCCTATGGATTCCCTAAAATATTTTTTTAAAATATCATTTCATAAAACTTGGGTATAAAGTTTTAAAAATACTTTACCTCTGAAATTAATACAGATGGATGGTGGTTTCAGCTGATGACTCTTTAAAAGTTTCTGGGAAGCTGAGCTTTGGGTCACCACGTTAAAGCTAAGCCCTATTGTACAGCGGACAGGGCAGCCCCCATCATTAGCTGGAGTCTCAGTACCTTGCTGCCATGGGATGGATGGGAGGAAAATGAGGCCACTCGCCAGGCCCTACTTTTAGAAGTGGACAAGGAAATGTATCCAGCGTGCGAGCCAGGCTCTCTCTGTCCCTCCGTAACAACACTAGAGAAGGTTTGCTCCGTCCGGGGCTCAGTCCCCAGGCTGCAGAGTGGCAGTGGCATTGTGGTAGCTGTCTTATCTGCTCTGCAGTGTGAAGCAGCAGCCAGCAAACTTTCTGTAAAGAGTCAGGGACCGAATACTAGAAGGTTCGTCGGCTAGTCTCTGCCGCAACTGCTCTACCACGGTTGCCAAGCCCATGCATAGATAATATGTAAATGGATGATGACTGCTTTCTAGTAAGGCTGTTTTTGTGGATTAAGACTCTAGCTTGCTGACCCAGGGTGCAGAATAGAGCATGTTGGCATCTCCTTTTTAAAGTTTGTGATGCATTCCTGCCCCCAGCGTTGTCTCTCTGCTATTTGCTTCCTCTGTTCATTTAAAGTGTGAGGCTTAGCTCTTGAATCAGATAAACCCAATAAACTGTAGATCTCAAAACTCCCAGGAGGCCTCTGGATGGGATGGCATGCACCTACCATCCCAGCACTTGTGAGACTGAAGCAGGAGGGCTGTTAGCACTTGAAGGTCAACTTGGAGTGCACAGAAGGCCCTTTCTCAAGCAAAATAAAACTGAACAAAGCAACCTTCAGTGAGAGTCATCTTCATGGTTGTTAAACGCAAACAACCAAACTTTATCATTCTTTTTGTTGTTGTTATTTAAAACAAGTTAATTAAAATTGTTTAGACAGGGTCTTGTATGTTCCAGTGAATTCCTGGAATTCACTGTGCTCCAAGGATGACCTGGATCTTGATCCCCCTGCCTCTACAACCTGCTGGGATTACAGGTGTGTTTTGTCATGTTGGAGAGTGAGCCCAGGGCCTCCTGTGTGCTGAGTGAGCAATCTACCAACTGACATACACCCCAGTGTTGTGTTTTATTTGTTTTAGAGGGAAGACATATTCCTATGTACTAATGTACTAAGAATTATTTGGAGTTGTGCCTTTTAGACTGTGGTGTACTTTTTTTTTAAAAATTGTTAGGATCTGATGTTTCCATAAACTATAGTAAATTTAATACAAAAATTAAATAAGCAAAGATACTCAAATACACAAGCCCTTAATTTTTCAATAAAATACACAGAGAGAGAGAACAGGCTTCTTTTTAAAAATATTTTTCATTACGTTTATTCATTTTGTGTGTGCACATGTGTCCATTCTCCTGGCTCCATATGAAGACTGACGACCGGACTCAGCTCATCAGCAAGCCCCTTTACTCAGCCATCTTGCTGACCAAGAAACAAGGCTTCTGGAGACTTACTCTCCATTTTTCTGATTTCCTTAGTGGGGTGGTGTTGGTCATGGGCTGCACTTGTGGCACTGGATTGGCAGGAAGCAAGTTCATAGGAATTCATTTACTATACTCGTAACAGTCTCCCCTGGATTAAACACTAACTAGATGAGTTTGTCCCCTCTTTAATAGAGTTACCAACTATAAGTGAATGGTGTCCACTTATCCAAGGCCGTGTTCAGTCAAATGCACTCTATGATGCTGGGTTGTTTGCTTTGAGATACCTGAACGCTCTTATGGAGAATAGACTTCTGCAGTTTGCTCCATACAAAGATGGCCCCAGGTGGCAGCATCACAGTCAACAGAGCATCCCATGGCCTCCAGCACTGAGAGTCCACATCTCACGGACTGCGGGTCTGCAGAGTTCTGGTCTCCGCTCCCCCTTCTATATTCTTTGTTCTGGAAGTATCTCCCATTACCTCTGTTAAGCCATGCATTCTATCACCACTATCTTCTCTGGCTTCCCCATAGATCCATGGCTTTGCAAGAACTGGGGATACCTTACCCTCTTTTCGGTTGCTTGACTCTGGTAGACCCTGGATGTACCCTGAAAATGTGTCGAGGTGCGACTGAACGAACCATGATGCTCTCCAGGCCTCTCACCAGCCTGACATCCTTTATCAGCATGCTCTTCAGTTTGTGAGGGTCCCTCTCAAAAATATAACCAGATTGGACTGGGGGAGGGAGGGGGGAAGGGAGTCACTCCAGGAGAACGCGTTGCTGTCAACACTTTTTTAGTGCTGTAACCCAAACAAGGGCTGTGTATTTTGGAAAGAAAAGTGTTTTTCTCTCCCCTCATATTTTGTTGCCTGCTGCACTGCGGTGTTGGAGGACAGCAGCCAGCACCACGCCGCCGCCCCCGGAGCTGTCACACCGATACTCTGGAAACTATCTAGGCTACACCTTAAGTCAGTTGAAATCCAGTGCCACCGAGCTCTTGAGGACATGGACAGGAGTTTTGTAGAATAGGCAGAATGACATGTGGATGTCTGACTAGGCTGGGACATGCTGCGGTGCTTGCGTGAATACAACTGACCACTGGAGTAGGGCAGTAACCACCTGTGGCTGTTTTATGATACATGCACGGAGTGATACCTGTGAGGAGATCAGAGGAGGGTTCTAGGGTTTAATCTGTACCATAACAGGCATTTGGAAGGAAGTATGTCTTCCCAAAATAAAATGCTAGTCTACGGGGCGGTTAGTTTCTTAGTTACGCTTTGTCTGGGGAAGAATGGCAAAGTTAATGACGTATTTACCGAGTACTAGCATTGAGCGGGACGTCTGTGCTCCTGTCCCAGCTCTTTGGCCTTGTTTAGGGTGCTCACTGACTTGAACCTGTTTTTCCTATCTGTAAAATGAACTCGTGATAGTGCTGTAATAGTACTGTAACAGTGCCATTGTAGTTCCGTGATAGTACCGTGTAGTGGCTTCTGCTGCGAAGTTAAACATGATAATTCCCTGAAAGCCTTCAGTGGTGCCAGTGTTCCTTAGCATGCTTTGTCATCGCTCGGTGTGTATAGATTGTTAGTGCAGTGATGTTTTTGGAAAGAAGTTATACCCTTCAGTGAATCAACAACAGTTGTATTTGGAAACCACCTTTACGTGCAGAGCCCTAATTTCACATATTTCTTCCTTTTTCACATTCTTTGTGTATGTTAGCTTATTCTTTGGGAATTTCAGTTTTAACTTTTAAACACTTAAAATTAAAAGATGGCTTACAGTTTACAAAATAAATTAACTTGCCGGGCACGGCCTCTCACCTGTAATTCCAGTATTTAGGAAGCTGAGACTGGAGGATTGCTGGGAATTTAAGGCCAGCTTGGACTGCACAGGGAGGCCCCGACTCAACAACAGCAATCCCCGAACTTGGGTAAACTAAAAAACAAAGCACACGGAAATTCTAATTCAATAGAATTGGAAAAACTTAGAAATGGAGTGTGAGGGACAGGGAGATAACTCAGCTGGTAAAGTACTTGCCTTGAAAAAATTATGAAACCAGTCAATATAAAAGAATAAATAAAACGTTAGTATATAGAGTTGAATAGACAGCATAAATATGATAATGCAAATATATGTAGTTTTGCTAATAGATAAGTGCTGTATTGTAGTGTTGTGATTAAAGATTTCCCCTTTCCTTCCACTTTCGCTGTTTTTTATATTGCTTTGATATTTTTATAATTCAATAATTTAAAAGACCAAACATAGGTTGTTCTCTCCAGTTGGTTAAAATAAAAAGACATGAAAAATCATATAGAATCTAAGTGATTCTAATAAAGAGCAACCTTACTCATTTTACTTACATAACGTTGGCAGAAATCAAGTGACTGCCTTGTGTACTAACTTCCTAGATTTGTTAAGAACGAACAGGGTACCCACCCAGGACGGCTCACCATCCAAATATTATTAACATAGGGCCCAGAGCGGCTTCTCAGTCAGAAGGGCCTGTCTCAACACTTGCAGGTGTTTCATGAAGGACTCTCTCAAGGCCATGAGAAGCCTCTCTCTGCTCAGCTATGAGGGGATCCCCAGAGCATGTGTGGACTCTTCAGTTACAGCCCTGGGGACAGGCAGATGAGCCTAGCATGTGATCACAGTCCCAGTGATAGCCTGTCACACACCCACCATGCCGGGGACACGGGTCCACCTGCCAGCCCCATTATCCCTAATTGGGGTCAGTTCATAAGACTTCTCTCATTTTACCCCAACTGTCTTCATTCTGTGTGGCACTGTCAGAGCAGAGGGTGGGACGGAGGCCCTGGAGGCTGGGACTGAACCTGCCTTCACTTACATCGCAGCGCTGCTCCTGGGCTGGAGGTGGGTCTTCCCTTTGTCCACCCCAGGGCATCCACAAGGCCGCCCTCCACCCTCCATTTTTATAATAGCAAAGGTAATATGCCATGCTAAATCCTTTCACCAGAAAGTCAGAAAACCTGGTTTTCGTTTGCAGCATTCCTGACCTGTTGGAGATGGTATATGGTTTAGGGACGTGGTCTGACAAATCCAAATTAAAATGAGTCTACTCCTGCCTTCTGGGTATATAATATAATGAAAATAATCTAAATAATCTCTTTTTACCAAAAGATTTGTAAATACTGTTTTAATTTGAGAAAAAATAAGAGCATGTGCTTAAAAGTATGCTTAATTAAATAGAAATGATTAAAAACATTCTTCAGGAGAAAAGAGTCGGTGAAATTTGCCCGCAGGCCCCTCCTTCAGGACCTGGAGCAGTAGGGTTATGTGGAGACTCAGATGCAGGAAGGTAGCTCATTTCCATCTTCTATATGGAGTTGTCCAGCCCACCAGGAAGGCTGATGTGAAGCCGGCTGGTGGCAGGCAGCAAGAGATGCAGGCAGTGATAGACAAGGAGATGGAAGAAGAGGAAACCGCCCTGCCTAAACCCTGCGTAGGTCCACTGGAGACCTCAGGTTTGACAATGGCAGAGGACAGAAAAGTTGGGTGGCCACAAAGAGAGACTGAAGTAAAGGATACATGGCCTACCTGTGTCAGAAGTGGTAGCACCTAATGTCCAAGTCTCCGGAGCAGCTGCCCGCTGTCACCAGGGTCATCTGGGTCACCAGGTCATCAGATACTTAGGATCCATGCTTAGAAGCTAGCCCAACCTCTGAGTTTTCTCAGTTCCCCGCACTGTCCCAGGTGATCATGGTTCAGCTCATTGAACCCCCTTTGAGGCAGGCAGGGGTCCTCCCAGCCTTTTTTTAAGGCCTCTGGATTGCCTTTTAAGGGGTCCACCCTTCATCCCCATGGTTCTCTGTGCCTTCAGTTTCAGAACTGGTAGGTAATGAATGTCCCGAGAAACTCCACGTGTTCTGACAGTTCTGCCATTTCATCTTGTTAAGATCTCGAACCGCACTTCAGTTGAGGCTTGTTCAGTGTGAAGACTTTTACCATGATCTGTCAGATCAGCTTTTGTGTCCCCTTTAGATACGTTACAGAGTCGATCCACCACCACCCCCAGCCTTGGGCGGAGGGATGCATACCGCGTGTAGCTTTGTTGGCTTCCTCCTTCCTTTGCTTGCCTGGTCAGGAGTACCGTGTCCATCTCCTTTCCCAATGAGCCCTTCTGTAAGCACAGTGGCCAGGCCTTCAGGTTTTCACACATATCCCTTCAGATCTTGAACTGGCTTTCCAGAGACCGTGAAGTCTCTGTGGACATGCTGATATGTTTTCTATTGCCCATAGCACTGTTCAGTTATTGGAGCCTTTTCAACTTGCGTCTTTATGGATTTAGTTTCTGCCTACAGAATTAGCCGTTGGTCACAGTAGACTCCAAGTCATCTTAACCTGAAGCTTCCCAGTTTTTATTCCCAAACTGGTTCATTATAAAGCATCATAGGCCAGATTACAGAGCTGCCTGTAGCCAAAGCATCTGGTATTCTGGAATTTCATATTCTCCCACAGCAGGGTAAAACTTAACAGAAGCTTTGCGTTTTACCAGAACTTATTTCCTATGTAGAAGGGTGCTTTGTTATTGCCAATAGAAAAAAAGTTTCCTGAAATTACCAAAGTCATTGGGACATCAGCTCTCTGAGTACACACCGCTGCCTTTCAGTAGTGTTCATGGCTACCAAGGCTTGAGCTCACACAGTTAAGAAATTCTGTCGCAGAACCATAATGTCTCACACGGCCCACAGTGCAATCCGTGGCCAGACCTGATCCTCAAGTCCCTGCTGTGCTTACAACCAGCTGTGCCACACCATAGTTTACAGCAGGCAGCCATGATGGGCTGTGGAAAGGAGAAGATCACTGGTGGTGGTGGTGGTGGTCGTGAAATAGACACATGCCAACCTACCTACAAATTCTTCTCTTTTCCTGGGCTTGCTTTCTGTGGTCCTTGAGCCTACACCCGTCCCCCAAGCATACTCTCTTCCACTTGTCTAGAAAGCGTTCCCCTCAGTGTACACATGGCAATATCCATCCTGTGCTCATGGCAGCACTCCAGTGCCCAGGCCAGGGCCAGGCACAGAGTGTGTGGTCAGGTCCCCCACCCATGTTCGTGTAAAGAAGGAACATGCGACAGACAGAGCCACATTTGTGGTCCTGAAGACTTACGTGTCAACACCCTGCTGAATCATCATACAGCCCAGCAGGAAAGCTTTGAACTCCTCCCAGAGTTCTTCTGGAAGCAGTTGTGGCCTGGGCTCTGACCCCACCCTCTACTGCAGTGGATTGGGAAGTGGCATATCATGTGTGAACTCTCCAGTCTAGGTCGTAAGTCATGGGAGCAGCTGCCATTACAGCTGGGAGCTCTGATGCCATTCGAGCTTGGAAAGATTCACTGTGTTAGAAATGGTGGAAGGTCATACAGTAGCACTTACGCTGTGGAGAAGACATCAGTGGCCTTAGAGGGTTAGAAATTAAAGAACCTTAATTGTCCATGAGTGGACAGGGTGGCAGAGAGCACAACTAACCACTATTCTGAGTCTTCCCCGTGAGGACAGTCTTTTGTAGTTGACAGGTCTGTGTTGAAGCAGATAGCCATGACCAATCCAAGCATCTAGCCTGTGCCTCGAAGGTAGGCATGTAAGATTTACTCGCTGAATAACTAAATGGGAAACGCTGCAGTCCTCAAGCGGGAGGTGATTGGAATTAAAAGCGTAGGAGTGCTCAAAGAGTCTTTCCTGGGGACCATCCTTTGCTGGCTTTATCTGCTCCTTCAGGACTTGACGGTCCCATTCATTTCTTTTCCGAACGCTTTCCGACTCAGGTTTATGCTTCTCGGTGTTGCTGGCATGCTCCTGCATCTGCCTCCCCGGCCATAGGTACACTCAGATCACCGCTTCCCCTCTGAATCTCAGGAAGCTGGAGCTGTGTGACCATGAGAAGAGGGAAGGACCTAATTTTTTAGGAGCCACATTTGTACTTCAAATACAAAATAAGAGGCCAAGGGCCAGGGGAGAGCTGGTCGGCAGGAAGTTGTAGGTGGTCTGGACATCCGTTTTCGCTCCTTTCTGCCACTTGCCACAGGTCCCAGTAGCAGAAGTTTGAATGGGAGTATCATAGAAAAGAAAAATCCATGTTAGATTGAAAGACTGTGGTTTTCTGATCGTGGAAAGCCAGAATAGCCACTGACCATTGACACTGAAACTATTTAAAGAGATGCGAGGTGAGCTTGAGCTGTGTGTGGTTAAACTGGGGCATGTCTTCTATTCCCTTACTCCACAGTAGGCAGCTGCAGCCAAGGGGAGGGGGAGGGGAGCAGACCCCCATATGAATTGCTCCACCCCCTCCTTCACAGGAGAGTCAAGAGGTCCCAGCAGCCACCCGTGTCCTTTGAGGTGTTTTGCAGGGCCAAGCATTTCCAGCCCTCTCAAGGCCCCATCAAGAACTGGTTACATTTTAAGATGTAAGTGGTCCCAGCTTTTGACCCATAGAACTTGGTTTCCACCTGGTGTCCCCAGCCCTCAGACTCAGGGATAACAGAGATAACACTGACTTCTTGAAAGCCTGTTCTGGAGGCAGCTCCAGGCTCTCCTGCTTGGTAGGGCAAAGCCTCTGCATAGGGCTGTCAGGGTGAAACCAGCGCCCTCTTTCTGTGATAGAAGCCCTTCCCAATGGGGACCAGTCCTCACCGCTGGTTCTTTTCAGCTCTCAGGTCCAAGGTTTCAGCTTGCTTATCCACACTCTGCTGTCTCTCACAGGCGTCCTGACGGGCACATCCTGAGCCCTTCACCCCCACGCCTGAGCTGCTTTCAGAGGACATGGGCCCACTGCCTAAAAGCAGTGGCCAGTGCTCATCACTGCTCCTCTATCCTGCGTGTGTGGCTCCAGCGAACCCCTCTCTTGTCTCACTTTTCTTTCCCAAGCCACAGGTCGCCATGCCTCTCTCCCCTTTCTTGTGAAGTGTTTTTATTGTGACCCACATGAAGGCTGACCACCCTTTCTGTTGCACTTGATTGGGTCCGGCCCCTTTTTCTCCTCAGTACATACTGGCTTATCGTAGGGCGGGATCCCCACCTCTGCAGGTCCTTGGAACCATCCCCGGAGCACAGGTGACTGTCCACAGAGCACAAGTGGCTTCTGGGGGTCGGGGGAGATCTGCAGAAAATCGACTTTTTCCTCCCCCAAACCGTCAGTTGCTGATAGGTCTTCACCCAGCGAAGGTGGGAGGTCGTGAGCCCCCTCCCGTTCACGCTGTGGTGTTTGTATGACTTGATCTTGTGCGTGCAATCACCACCATGAATTCCTGTGTGCAGCTGCCCTGTGGCGTCTGGAAAGCACTCCTCTGCCGTCGTCATCCACTTCATACGTTCTAACCCCTTCCAGTCTTCCAGTCTTCCACAGTGGTCCCTGAGCCTTGGGAGGAGGGGGTGTGACGTCGATGTCCCACCGAGGGCCACATGTTTGGCTGTTGTATGTGGGTTCTGAGGACTGAACTCGGGTCTTCATTGCCTACAAAACAGTTTATGGACTACACCGTCTCCCCAGCGTAGCCTAACAATAAATAACCGTATCAACTACACCGTCCCCCCAGCGTCATCTAGCCGTAAGTAACCACATAACAGGAAAAAGCACTTTCTCCCCTCCGTGCCTCAAGTAGTGAACTAGAGTGCCCACCACTTTTTAGTGTTTTCAGTCTCTCTGGTTATTAAAATGCCTCTGAATTCTCCGGATTCGTCTTTACTAGAGCTAAGGAAAAGCGGCCCTTTTCAGGTGATGGAGAGTCAGGCTTGAGTGTGCGAAGGCCCGAGGGCGAGAAGTAAGGGTCGGGTGCGATCAAATACACTGGATAAAATTCTGAAAGAATTAATGATAGTACCAAAATGAGAGCCGTAATCTGCGCAACACTGAATTAGTGTTTATCCTGTGTACATTTTTAAAAATGATCTCATTATGAAAATTATTGGAAATGTATTCTAGACAAATTCCTTCAAGTTAACATATTGCTTGTTGTTGTTTTTAATTTATCATTGTTTTGCAGTACTGGGGAGTAAGCCCAGAGCTTTGCACGTGTGGGGCAGATTCTTTACCAGGGCCATAGCCTCAACCCTCTTTTTCCTGTTTCCTTTGAGATAGGATCTAAGTTACCCTTTAGCTGGCCTT
This sequence comes from Cricetomys ansorgei, assembly GCA_026225945.1. NCBI lineage: Eukaryota > Metazoa > Chordata > Mammalia > Rodentia > Nesomyidae > Cricetomys > Cricetomys ansorgei. The sequence goes on along the minus strand of JAMJFZ010004059.1, from coordinate 4,616,125 downwards.
TAACTTGTAATCCTCCTGCCTCAGTCTCTTGGAATGATGGGCCCGCAGGCCTGTACCCTGAGGCCTGTTGAATCAAATGCTTTCCTTTCTTTATCTCTCAATCTCTCAGAGGTCATAGAGAATGCCTTTTGAGATGCCTGTGTGTTTGTGGAACTAAATGTGTTGTTCTCACCCTGCCCCCTCCCCCACCATGTTCTTTGCCTCTTACAGGTACAGGTATGGAAAATTCGTTGCACACTAGATTTACAAAAGCGCAATAAAATCTTCATGCGACTCTGTAAGCCTATGCAGCTTGCTCTCTCTGAAGGTGGGCTTAGAAAGCAGCTGCGTCTCCAGCCTGGACCAGACCAGTGTTCCAGGAGAGGGGCTTGAGGAGAGGATGCTTTTAAAAACAGGGCACAATCTGCATGCTTTAATTCCAAGAGGAAAATGGCTGCCTGGGGTAGAAAACAAGTCGGTAGGTTGAGAATTTAACGCATTTAATTAAAAGCACTGCGCTGAAAGAAATTGTAGCAATTATATATTATTAGGGTAAGTGGTGCCGAGGCTTTGAAGTTGTTTGCATGTCCCATTATTTTCCTTGATTGCATGCCATCTGAGGTGGATCCAGCAGTCAGTTATGCGGCAGGTATTTTGAAGAAGAGTGATACAGTTAGTAAATCCTGGCATAAAATTAGAATCTTGGGGATTCTTTGCTACCCTTCTAAACTATTGCTAAGTGCATCCAGTCATTTACAGCCAATGCTCTTCTCACTGTGAATATGGTGTTTTCTGTGCCCCTCAAGTCAGACACTGACTAGTTTATTAGGAAATGAATTGCTATACATTCAGCTAAAGAAAATTAGAGTGTCATTTTGACCTTAAATGGGGAGATCTGAGAATTATCATGAGAAGCTCTGGCTTGACCATATAGGGCTTAGAGCATTTTGGAGGGGACAGCAGGGGACATCTCTGGCTAAGACAGCGCAGAAGTTCACCTTTCTATGTTGGTACCTCCGTACGTGCCAAGGATGTCAGTGAAAAGAACACAGGGTCTGGGAATGGTCACATTTTTGAGCCTTCCTGGCGTCAGCCATCAAGTTGGAAAGGTTTACTGAGTGCCTGTGATGTACCCGACAACTAGAATTGGACAGATGAAAATGGCTAGCAGTGAATGGCCGGCAGTTCTCCTCACTCTATAGAGAGGAAGCTGATTCTAATGAGGCCGAGACGCTTGCATGAAAGCCATCACTCTGGCTGCTTTTATGTCAACTTGACACTAAGTATGATCGTCATAGCGGAAGGAACCTCACTTGAGAAAATGCCTCCGTTCGATCAGGCTGTAGGCAAGCCCATGGGGCATTCTCCGTAGTTACTGATGTGGCGGGTCTCAGCCTATTACAGGGTTACCTCTGGGCTGGTAGTCCTGGGTTCTGGAAGAAAATTAAGCTGAGCAAGCCATGAGGAGCAAGCCAGTAAGCAGCACCCCTCCATAGTGTCTGCATCAGCTCCTGCCTTCAGGTCGCTGCCCTCTTGATTTCCTGTCCTGACTTCCTTTGATGATGAACTGTGATGTGGCAGCATAAGCCCAATAAATCCTTTCCTCCCCGACTGGCTTTGGTCATGGTGTTCATCATAGCAACAGTAACCCTAACTAGGACAGTCCTACTATGTGACATTGGCCATAGCCCTGCACATCATAGCAACAGTAACCCTAACTAGGGACAGTCCTACTATGTGACATTGGTCATAGCCTTCTGTCTGCAGCATTTTGCTGCCATTAGATCTAAGTACTTCCTGCATTTTAATAGGCATTCTTTCTTAGAACCTTGTTTCTGCAGCTACATCTGACATTATTTTACACATTAGGAAACAGCCGTTTGTTCATTGAAATAGACATTTATTGAGTGCTTGCTATGTTCCAGCATTCTCTCTTTTTTAAAAGATATTCTTGGATAGAGTGATTTTTAAAAGTCAGTGATCAGACCAAGACTAGAGTGTTTCTTTGGCTCTTTGTGGTCAGTAACTTGTCCCATGTGGAAGTTATCAAGCCTTCATAGGTGATATATTCACGAAGTACAGAAAGTGTGGTTGAACGGCCTCGAGAGCTTTAGGCCCCGTGCTGCCCAGTGTAGTAGCAGCTGGCCAAATTTGACTCTTTAGGTCCGGGCGTCTTCCTCAGTTGTTTCTCCTTTTTTTTTTTTTTTTTTTTTTTTACATTCTCTCATTGAACCTGGAGCATGCCAGCCCCAGAACCTAGCTGTCTCTGCCTCCCAGGACCGGGGTTACAGTTGTGCGCGTACACACACACACACACACACACTGCTATAGGCTCTGTGGGTCAGGACTCAAGTCCTCCTGTATGCATAGCCGTATCCGCAGCCCCGTCCAGGTTTATCCTGTCAGACTTTCCCCTCAGAGTGCTGTCCTTCATCACATGCTCATGATGACACCTCTGGGAGCCTGTCTTTCTCATCTGCAAATGAGGAATGGAGAAATGGAGCATATGGCTCTGAGCTCCCACAGGGGGTCAAATGATCTATGAGCCTTTTATAAGACCTACTTCCTGGAACACAGTAAGTGCTTAGTTAATAATAATGGAATAATAATTCAATGATGGTTCAAATAATACCCGTAGTGCTTATTTATAGTTCAAAAAACACTCCACAGGACATTCCAGTTGAATTATCGGCTGAGAGTAGAAAGCCCAGGCATAGATTCAGAGCATCAAAGAGATGCTCAGAGAGACGGTGTGGCATCAGGCGGTTGGAGCTTTCCCAGAGATGGACTTTCTCACATGGCTATACTTGATAACTCAGGGGACAGGCATGTGGTTCATTCAGTTTTCTTTCCTGGACACACAGTCTCCAAAGACATAGGCAGGTAATGTCCACACATAAAGCAGGTTGTGGATGTGAGATTGGGGTTTGGGAAGGACTTCATCAAATCAGACAGTGGAGACTGCCAGGGACTTAAGTCTATCGCTAAGCCTAAGCTAGTTAGGACTGTTAGAATAGAATGCTTGCAAGCCCAGAGATTCAAGTGAAATCTTCAAATGCCAGCAGAATGTGTCTGTGGATAAGAGCTGATCTACACAGAAGCCACTGTTGTATGGTTTTGTTGTTCAAAGCAGCATGTCCCAGGATCTTTCTAAAAATGTAGACTCTTTTCGTTAACTTGGAATTACTTTGATGGGAGTATCTGTAGTCAAGTTAACTTTGGGAACCTTCTGTGACCAGATTCATTGACAAAATACTTCTTTGTGGATTTGATTCTCAAATTGTTATTTGCTCACAGAACATATTGTTCAAAAACACACCCAGAAGCTCTTCATAGGAGCATACTCTGTGAGTGTTGGTGTCCTGGGCCATAGACTGATCTCTTGGTCCTACTTCTCCCATAACTAGGGTTTTAGGGGTTAGAGAGATGGCTCAGAGGGTAGGAGTACTGGCCATTCCACAGAGAACCTGGGATTGGTTCTCAGCACCCAGACGGCAGCTCACAGTTGTATGTAACTCCATTTTCTGAGCATCCAGTGTCATCTTCTGACCTCTGTGAGCACTGCATGTACACAGTGCGCATACATACATGAAGGTAAAACATGCATGCATATAGAAATCAAATAAATATTTTTAAAAGTGGGATCTTAGTTAATATTAGGAAGGAAATCAAATGAAGTTACTGATAATCCTTTTTGTTGTAAATGACACATTTGAATTGTCCACTTTGACAATGTCAAATTTTTCTGCATTCATTCGTTCATTCATTTTTGAGACAGTTCCAGGCAAGTTTGGGGCAAGAGTGAGACCCTAACTATGTAGGCCAGGTTTGTTGTGGAAGTTTATTTTTAGTTGTGTTTAAAACAATTGTTTTTGTGCACTGTTGGAAAAAGGAATGCATAGGCCTTGGCGTTTGTAAATTGTCTGCAGATGTTAGATTTATGTGGGGGATATTTAATTGCTTATGATCTGTACGAGGTATCAGTAGAACACACAAGGAGTCCTGAATCAATAAAAACACCTGAGCTCAGATGCTCAGGGTTCCTCGATCAACTGAGTATGGTGCTGGCCAGGACGGTGGTTCCCTCTGCTGGGGTCTGGCAGGGTTTGAGCCTATGAAAAATGCCTCCTTTTTCTTTGGAGAGCCACCACAGCAGTGTGCTCCTACACATGTTGTCCTTAAACATGGGTGATCCTCCTGCCTCAGCCTCCTGAATGCTTGGTTTATGTTGTGCCATCATGCCCAGCCTTTGATTTTCTCTTTCAAAATGAAAGATCTTGTTGTCCTGAAGCTTCTTCCTAGAGCATTTATGCTAGCTTATCTGGTGTTACTTTCTAGAGCAATAAATATCAAGACATTTACTTTTCTTTGGGAATTAGGCAATTCTGTGTGCTCGCGTAAGACTCTGCTGCCAAATGTAAGAGAAGCATTGGAGCAGCAGCAGTAGTTCGCGGAGCACTGAACATTCCGCTTTTGCTCTCAGTATCTCTACTCCTCCAGTGTCTTTACAGCTTGGTTATTTAGAACAAAGGGATATTTTTACCTTATCGATGAAGTCTGTGCATGGTCTATGACAGGAAAACAAATTTTCTTGAGAGGAACTCACGGAGCCTTCTATTTACACTGTAACTCTTACATGCACTCAAGAGTTCCTTTGGTAGCACCCTCAATTTAACCGTGCCTGCTATTTCAAAGTATGTCCTAAGATAGTGTGATTTCCCACAGTCCTACTGAGGTGGTGATGCTGCACCACTTTGTAAAATGTTTCTGCAGTAGATTCATTTAATTGCATTTTTAGGTGGCTGTACTGGGTGGTTCAATTTGAGGACACAGTTAACTAACAGATCTCCCTGATGATTTCATTTTGGTTAGCATTAGGATTTGGGGGAGGAAATCCATTTTTTCCCCTGAAACTTTTTTTTCAAATGTACTTTAAGATATTACTATGGAAGTCAAAGAAAGAGATGGCATAGATGATCCACTCACTTGAAGCTGAGTATGTCTCAAACACTCAGGAAATGAAAGGCTTGAATGTGTCGGGGCCAGTGGATGATACTCAGCCCAGCTGCTTCACCATGATAAGAAAACAGAGCTCAGTTTATGCCAATCTTCGTGTCCAACCAAAGCTCACTTCACAAACTTAATGGGGGATGGGGTGAGGAAGAACGTCCTGTGACACACAGCTAATGTTGGTCTTTCCCAGGGCACAAACACAAATGCAGAGCTGCGAGTGTGACCCGGGCTTACCAGGGGGACTACAACAGGATTTCCTGTGCTGGGAAGGAAGCTTGTAGGAAACCTTTTAATTCATTCAGAAATGTAGAGGCCAATATGACAGAGAGCTTGGCTTCTTAGCTATGGAACCTAACAGTGTGATCACATGATACAGTCAGCCCAAGAGATCTCATTTCTGAGTTGCTAGATTAGGCCACCTGGGCTTAGCCTTTAAAAAAATCTTTTTTGCTGTATTTATGTATTTTATCTTATGTGTGAGTGTTTTAGCTGTAGGTCAGAAGAGGGTTTTGGATCCCCTTGAACTGGAGTTACAGATAGTTGTGAACTACCTGTGGGTGCTAGGGAATTAGACGCTGGTCCTCTGCAAGAGCAACAGCTACTGTTAGCCACTGAGCCATCTGTCTGTCCAGTCCCCTGTGCTCACTCTGAAGCAGTAACATTGTTACTTTAAATGAGAATGTTTTCTTGAGCATCTAATGTTTTCCCTTCTGATAATTTCAAAATGTAATTCTGACAGATGAATGGACACCTTATTAGACACTTCAGTTGTAAAAGGAGAAATTTCTTCAAGATTCAGGGTGTGGACTGCAGTGTTGAGAATGTCGGGAATTGTCCATCACATAGGCAATGCAGAATTAAAGGCGTTACCAAAGCCAGTATGAAGCTGCAGTCTGGAATCATTTGAAAGAACTGTGAACTAAGACTCACAGCAAAAAGTCATAAGATGTTGAATATATATCAACATTTATGTTAGTTATGTTAGCTGTTGATAGTGTTCTGGAATTTTCTTTTTGAAAACTTATCGGGCCATTGTATTTTATTTTAAACAGGAAGGAAACAGAAATAAATTTGTATCCGTACTTTCTGACAAAAGGAGTGCATAGGAAGGCTCGCTGATTTCTTTGCTTTATAATGAGCCAATTTAGTGGTTACTAGAGGACACTAACAAAGAGTGCTTCGTTTTCTCCCTCCTTCACCTCAAAAAGTACATGATGACGTTTAGCTGCCGGCATTCCCTGCTGACATTAGACGTTGCCCATTACCTTTCCCTGTGATGCGTGCATGGCTTTTATTAATATCTATACTCTGTGTGCTTATGAAAGTCTCAGTGAGGAGCTGTGAAGTGACTTCTTACATAATACATTTAAAATATCTTTGTTCCGGAACGTCAAACTTTGGAAAAACTCATTAATAAATGTGAGTCACTGAACTCAGTGCAGAGACAGTCTGAGTGATAAAGGACCTCTGAAGTCTCAGTGCAGCTCCCACCCCCCAGTGGAAGCTAGGAGGCAGGTGGGAGAAACGTGTAATAAATGATGGTTTAAAGTGAGGAACGGAAGGATGCCCAGCATCTCCTGTGTACCACCTTCCCTCCTGGTGGCAAATCAAAAGATGCAGGTGCTTTGTAGCTGCAAACTAAACAGCACCTCATCTTTTCACTTCTCTTTATTTAAGTTAAAATTACATCACAAAGAAGTTATTATTTATAGTTTTGCAGCCATGTCTGAAAAGTTGTCTCCCCCAGCAGCCACACCTGTGAACCTTTTCTTAAAATTAGAGACCACTGTGGTCTGCTTATTCGAACCATGGCTATGGGACTGTTCTGTCACCTTTTGGTCAGACACTTAAAAATGCTATTAACTAGTTACTGTCCTGAGTGCTAAGAACTGCAAGATGAATGCAATCAAGGTCTTTGCCCTGGAGAAATGTCATGGTTGCTCTTCAGGAGCACAGCTCCTTAATATGGGTCGTTCCTTCTCCATACTAAGATGAGGAACTTCTAGAACAAATAATTCTAAGAGTGGAAAACGTCTCAGAAGAATAAGAGCCACTCCTGGGCCTGGCACGGTGTTTGACCGTGCAAGTTTATTCTCCCCAGCTCCCCAAATCTTCAACTCCTTTGATGAGTCCTAAAATCTGGTCTCATCGTGGTCCACAGAGCGTACTCCTGTCCTGTCTTTCCTACAGCCTCCTGCCCTTTCCTGTGTGGGAAGTGCTTGTGCTTGAAGGTCCAGCAAGTCCTTGCTTTGTCTGTGCACATGCATCACAATTCTTTCTGCTTGCTCCTGTTCACCCTGGATTCCTCTAACCCTGCGCTCTGCATGGTTGGCATCACTCGCTTCAGCTGCTGCCCACAGTGGGTTTGTTTCAGCTTTGCTAAGAGCTGTGTAACTTGGATGCCCAACTGCCCAGGGAAGAACTCTGACTCTGGCATTAAGTGGCAAGAAACCTGAGATTTAAATTTTATACATTATCATAACAGAATAAGGCAACACTAGGAATTATCTAGCTTAGAGGTATTTCGACTTGCAATTTGCCAAGGTTTTTTTGAACATTAGCAGGCATGCAGGAAGTCATTTAAAGCCATCTTCTATGAAAAAACAAAAATAAAACCCCTGAAACATGGAAGTTGGAGCAATAGCTCAGTGTTTCAAAGCACATACAGTTCTTGCAGAGGGCCTGAGTTCAGTTCCCAGCACCATAGCTCATAACTGACTAAATGTCCAACTCCAGGGGATCTGAAGGCTTTGGTCCACTGGCACCTGCACACAGGTGTCCATCTGCCACACAGAAACACACACATGAGTACCAATAAATCTTAAATGAGGTAATTTTTAAAGAGCCATGGACGAGGCAGACACCACCAGCAACATGTACTGCATGCTTACTGTGTTCCGGGCACTGTTTCAAAAGCAGTCTCAACCCTTGAAGAACCCCGCCTGGGCTCCCTTCTCTAAAGGTGAGGGAGCCGAAGCGCAAGGAGGTGGCACAGTCTCTTCCTCACAGGCGGCGCAGCTTGCAGTTGCAGGAAGATGTGCAGCAGGGAAGTGGACTGGCTACTGACACCCATGGCTACCGCTCCTTGCTGTCTCTTCAGAGGGATCAGAGGCACTTGTTCAAGACGAGCCTTCCTAAAAATGACAAACTATGTTTGGCCTCAAAGAAGGTAAAACAGAGCCAAGGCTTCTTGCTCTTTGCTCCGTTTCCATTTAACCTGGCCCTGAACTTTGAAACAAGCCCTCAGCTGCACGCAGACCCTGCAACAAACCTAGTCACTGCAGATTAGTTTACATATGCGTGGAGACTTTGAGTCGTGTTATTATCTCTGTTGCATTTGCTCACGGAAGCCCCATTCTTCCTACGCTGCACCAGGTTCTCCTCTCTCTGGACTGTGTCTGGACTTCTCATTCAGTCACTTCTGTGTCTGTGTTACATTAGTCTTGATCTCCCTATCCAATTTTAAACATTTTAAAAATAGCACAGCCTTCTGTTTCTCATGGAGGTGTGACCCGGTGTTTAGAACAGCCATCCAGACTCAACCTTCGGTACCAGGTTACAGATGCATGCCGCCATGTCCAGCCCTCAGGATAATACTTTTCTGGCAAAGTAGGATTTTGAAAAGCACTGTGTGCCTGAAAAGATATTAAGGTGAAGTCGTGAACAAATGTATGTGGGGAAAGCTGAGCACACAAAAAAGTAGAAAAGAATAATATAATGAAGCCTGAGCACTTAAACCCAGGTTTAACTACAGTTTTTAAAATTATGAAATACACTTGATGTGTATGTATGCGCATGTGTGTTTGAGTGTGTATTTGTGCGTGTGTCTGTGTGCGTGCACGTGCATATACATGTACGTGTGTGCATGCTTTTGAGTGCATGTGCATATGTTTGTGTGTGCGTGTATGCGTGCACACACGTGCACACATATTTCAGGAATGACAGTATAAAAGTAGAGCCTGTGGAATCACCTGGCGAACCACACAGAATGCTGTCAACACTTCAGATGCCCCCTGGCACTTTATGCCCCTCCTGCCAGATAGAACTCTTGCCCTGAAGTTTGTATTAATCACTGTGTTGGGGATCATGCACCAACACTCATGTGTCTTTTCCCTTAGTGCTACTACTCCCCGGTCATTGTTGTGGCTGGGAATATGCCTTTTACAGACCACATTTCTCAGGTTCCCTTGTAACTCAAGTTTGACCACTGTGGTGTGAATAGAAATGAGATGCACACCTCTCTTGCTGTGTCCTTGGGCTAGATGGGCTCTTCCCTCTTCCCTTCTCTTCTCTCCCTCTCCCCTTCCTGTTGGTTGACACGGACATGATGGCAGGCACCAAGGCATTGTCTCAGAGACCATGAGACATTAATGATGGAAAGCAAAATCTAGGGGTGGTTCTGTCCTCAGTTCAAGCGCGTAAACTGTGCATGGGGTGCCCTTGACCACTTGGCTTCTCACCTGCCTGGGTGGCTTTCACTCAGAGTACACAATTTGGAAAAACATATTGGAGTGGCACAGTCATGTGCTCAGAATCTGAAAGGCATTATGGTATAGAGTGACACATTTCCTGTACCACTGCTTCCTGCTACACCTCCCCTCCCCATTGTGGAAGTGTATTTTTAGTTGTGTTTAAAATAATTGTTTTTGTGCACTGTTAGAAAAAGGGATACGTGGCCTTTTTGTATGGTCTGCAGGTGTTGGATTTCTGTGGGGGTTGTTTAATTGCTTATGATTTGCACGTGGTATCAGTAGAGCACCTAAGGAGTTCTGAAAGAATAAAATACCTGAGCTCAGATGCTCAGGGTTCCACTGTGAGTATGGCACTGGCCAGGATGGTGGTTCCTTCTGCTGAGGTCTGGCAGGGCTTCCACTTATGAAATATGCCTCCTTGTCTTCTGTGCTGAGCCACCACTGCAGTGAACTACTACACCCCACCCCACCCCCCGCCAAAGCACACAGTATGTTCAATTCCTTTAAAATCCTTCTAGGGAAATTTCTGTAACAATGCATATTTTAATATAATTAGATTATAGACATTATGGAATAGACATAGTGCCTAGAGAGAAGATGATGTAAATCCTGCTTGAGCCCTGCTCCTGAGTTTTAATGACAATTCCGATGTTGTTTGTACCTTACTATAGGGCTGCCAAAGGATTTCTGAGGTATATTATATGCAGTTATAAAATAAATCACCACAGTCATTTGTCAAAGTCTGCTTTGGTCACAGCAGGGGGATAGTGGCCACATGTGTCCAGGTTATCTGATGACTAAGATCTCAGTCTCTCTCTTGATCTCCCCTGCAACTCAAGCTAAGGTGCTGTGTAGCCCAAGTAGCCTCAACTTTGCTATGTAGGAAAGGATGGCCTCAACTTCTGGTCCTCCAGCCTCTACCTCCCCAGTGTTGGGATTACAGGTATGCACTACTGTTTCAGATCATACAGTGTCGAGGCTTGCATCCAAGGCTTTGTGCATGCTAGACAAGCACTCTACTGAGTCTCTCCCCATCCCTAAACTGTCTAAGTTCTTTAACAAATCACCTGATGAGCACTGCACATAAAATATGCCAGTGCAGAAGTTACGTGGGCCACCTATCTGACTGGCAAAAAGGACCAGCATCCGTAAAAAAGCCTGGTGTGTGCACCAGAGCTTACGTATTTTACAGTAAGGGAAAGGCTCGACTCACAGTCTCGATATACACCGGTCTACACTAGCAGGTTTACTAAGTCGGGTTCTTAATTTGGAGAACGATGGAGTCAGTACATCAGAAAGGGGGACGACATGGTCACAACAGGCAATCCTTTGAGCAGACATGAGAATCAGCAGCAGGCAGGAGAACGACGTGGGAGGACCTTAAGCCACCGTAGCTTGGAACCTCTAGCCAGGGACCAGGCACTCTTGCATACCTCAGTAAGCACCCAGCGCTACGTCGGAGCTGCAGCACGGCGAAATGCAGTAACCAGTGTTTGTGGAAGCAAGCCTCAGCCATCTGGACAGTGCTCTGGAGAAAAGATTAACCAGACCCAGGGAGGGGTGACGGCTGCAGGCTTGAGCAAACAGAAGGAACACTGAGGACCATTGACAGTTTCAACTCTGTTGAGAGCCAGTAGCCTTTACACCCAGAATAAAGAGGAAGCACAATGAAGCGACGAAACTCACAAAGCCCGGCATTTCCTGTATGGAAACATATGTCCGTGCTCTTCCGTGACTGGCCTCACTCTCTCGGTTTATGTTTCCTGTCCTGTCCACACTGTATAACAAGTTAGTGCTTGCTTCATTCCTTTTTACGGTGGAATGGTGGTCCGTCGTGTGCAGATAGCACCTTTTGTTTATCTACCCGCTGATAGACATTGTTGTACATATGTTTGTATGGAGACGCGTTTTCAGTTCTCTCAAACACGCAGAGCTGCTTTGTTAGACGCTGGATGCTGGATAGGACTTCCAGGGTTGCCACATGGTATGTCCACACAGTTTGGTGTCCTCAGCAGCAGTATGTGTGCTCCGGTTTCTCAGCATTCTCACCAGCACTTGTTATTACCTGACTTTCTATTTAGCCGTCCACACGAGCATGAAGTGGCAGTTCATTATGTTTGTGTGGCACTTCCCTGATGCTCAGTTGTTCTGTTGGACATCTTTTCATCATTGTGTACGCTCTTTGCCCATCTGCGTATCTTACATGGAAAAATTACTTTTTTGTGTGCGTGTTTGAAGCTAATATATCTGTACTTTTTGAGTTGTAAGAGGTCTTTAGAAATTCTGAGTACTTGAAAAACTCCTACAGGCTGGAGTGGGGGTGTCTCTGGCCATTTTACCTGCCCTTGGGACCCGTTTGCTCACTGCCTGGCCCACCCTTGATGTAGGGATTGGAGCCTGGCCTTGTTCTATCCTGCTATGCTGTAACCCTGCATGGGGGGGGGGGGAGGAACGGTTCTTTTCTGGAGAGAAGGGGAGTGTTTGTGGGTAGTGATAGGGGTAAGACCTGGGGGAACTGGAGGAGGGGTGTGGAGGGAGGGGAGGAGGGGGTTCTGATATATTCTATAAGTTGTATGAGAGAAGAAAATTTAAAAAAAAAAATAAAAAAGATTCTGGGTTAAAAAAAAAAAAATTCCTTGCTAGAAATTTTGATTTTTCAGATATTTTTCTCTCATTCTCTGGGCTATATTTTTCACTTTCTTAATGTTTTGAATTCTGATGAAGTCTGTACTGGCTACTTTTATGTCAACTTGTCACAAGCTAGCGTCATCAGAGAGGAGGGAGCCTCCATTGAGAAAATGCTTCCATGAGACGTGGCTGTAATGCAAGCCTGTAGGACATTTTCTTAATTAATGATGGATGCGGGAGGGCCCTGCCCATTGTGGGTGGTTCCACCCCTGGGCTGGTGGTCCTGAGTTCTACAAGAAAGCAGGCTGAGCAAGCCAGTAAACAGCACCTCTCCGTGGCCTCTGCATCAGCTCCTGCCTCCAGGTTCCTGCCCTGTTTGAGTTCCTGTCCTGACTTCCTTCGATGATGAACAGTGATGTGGGAGTGTGAGACAAACCCTTTCCTCCCAGAGTTTCTTTGGTCACGGAGTTTCATCACAGCAGTAGCAACCGTAACTAAGACAAAGTCTAAGTCACCCATTTTTGCTTTTGCTGTGTTGTTTTGATGCTGTGCCTGATAAACCATTGCCTAACCCAAGGCTATAAATATCTACTTCCATGCAATCTCCCTGGAGCTCTAAGCTTTAGCCCTGGAGGTTTCTAGCCTTGTTAGTATTAAACTCTCTATACGACACAAGCTATACATTCAAGCTTTTGCTTGTAGATAGTTGTTAAGCACCATTTGTTGAAAGTAGTTCTTTCCCCCATTGAATTGCTTTGATACTCTGTTAAAAATCAATTTGCCGGGTCAGATTTATAGCTGTATTATCAATTCTGTTCTATTGATGCACATTGATGTATTCGTTTATCTTTGTGCCGTTAACACACTGTCTCGATGCCCGTATCTTTGCATTTTTGCAGTTTGAAGTATATTCTTTCAACTTTGTTCTTTTCAAGAATCTTCTTTTTTTTAATTTCAGCACTCAGGAGGCTAAGGCAGGAACCAGGTACTCAAAGCCAATCTGGGCTATGTAGTAAGTTCAAGGCCAGTTCAAGCTACATCACAAGACCTTGTCTCAAAAATCCAAGGGCCAAGGATATAGCTAAGCATCACAATTCTTGCCTAGTTGCCCACAAGGTTCTAGGTTCTAATCCAGGCACCACAAGGAAAAGAAAAAAATTTCATAGTAGGTAGCAGTGTTTCTCTGAAATTTTGGACCCACTTGTCACTTATCAAACTAGTTAAGATTTTGATAGAAATGGCATTGAATCTATATTTCACTCTGGAGACCGTGGGCATGCTTAGCCATGTTATATGACCTAAGATATTATGATCGTTAAATCTACTTTTTTTTTTTTTTTTTTTTGGCAATTTGACCCAGATGAGAGTCATCTGGGAAGAGGAAACTGCAGTTTCCAAAATGCCTCCATCAGATTGGCTTGTAGGCAAGTCTGTAGGATGTTTTCTTAATCAGTGATTGATGTGGGGAGGCTCAGTCAGCTGGTGCTGCCTCTTGGCACCTGGTCCTGGGTCGTATGTAAAACAAGCTGAGGAAGCCATGGAGAGCAAGCCACTAATCAGTGTCCCTCCATGGCCTCTGCCTCCGGTCCTGCTGCAAGGTTCCTGCCCTGAGTTCCTTCATGATGGCCTGTGAGCTGTGAGGCGAAAACTTCCCCGAGTTGCTTTTGGTTGTGGGGTTTATACCAGGAACAGAAAGCCAACAAGGGCCACCCTCTTTTCACCCTCTTCCCAGATGACTCTCATCTGGGTCAAATTGCCAAAAAAAAAGTAGATTTAACAATCATAATATCTTAGGTCACATAACATGGCTAAGCATGCCCACGGTCTCCAGACCGTGGCTTACAGAGACGCCTCCCCAGAAGTTCTGTTTCATGACATTATGCCTGGCATTGTTTTCCTGACTGTTCATCTTAGCTGGCAGGAACCAAATTCATTCTCATGGTCCGCTCTTGCGTTCTGTTCACACTGCTGTCATATATTTCATTTCTGGCTTTGGACTACACACCTTTACAGTAAGAAACTTAATGTAACCCAAAGTATTTATGTAACTGTGCAATCACAACACCAACACAAATTAGTTGAAATGCTTTGAAATATATATATATATTTATATATAAATATATATATATGTATATGTATATGTATATTCCTAGTTTGGGCCTTAACTGCAGGATTTTATTGTTTTCCAAGGTATGCACATGACCCCACCTCTGCATCCTCCTTGTCTGGCTTCCCCATCACTCGCTGTCCTTCATCATCTGCCTTATCGTCACTGCTCTGTCTGACGCTCCATCAGAGTGTTTAATATGACCTTTCAGTTTCATCTGGGTCCTTTCCCTTTCCCTGTACATTCCTGTTTTATTTATTCATTTATTTTACTCCAGGCAAACGCACCAACTCTTCGTATCTGTGACTATCTTTTGTGCCTGGCTTTCCTATACTAACTATATACTGTGTACTAGAATGGTCTGAGCGCATTTGCAGACCTGGGCATGACTTCCAAAGGCATTTTGTCAAAATATTAGGACACCAGAACTAACCACTGGAGTTTTAATTTATGCAGGAAAGATCCTGTGTCTTGTCTTTTCTGTACTACAGGGAGTCAGGTGTGATTCCTCTTAACCAAAGCCCCAAATCCAGCCTGACTACTTGAGGGTCATAACTTTGACAAGGTTATTTATGTTTAGCGTGTGCTTCTTTATTATTGCTAGATGTTACTAGCTGAAAAGTGTTTCCCCAGTCCTTCTGGCAGCCTGATTGTTTTGACTAAATATGACATGCCTTCTGTCTGGGTGTGCTCCTCCCTCGTGGCACAGATATATAAGCTCCTGACATACTTCCTTTAGCTGACTGTCTCCAGCTCTGCATGAATATTAAGTAAATGTGACAGTCAAGAACTCTGTGGCCGTTTCTTTCCTAGTCTCTCTTCCCCATCTTGAATTTGCTAGCGTCTCCTGCTTGTATTTGTCTGTCTCTGGGAAGAGCAATGCTGGGTGTCGTGAGACACAGGTGATGCTGTGACACGTGGTGGTGAGGGGGACAATTTTCATCATTCTGTTTCAGTCATATCGGTGAGACATGGTAGAGGTTTGAGAAGCACAGTGGAAGCCAATATGGGCGGAGAGGTCTGGTAGCCATATTTGTGAGTGTCATAATCATATGTCCTCCTGTGTTTGTGACTTTCATGTTTAAGGGAGGAAGTCCTCCTTCGGATGTTTAAGAGCCCCGCCTCCACCATTTGTCCTAACATCTACAAAGCATTGTGCAAGTGCTGGGAGCACAGTGGTGACAGGCATGGGTCTCAGAAAGCACACGCTTAATAGCCCCAAGCTTTCTTCCTAAGTTGTGTTTTGCAGAGCTTCTGGCAGCCTTAGCCTCAGAACCACCATGTCAGTCGGTACT
Source organism: Cricetomys ansorgei (assembly GCA_026225945.1). NCBI lineage: Eukaryota > Metazoa > Chordata > Mammalia > Rodentia > Nesomyidae > Cricetomys > Cricetomys ansorgei. The sequence continues at coordinate 4,600,631 of JAMJFZ010004059.1, read as the reverse complement.
GGGGGAGCATGTGCCCTGCATGTGCCGGGTGTGGCTTTGTCTAGCCTGCTGTGCTCTAAGCTGACCCCCCTCTAAAGGCGTCACTAGATGTGGCTGCCTCCAGCTCTACAGCTGCTAAATTAAGATCAACCAACATTCCTCAGCCCAAATCGACATCTCCACACTCTGAGTTCTCCGTGTCCATCAGTGCCTTGGTCCTCCTCCGCAGACCCCAGCGGTCGAACTGCCCATGAACTGTCCACAACCACCTCGGACTTAAAAATATTTAAGCACCTCCCTGATCATATTTCTGAGGGGTGCTAAATGTTTTAAAAGCCTGCCTAAACAGTCCCATCTAATTCTGGCTTCCTCTCACAGAGGAAGTGTCTTTCAATAACCCTAAACTACTGGCTTCTAATTTTAGGGATAACCAAGGTAGGATCAAGAGAGAAAATAAACTCTTCTCTATTGATTTTCCACTGTCATTTTGCTCCAGAGCCTATAATTAGCTCTGTTTTCTCCACCTGTGATACCTGTTTAGGGTTAAAACAATGTTGAAGAGATAGTGGGTGATGTGCTGGGCTGGGAATTAGGGGGTTCACCAGGCCCCGCTTTTGGATACTTGGATGAATGAAATTGTAGTGGAAAGAGAGGTAAGCCCAGCAGTCCGCCTATCTGCAGGGGAAACGTTCCAGGGCCCTCTCCTTCCAGAGGATGCCTGAAATAGCAGCTCCTGCTGAACCCTGTGTGTGCGCCCTGTTCTTCCCTGTGCACAGCTACCCACGACAGTGTCCTCTATAACCCAGTACAATCAGCAGCAGTAAATAAATAGTATAATTGTAGCACTGTACTACAGTGAAAGCTATATGAACATGCATACACACTCAAAATATCTTACTGTACAGTTGTACCTTGGGGCCATTATTAAGTAAGCCAAGGGCTTCCTGAACAAACGGGCTCCACCCAGAAGATTAAATTCACTAGTGAGAGGCCCTCCAGTTGTTGCTTGTAACACTATCTTAAATACCCTGTAGGAGAATTAACTGCTTCTCTTTTTTTAGTTCTCTGTGAAATCTCACCAGATTGGGGGCAGGGTGCTACAGTTTCCTTGACCTGTTGTTCTCTTCTCTCAGGATGCAGTGGTGTAGAAATTCCTGCTGTTGCCACCCCTGCGTTACCTACCTGGAATGTTGTTCCTTCTACCCTTGAGTATGTTTTTTTCTGGTAACTTTTTTCCTCGTGTACTGAAAGCTTCCTCCTCTGTGACAATAGCCTACGAACTTGACTTCCAGCACCTGCCGTACTTTATTGCAGTACTCGTCCGCGGACTGCAAAGCACACTACTGGTTGGTCTAGTTTGCTTCTCTGTTGCTATGATAAACAAAACAACCAAAGCAACCTGGGGAGGGAAGGATTTCTTTTAGTTTATTACGTGTTACAGTCTACCATCAGGGGAAGCCAAGGCAGGAACTTGAAGCGGAAACCATGGAGAAGCACTGCTAACCGTTTGCTCCCTCTTGCTCCCTGCTGCCTTTGTTATGCAGGCCAGGCTTACTTGCCTAGGAATGGTTGCACCCACAGTGGAGCTGTCTGCTGCCCTTCAAGATAATTCCCTTACAGACACACCCAAAGGCTAATTGAAGGAGGCAGTTCCTCAACTGAGGTTCCGTCTTCCCAGATAAACCTAGGTTTTTGGTTGTTTTTTTTTTTTTTTTTATCAGATATACAGTAAAAACCAACCATAACACTGTTCCTTTATAAGTATGCATTTTGAAGGTAAGCATTTAGAATTTTATAGCATTTGACAGGCAAATTTTATAGGAGATTGCATCTTATGCCTTTATCCTTTATTTCATTTCCCTCTTCTTACAAAGGTGCATAAAGGATCCAAAATTACAAAAACTGTAGTTTGAGAAATACTTTTTGCCACCCACCCCCACCCCTCACCCCACTCTCTTCTGTGCTGGATTGTAGGCACCGTGAGGGTAGAGTTTGTCTGAGAAGCATTATCATAACGTGGGCATCCAGGATAACGACACTGTTGCTCTCATCAGACTGTTGCCATGGGCAAAGAGTTTGTCTTTGTAAAGACTAGGCTATACTGCTTTGTATCTCAGAGACGGCTTCCTCATGCAGTTCATGGTTCTGTCTTTCCTTTAGGGCTGTTGAAACCAGCTCTTGAGTTGTTGGCTTTCTTTTTTAATCCCAAGGATCAGTGCTAGTGTCTGGGTACAAGCCCATTGCTCCAACATACAGGTGAATTTTGTTTATCCATTTGTTCTTTTTTTTTTTTTTTTTAGTGACCGCACTTAATTCATTAACTCGCAGCTGAATAAAGCGTTTAGAACAAGCAGAGGAGTAAGTGGAGGAGTAAGACTAGTGTCCGGCCACAGAACCCACCAGACGTTACCGTTTCTAGAACCGTCATTAGTGCCAGCTTAGGTAGCGCTGTTGGTCCCACCTGAGCAGCATGGGGTTCACATTCATTTCCTCTTCCCTGTACTGCCAACAGCTCCCCGCGTCATGCTGCCACAGTCACCTGTGCCAGTGCCATATCCCTGCCACCATAGGCACGCCCTCCTTTTCAGGTTTCAATTTTGGCAATTACTCCCGAGCTGCTCCCCCCTCCCCCCAAATAAGAGTCACTAAAGGAAACTCCACAGGTTCTAGCAGTCCTTTCCTATGGCTTATTTAGCATATATTTTGTTCTTCTTTACGTTAAACTATTAGGTATTCCCCAGATCTACATAATTAGGAAGAGATCTATTTCCTAACTTGTACCTGAATTCTACGTTTCTTTTAACCACGCTTGGGGCAGGGTGTCAGGACTCTCAGGATGTTGCATTTTAACTTTTTCTAATTATTGGACAGTTAGTATTATAATTTGAGTTTACTCAGCATTTCCAGTTTTTTTTTAATGTATTTGTAAGAAACCTCATCAGATATTTAAAGTGTATAGAATGAATGAAAATACAGAATGAATGAAAAGCCTGTTTATATCAACTTCAGTAAGGGGAAAGTTATGAAATTTTTATACATCTAAAAAGTTCCTCTGAAAATATTCTACAAGCCAAGAGCTTGTTACGTGAGCCACATGAAAAGAACCAGCCAGGTTGGGTGATAGTTTCTTTTAGGGCAGATTGGCTTTTTAAGGGGAGAAAAAGTAGGCAGGACCAACTTCCATGTGAATAATTTGCTTTCAGAGAAGCAGGCAATGTAAAAATAGAAATGGTCTTCCAAGTGGACGAGACTGCTCGATATTATAATCCAAATGAAAGCCTTTCCAGACGAGCTAAGGCCGTATTCTGTTCATAGATAAAACAGTGTGCTAAGAGGTTCAACTGTGAGCTGCATTCATGGAGAGAACAACAGGGCGAGGCACAGGCAGCTCACCACAAGGAGACAGGCACGAAAGCACTGATCCACATTTTGAAGATTTTTAGCTCGAGACCCTGAGTGATCATAGCAACCATCACCAGGGAGACCTGTGCGAATGTGAAAAGCACCGAGGTCACACAAATGCCCAGAAAAATTCCATATTGATTAACAACTGTGAGATGTATCTTTCTCTCTTCACCTCCAATGCCTCCAACCTTTTAAGCAGTGTTTAATAGACAGATAAAGGAAAACCAAGTGAGCCTTGCCCCAAAGAGAAAAAGCAATCCTCAGAACAGAAGCTCCATTCAAAACACCATGAGCAGCCTTTTATATAAAACTTCAAATGCTGTTCAGAAACTTGGGCGTTAATGAAGTTGGGAAGTCCCGGGATTGACAGCTAGCCTTGGGTGCAGTGGCAGTCAGTGGTCGTATTATTGAAAATGAGGCAGACTTGGGTTTGGAGCTGAAAGCAGGCTCTTGTAATTCCTCCACTAGAACTCAGAGTCCCACCAAAGTGCAAGCCTTCCTTTTCTATCTTTCTGTCCTGCTGCCTCTGCAAGGTCACCGTTCAGGTAGATGGTGAGGAACAGAGATTTCCTTAGTTTATTTGGTCAAAGAATTTTTACTGCTTGTCTACAGCAGCCCAACCAGTTGTGTGCCAGAGACAGGGGAAAGAAATCTCACCCCCGACCCAGGAGGAGTGGGATAAAATAGAATAAAAAAAATGAATCCAGGGCCTGGTAAGATGGTAAAGCCATTAAAGGCACTCCTGTTGAAAAGCTGTAGGCCTGAGTTTGATCCCAAAAACCCATTCAAAGGCAGGAGAAAACCAGCTCTGAAAAGGTGTCCTTCTTGTGACCTCCATACAAGTGCCTCCACCACAAACCTAGTAAAACCGACACCCAGTGGTGTAGGAAATATGCCAGATGTTAGCATCGAGACCATCTGGGGAGGTGATGTGGAAACATCTGGATGGTGAGATTTCAAGAAGATGGTGAAGGGGAATGCTGAGAAGGGGTAAAGAGCACTGGATGACCGGAAAGGTGCAGATTGGAGAAACGTCTAGGGATTGGTGCAGGCCTCTGGGCTTGAGTAACGGTGGCCTGGGGTGTGACACACAGAGACCTCATCTGTGTTCCACTCCCTTCTCTTTGATTTCTGATTAGTTGTTTCTGGAGAATAGCTGTTGCGATTGGAGGAGGTGGTGCCCCATTTGCTCAAAGTCATGAGGCCAGACCCCTGGGCCAAAAGTGGCTGGCTCTCTTGGGTGGGACTGTGTGGACATTTGAGGACCACTGGCTTCTGCTCTGACCTTCTCTTTCTTTGCTAGGTTTGACCCCATCTAGATGTTGTGTAGTCACTTTCAAGGGCCTGAGCTGCAGATTTTAAGTTATGTTGCAAGCTCTATGCTCACCCCACTGACTAGTTTAATCAACACACACACACGCATATATTTATATTTATATGCATATATGTGTATATATTAGAGTAATTGTTGCCATATACATACCACATACTGAATGGAAAGGTCCATATTATTGTTTATATGTCATTAGCATTCTTAATCTGGAGTCCTCCCAAGTTACTGGAATCTCTGGAGTGTTCTTTGAACCTTAGCTACTGAGAAGTAATGGGGGCCTTTCAGAAGTACCTAGAATTCTTGAAGAGAGTGTGGTCCATCTAGAGGGACTAATACCAGAGTCTCCGGCTTGAGTCCTGGGTTGAGTGAACACGGGTCCAATCATGGGGAGATGAATTTGTAATGTGAGCATGAGGCAGTGTTCCGCAGAGTTAGTCTTTGTAAGGGGCAGGTGCTGCTCTAGCGTTTTTAGTAAAGCCTTGTGCTCTACTGCTATAAAATATGACACGTTTGTGGAGGATCGTGCTCTGCGTTTTGGTGTCTTCATTTGTATATTACAGCTGAGTATGCAGCTACTTTGAAGACGTGCGGTTTCCTTTATGAGTATGGTCTCCATCCTAGAACCTGCTTAGGCCTGAAGTCGATGATGAGCTGCTCTCTGGAATTCCTTTACATATGACCTCCTCAGGCATGGCGAGAAGTCAATGTGACAGCCCGGCTGGGTTGTTGGCTGTGCAACACGGCTTCGATACGGGCAGGCGCGGTTTACCTTTTCTCATCTTGTTACTCTCTGAAGCTCACCAGCTAGGGCACCAGCGAGATGACACTGTGCCGTCCTCCCTGGAAACTTGTGGTTACAAGATTTGTCTGATCAAACTGCATAACCTAACTACAGCATTCCAAATTTCTCCATGTTTTAAAGTTGGGCTGGAGGAAACGGATCATAGAAAAACTGCTGGAAGAATTCAAATAACTCAAAGGCAGCAAGCATGGATATTTTTTATGGCGATGGAGGGGTTATGTTGTTATTGTATAATCATCACCATCATCATCCTCATGTTTGCTGGGCAAAGGGATAAATTCTTTCTTTAATCACCACAGCCACTCCATCTCCTGGTTTTATAGATGAGAAGACAATGAAGTAACTCACTTAAGGCTGGCCACTCAGTTGAGAGGACTGAGTAGGGACTGATTTGAACGTCAAGGTTTGTGATGCGAGGATCCCATGAAATGGACCTAGTGTATCTATCGTTGCCTTCCTCGGGCTGTCTGGGCCGTGCGCCTATGTCTTCATCCCCGAAGTAGTGATTGTATATGCCACGTACTCTTGAGGCCTGTGGATGCTGCGGTGGACGAGAATGTCAAAGCCGCCACAGCTGGAAGTCTATATTCTACTGAGAGAGGCAAAACAAACAGGAAAATGCATAAGCAAGCATGGGAGAGAGGCAAGAAGGGATGGGAAGATATAAAAACTTCCTTTCCATATGTACTTTACAGAATGATATACACGATAGTGGAAAAACTTACTGGAAAAGTGCTGTTATTTATATATTCAACAGAAAAATAACTTCAGAATTGCCTGCGATGGTAACTTTTTCCCTCATGTCGGTTCAACTACTACTTTTTAGGTTTTCACATTGAGTTAATAAAGAATGCCAATAGTTTTAAACTATGAAGCATAAAAATACAATATCTGTATGCCTACTGCCTAATCTAAGAATTAGATGTGATGACTTCTGCTGCCTTTCTTGTACTCAGCCCTTCCCTTTAGGAGGCAACAACGTCCTAAGCTTTTTGTATGCCTTTCTCTTGCTTTTAATTTAAAAAAAAAAAAAAAAAATTAAAAAATCTGTCCCGACGCCTTGATGACTAGTTGCACTTGCGTGTTTTCATTTTGAAAATAGTGTCACCCTTCATGTTGCTATGTAACCTTAGTTAATTCATCTCAACAACTACCTGGCTTCTGTTCTGTTGGGTGAATGTGAAAAATCAAGCCAGTCGTTGGCCTAGTGACAGGTCCTTGGATTGTTTCCAGGTTTTGTCTTGATTTTTTTTTTGTTTTTTGCCATCTGAATAGGACTGCTAACATTTTTGTGGTTGCTCTTTAATGTCCATGCTCCTTTTCTTTTCCAAGGCTTTTCCAAGGCGTTCTTCTGGGAGGGGAATTGCTAGGTTGTAGGGTAAGTCAATGTCCAACTTCATATTGTTTTCCAAATGGGTGGCACCGGTTTACCTCCCCACCCACGGGTGACCGAGCATCCCGGTTGGCTCGCTCGTTACCAATTCCAGATAGTATAATACTCTTTTTTCATTCGGTCTGTTGGGTATTAGATCAGTACTAATTGTGGTCTCCACTGACTTTCCCCAATAACAAATGAGATCGAGCTTCTGAGGTGATAGCAGACAGACAAACAGATGAGATGGAAGAACTGTGTATGACTAGTGAGAGAATACGGAAGTTCATCTGAGGTGGCAGTAAGACAGAGCGATGAGCGGGAAGATGGTGATGGACGGAAAATAGAAATCTTGTGTCTCTAACCTCATCCTTAGTTACTCAGATAGATAGATAGTAGGGAGATAGTAGATAGATAGATAGATAGATAGATAGATAGATAGATAGATAGATAGGTAATAGATAAGAGATAGATGATAGATAGATGGTAGATGATGGTAGATAGATGATAACTGGGTGGCAGATGTTAGATTGATGGATGATCGAGTAATGAATGGATTATGATCATCTTACCCATGCTACTCTATGGTATCCCATACTTACAACATCATTTTTTAAAAAATATTCTAAATTTCTAGTTCACATTTTAGCATTTTAATTTGGCACTATTAAAATTTAGGATTTAATTAGGATAAGGAAACAGTTCTGCATTTTTAACCAGTTGTAAAAAAAAAAAAAATCAGTGTGGGTCTATTGCTGACGAATGCTCCTTTTACTGTAAATTATTTACTTAGAACGGTAGTGACTTATTCCCACTGGGGCGGGTGAATGCTAAGCCTTCGCATCTGATGGCTATTTGGAAGACTACACAGAGATGTGAATTTTTATCAAGAACTTATCTTAGTTAATTTATGCAGCCACTGGTATGTTAGCCTCACAGTAGAAAATTCCGGCTAAGGGGATCGGAGAAGAAAGGAAAACTAAGTGAAACAACAAAGAATATGGATAATTTTAAAGCAGAAGCATTTTGATATGTAATTGCATATATTCAAGGAATACAATATATTTTATTGCATGAACTTGATATGTGGTGACTAAATCAACATTGTATGCATCCCTGTGTCATTCCTAAAATTTCATGTCTTTGTGTGGGAACCAGTTATGTTCCTCTCTCCTAGCTATGCTGAAATGTATAATTAATTGTTTCCAACCATAGTTGCAGAGCCATACTGCAGAATATTAGAAGACACACCTCCTCTATCCTGAACCTGCCCTTTCCCCACCCCACCCTCAGTACCCTACGCCCTTCAGCCTTTGGTTACCACTAATCCACTTTTACTTTTATGAGATCAGCTTCTTTAGCTTAGTCATATAAGTGAGAGAAATATGTTTCTCTTTCTGTGCTTGACTTTTTTCTCTTAACACAGTGTCTTCCAGTTCTGTCCATGTTGGGGAATAGATTTCCATTCTTTGTTGTGGCCAAATAACATTGAATTATATGTACAGCATTTTCTCTCTCCATTTGCCCCACACTGGACATCTAGGATTATTCTACACTTAATTTAATGATCTGCAGTACATAAGAAAGTGTAGATTTCTCTTTACCATGATTCTTAATGTTGGGCATGTGTTATTTAGCGTCCCTCCACTGGGACAAAGACCTGAGGTAAATCCTTCAAAGGAGGAAGAGTTTGGGTTGGCTTATGCTTTCAGAGCCCAGATCATTGCCCATGCTTGGTTAGCTTCTGCTTTGGAACCTGTGGTGGGGAAGAACATCATGGTGGTAAATGTGTTGGATTGGAGCCGCTCATTTCCTGGTGGCCAAGAAATAGAGAGGTGAAAGAGACTGGGGTCCTAACGTCTTCTTCAAGGACCAGTGTCCAGTGACCTCGTTTGAAGGTTCCATCATCTCCCAGTAGGACTGGCAACCAAGCCTTTGAAGGACATTTAAGATTCAAATATATGCCCAGCAGAGAAATTGCCCACTCGCATGGTTCTATTTGTGGTATTTTAGGGGGCCTCCCAAGCCTTTCCATAATGACGTACTTCTTTACCCTCCCAAGGACAGTGCGACAGTTTTCCTTCCTTTCTTTCCTGCCTCACCAGCTCTGCTACCCTTTGTCCTTTGCTAATAACCACTGGTGGGGAACGGGATGATAGCTCACCGTGGGCGTGATTTGCATTTTCCTGATAATTAATGGTGTTATACATGTGCATGCAGTAGAGAAATGTGTGTTCACATAAGTTGTTCATTCTCAAATCATCTTATTTGGTTTTTCCTGCTGAGATGCTTGAGTTCCTTATCCTTCTACTGGAAGGACAAATCTACTGGAGCTGGACAAATTTCAGCCAGGAGAGACAGAAAGGAAGGAAAGGCAATTGCCATGTTACTCCATTTCTGTGGTGCAGTCCTCAGCCTAGCCTCCACAGGAATGCACCAGCTCCTGCTGCTCTGCCAGGCGGGTGGAGGTAGCATGGTGCGTGTGTTTCTCACACACGCCTTGTTCCTATAAGGACGCGCTTGTTTCTTCCTTATCTGGTTGAGTTTTGTGAAGGGCACAGTGATAGGCAACTCTATACTTTCGTTACTAATGTCACTCAAGAAGGCTTTAGGGGGCAGAGGGACAGCTCAGCCGTAGAAGTGCTTGGCTTACAGGCCAGATAACCCAAGCTTGATCCCTGGAAAGTTGTTCTCTAACCTCTGCGTACACCATGGTGGCCCCTTTGGCAAGTGAAAAATGAATCTGAACCAAAGAGGCCCACAGCTTGGCTGAAGTGACAGTGTGATTTCCTTTTTGCCCTTTTCTCCAAACCTACAATTTTATTGCATATTCTAAAAATGATTAGAATGTGTGTTTATATACTTTGATAGATACCAGTGATTTAAGGACTTTGATTCTCTCTTCGTACTTTTAGGGAGTAGTAATTACTCAGGCTTTTTGGATGTTCCAAAACTATCCTTGTAATTTATTCTCTTAATAGGAAGAAACTGTAGAGTTGCTGTTGTTGTTTTAAGGTAGAAATTAGCTGGAAGATGGCAAGCCTTGCTGTGCTGTTATCCTGTGTCGTCAGGGTGTGAATATATTTATCACATCAACTTCCAAGCTTAGAAAGCCAGGCTGTGAGAGGGGATTTCTTTGGTTGACATCATCCAAGTTGCAAGTGGTCCTGGGGGAATTCAGATTGTTTTGTCTACCTACTGAGGCTGCGCTCTACCAGGGTAAGCTTTGTATCTTTTATTTACGTGCTCTGACATCATTCTGGTTTTCCTGTGATTTTAGAACAATTTTTAAGTCATCTTGAAGTCATTCAATTTGTCATATTTATAAACTCAGTCTTTCTAGGTCTTTGTTCTGTTTCCTCAGCACTTCCAGGTCTTCTCAGTGCACCCCCTCCCCCAATATATAGTCACAAGGGGCTAGCAATCATTCTGCGTGATTCCTTTTATATGTGTTAATACTATCTTCTGAAACTCTTGAATAGGCTCTGTTCCCATGGTTTAGGGGATTTGGGATGTCCATCTATTCCTGTTCTGGAATGTTCTCTGTAAGCAGCAGCACATCCATACTAAACCCTATGCTTTGTGAGAGTCGACACTTGTGCTGGCTAAAGTTTATGTCAACTTTACACAAGCTAGGGTCATCTGGGAAGCAGGAATCTTAATCGAGAAAACACATCCATAGCATTGGCCTATGTGTGTGTCTCTAGGGCATGATTTTCTTGACAGATAACTGATGTGGGACTGCCCAGCCCAGGTGGGCAGTACCGGACCTGGGCAGGTGGTACTGAGTTGAATAAGAAAACAAACTAAGCAAACCAGGAGGAACAGGCCAGCAAGCAGCACTCCTCCAGGACTCCTGCATCCGTTCCTGCCTCCAGGTTTCTGCCCTGCTTGAATTCCTGACCTTACTTGCCTGAATGATGGACTACAAGCTTTAATATGCAATACACCTTTTTCCCTCCAAGTTACTTTTGGTCATGGTGTTTTATAACAGCAATCAAACCCTAAAATAACACTGTATCTGTTAGTTTAGGATTTAACAGAGGTATCTGGTGCAGAACCTGGCTGGCCCAAATTAGGTACTTTGTAAATGTTGACTAACTGCGACTGTGTTGCTCTTGCAAGCTGTCAGGCCAGCTAATCAACAGAGTGATGGCATCCTCGTGTTTACATGGGAAGACACACATTCCTCCTGTGTGACTCTGGTCTTTCTTAACCCAGACAAAGGTTCAAGATTGCAAATTAATGTTTATGCCTTTCACACTTCCCATTTTATTTATTTATTTATTTATTTATTTATTTATTTATTTATTTATTTATCTCACACTGTATTTTGAGACAGGGTCTTTTGTAGCCTATGCTGTCTTGGACTTACAATGTAGCCAAGGGTCATCTTGAACTCCTGATCCTCCTGTCTCCATATCCTGAGTGCTAACATTACACACATGTACCACCATGCCCTGCTTCTCATTTTTGTCCATTAATTTTTAGTTCTGTCTTAAGCCTGAAATGGAAACTTTCTTTCTCTATCCATGCCCCAAGATAAACAGACTTTTGCTGAATGTGTACCAGCCCACGTCTAGCTGAGAGAGACATACATACCAGACCAGAGCAAACAGACAGAAGGCTCTAGAACACCACTTGTATAGTGAAGAACATGGACAAAGCTCAATATTGTTTTGGGTGATGGTTTCATGTCAGTATGCAAGTTGCCAAAGCTGGTAGGACTGACGGCATCAAATCTTTGCATTGTATTGAGATGTATCATCTCAATACACCAGCGCCTCAGTGAAGAGAACAGAATTTGGGACCAGATTCCAACAGTAAATGTGTCACTCACTGTCTTTGGAATCCTCAGCAAATCGCCTAAGTGTCTGCTTCAGTTTTCTCATTCACTGAGTGTGAATGAGATCAGCATCTACCTTATGAAGTTGTTAAGAGAACCACATGCACTTGTCTGTGTTAAATTTGTATCAGTTAAAATTTTAGAGTAAAGCGTGCTGATTTTCAAGACAATATCTCACCAATCCTTATCCCTGGCTGCATAGGAGAGTCTGGGGTGGAGGGTTTTCTAAATAATAACACTTGGGCACCAGGAGATTGGCCAGAGGCAGCTTCTGAACCTAATGTTGGTTTTAAAATTCTTATACAAGTGGGTTTTCCCTTTTTTTGGCGTTTTGTTGAGTAATCATTCTGTAAGGTATCATAATTATTTTCTCAATTACCGTCATTACAGCACTTTGCAGCAGGTAGACTGTACTCCCTGCATTTATAATAGCATTAAAAGCCTTTGCAGAGGAAAATTTTAAAACAAATTTAGTAATGAGTGGCCATAAAAATTGTTGATGTTCACTTCATTTTATTTTCGCAGAGCTAACAGGAAATCCTAGCGTTCAAGAGGCGGCCATCAGGTCCTCTCTTTATTCAGACCATCCTTTTCTTTTATGAGAGGGAATTATAAGTGATCTAAAGTGTTCGAGGTGGAGTGGGATACTTCTCAAAGCTGGGATAATAAGAAAGCAGAGAAACTCTAAAAGACGGGAATAATGCGCTCAGTATGCAGACCGTAAGACTCTTGGCCCTGCTGTTCTGAGCTGTAGGTTAGATTCGTTTTACTCTGTGAGGTTGTGCATACAGGCAGCGTTGGAAGAACAGGATCTTTGATCAGTGTGTGAGAGTGGGTTACAGCAACTGTCTTGGAGTGAGACAAATGGGTCTCACTTTTATTGAGTGACTTGATGAAGTTCTTGGACTTGCACTAGTGGAAAAGATGATCTTATTCGTTTGGTGATCAGAAGGAAAAAATTCAAAATTGTCAAGTGTGTCATGAACAAAAAAAAGCCACATATGGCCTTAGACTAGCTTTTGGCTATTATCATAATGCTATTTTTACATTGGAAGATGAGCCCAATGAGTTTTTGCACAAATGTGTGATTCGAAGTATCTTTCTTTACACTTATACGCCTCTTACTGATAATGACTTGCTAGTGCGGTTGGTTCGTGTTTTGTAGCCCGCACACATACCCCTTTGCCACCTTTGTTTTTCAGTGGGGAGAAACCCAGCCATGTAAAGAAAGTCTTCAACTATTGTCACAGTGTGTTCCTTCATCAAGAATGAGGTCATGTGGGGAGCTTTATTTTTGTAGTTTTTGTTGGGATGAATCCCATGTGTGCTGTCTTGGCTCACTCAAAATTCTATCATCGGTGGGCCAGAAGAGATGAAATGAAACCAGAACATCTTCCTTGCTTTTCTCCTTTTCTCTGGGTCTTGGTTTGCGCATCTTTAAAATAGATTAAATTAGATTGCTTATATTTTGAGCAAAGGAAGATACAATAATGATCAAAGTAATACCCATCAATTAATGGAATTCTTTTTCTTTTTGCGATGAATGTGCCACTGCTTGAATACATTTTCAGCTTACAGTTAAAAGATAAACTGACGTTTGTTTTTTGTTTTTGTTTTTCCTTCCTGTAACATTTATTTGAAGCATCGTATCACACTTTATCCTGCCTGCAGGATAAAGTGTGATACGGTACTTCAAATAAATCATACCAGTTGGGAGATTTTTCTGCTCAAGTCACTTAAACTACTCTCTGTTCAGCAAACGTTTCACTGTGACCATTCCAGAGACAAGATACGATGCCAGGCATGATGAGTCTTATCTGCGTGAATAAATCCACAATGCTGCATCTAGAAAAATCACACATGACACTTTATTAGGGAGCATTCAGCATTAAGAACTTTCTTACAGGAGGATCAGTTGCTCAGTGCCAGCTTTTGCTGCACGAGGACCTCGAGGCCAGCTTACAGCAGCCCGTCTCGAGGTAACTGAATGTGAGCAGCAAAAACATTTGTGTTGTGCCTGAAAATAGAGAAAGTAGTACTCCTAGTGGGTGCACGTGAAAGTGAGTTCTGGGAGGGAGAGAAAGCACAGAGTAGGGCATGAAAACTTTGGGGCAGATACTGATCCAGAGGGCCACGGTGCACAGGTAGTCTGGCATGGGCAAGGCCAGGAGTTTGGAGCTGAGAAAGGGGGTGGTGCTAGGTGTGGATGTCAACTAGAGGAGTCAATTCTTTTGAGTCCAGGCTTCCTGGACTTAAAGTCATGGTTCCCTGAGCCAGCTCCCTAGCTCCAGCACAAGAGGCACGCGCCTCTGTGCCCTGATAGAATGTCTTCAATGTTGGCTCTCCAAACGGTTGGGATGGTATCACCTGCCCACAAGAGAATTCTCTGAAAGCACAAGAGCAATGTGAGGGTCCCTCCCTAGGGTGCGCTGGAAAACCATTGATTGTGCCAAATCAGACGTGTGGAGTATTCTATCTGTGTGTACTTCGGAGATGTATCTTTAGAACTTCTAAATTTGTTTTAGGTTGGCAAAAAGGACTACACCAAAAAATACACTCTGTAGATAGGAGTTTTTGGGTCTTTTTTGTTGTTGTTGTTGTTTTTGGACAGACCTTTTTACAAATTTAAATTGAGTTCCAATCTGTAGCAGATATATATGATCATCCAAAAATACTTGACTAGGAAATATTCAGCACTGGCTCCTTTAACGGACTCTTACCATGAAGATGAGGAAATAAAGTTTCAAATTAGTTTTCCTAATAAAAACTGCTTTTGGGTTCTTTTGTATTTCCCCCTTCATTCTGGTCGAAGCAGGCAATCAGTCCTCTAAGGGCTAACTCTGGGCCCCGGTTATTACTTGGAAGAGGAAAACTTGCAGACTGACCAGTAGATTTGCCAACCTTGAGAAGCCACAGTTTGGAAGAGGGGTTCACTCTTTGGTGCCTAAGAAAGGAATAAGCCAGTGGTCTTCAACCTTCTAATGCTGGGACCCTTTAATACAGTTCCTCATGTTGTAGTGACCCCCCCCAAACATAGTTATTTTTGTTGCTACTTCAAAACTATAACTTTGTTGTCATAAATTTTAATGCGAATACCTGATATACAGATGGCCTTAGGTGACCCCTGTGAAAATTTCATCCAGCCCCTAAAGGGATCATGACCCACAGGTTGAGAAGCACTGCTGTGAGCAGAAGAGCTCACAGCTTGGACTGGAGAGAAGGTTCAGAGGTAAGGAGTGCTTACTGCCTCTTGCGGAGGACCCGCTTCCGGTTCCCGGATGATGGCTCACAGCCATACGATGGAACTCCGGCTCCAAAGTTCTGATGCCCTCTTTGGAGCCATTTAAGATATCTAACACACATGGTCTACATCCATCCAAGCACACACACACAAATAAAAACAAGTACTCAATGTCACCCCTCAGCCCATTCAATTGACTTGCACACGCCACGCCCTCGCTCAGTTCATTCAATGTGAACCGCTTGTGTTCCAGCTCAGGATTGCTTTTCATTGTCTAGTCAGTGGAGGCGAAAGTACAAAGGCAGCCGGACAGATGGTGCTGAGAACCAGGGGCTTTGCTATTGGGATTGTTGTGAGGACAGTCTCTCCTTAAAGATTTAATGTCATTTTTAATTGTGCGGACACGTACGTGTCCGTGTGTGGGAACGCACACGTGTGAGTGCAGGTGGCTGCAGAGCACAGAAGACGCGGGACCCCAGGGGCTGGAGCTACAGACTGTTGCAAGGTGTCTGTCATGGGATCTGGGAAAGCTAGCTCAGGTCCTCTGCAAGAGAAGCAGGTGTTCTTAACTGCCGAGTCATCTCTCCAGCCCCTGATTGTCACTTTCCCAGAAGCCCTCCCAGCAGCGTTCCTGGCTCGGCACTAGCCTGTGAGCACAAGAGTAGAT
Organism: Cricetomys ansorgei; assembly: GCA_026225945.1. NCBI lineage: Eukaryota > Metazoa > Chordata > Mammalia > Rodentia > Nesomyidae > Cricetomys > Cricetomys ansorgei. The sequence goes on along the minus strand of JAMJFZ010004059.1, from coordinate 4,584,986 downwards.
CGTGTCTTTGTGTTTGCACACGGCACGGTCCCCTGTGCCTGGCACATGAGTGTTCAGCAAGCAAATACTGATACACTAATACACTAATAATAATGAGCCCATGAAGTTGTCTGACGGGACCGGGCAGTGGGAGGCTTTCTGTATGGGCTGTCGGCCACACAATATTGTCTTAGTTTTAGAAAACATTGTTGGTCTCAAAATCAGAGACTCAAAAGCAGATAAATTGATAGATGGCTGTCTATTTTATTATAATATTTGCACCATATTTCCCATAACAACTTGCTGCAGTGTTTTGAAAACATGATTCAGAAGTGTAGAAGCAACGATGTGCATAGACATCATGATGAATTTGTCTGTTTTGTGGGCTTACCCAGACCTCATGTAGCAACAGCGATTCCTAAAATTACATATATCCCAGAAGACTGAGGCCGACTCCCAGCACTCAGACTAGGCAGCTCACAAGTGCTGTAACCCCAGCTCCAGGGAACTGACAGTTACTCCGGCCTTCATGGGCACCTACATATCCACGTGCATGTTCTCCCAAATGCACACACATGCACATAAACACATAAATAAATATGTAGAGATCTCTAAAAGAAAGACTAAAGTCAAAATGCCTCCAGTTTAGACTTGGTGGTTGTTAACGTTCTGACATCTTGCTTTCTCTCTCCTCCCTACAAACATATGGACACTTACATTTTTTTTAAAAAGTAAATTGTAAATATGACCCAGTGACCGCTAAATGCTTGCTATTAATCTCCTAAAGAATCAAAAGTCTCTTACATAATGACCATGCCACTGCCTTACCTAACAGCTATTCTAACAACAATGACCGTGAGTACCCAAGTCATATTTAAATTTTCCTAATTGCCCTTTAAAGACTGCGGAACTTCTGCCAATGATGTAATCGAGGCTTGAGGATTCCATCTGGAGGTTAATGTGGAAAATCAGGAGTTTCTCTGACACTGTACCAGATGATCCGTTGTCTGTGGACTTTAGTCTGATATGAGCAGCTGCACAAGAGGGATGAGACCTGGGACAGGAAGGACCTGGAAAGAGCTGACTCTTCGATAGCATCCTGAGCGAATGGCATCATCTGCTCTGCCTTGGTTTCTTCTCTACTTAGACAGCCAGTTTCTCAGTCTGAATTGGGATGAAAGCATCCTCACTCACTGATAACAGTAATTCTCAGTATTGACTTTGATCTGAACAACAACCCTGTGAAGTGAACGAGATACATATAATTACTCCCATCTACTGAAGTCGAAACTAAAGTTAGGATGCAACTTGCCTAAGGGCCGAAAACCAGGTTTTCAAATTCCAGCTCTCTTGGATAGCTCCGTATAAACAGCATGAAGCTGCTGTCTTGGCTAAGCAGCAGTGTAGGAGCTGAGAGTCTGAAGTGGGGAGAGGAAGGAAAGGAAATCAGGAAAGAGTAAAAATGTACTTAGTTCACACATGGATCTTTGGCGGAGCGGAGCGGAAACTGGGTCAAAGAGTGGAGTTACAGCAGCTGGAGCGTGTTGCCTGCCTTAGCTGGTAGCGCCTTTTGTGATTCACATAATGGAAGGTGAGAACTGACTCAAGTTGTCCTTGATCCCCATCTATGCCCCAGGGCACATCTGTACACACACACACACACACACACACACACACACACACCACATACACCAAATATAACCAACATATTTTTTTTTAAAGAATCGCATTAAAATCAGATTGTGAGGGCATGAGAATACCAGGGCAGAGTTAACTCTTTATCCAGCGGAAAACTCTGTAACGTTGAGAACACCATAAAATTAAATAAAGCAGAAGGAAAGTTTAAAGTCGTTTTTTTTTTTTTAAATTATATTTAATTTAAGTATTTGCATGGGTGTGGGAGAATGTGCTATAGCACACACGTGTCAGTCAGATATCAGCCTATGAGAGACGGTTTTCTTCATCCTCTATGTGGGTCCTGAGGGGTTGGGCCCATGTTGTCAGGCTTGGTGGCAAGCAGCTCTCCCTGCTGGGCCATCTCACTGGCCCATTTATTTTGTCGACCAATTCTGTTACCATATACGTCCCATTTTATATGCAAACTACCATAGAATGTGATCTTTTTTTCTTTTAATTTGGAAGCCAGAGTATTTCTTTAATATACATGGATAACTTGACATTATCTATTGCTCAAAATAATATTTAATGCTATATTATTGTATGAATTACTCAGTTGAACTCAAACTTGTCTGTGACATCTGGGCCCCATCTGGTGGACTAATTAAAGCAACGTTGCTGAGTTGGGATAGTTTGATATGTTCTTCAAAGACTCATCTCTCGTAGGACGTAGACAGGAAAACCCTGGCGTTTTGATTTCTCTGCAGACAGAGAACTTCAACATGAGATCAACAGACAAGACTTTCATAGATCCACAATGAGATGTGTAGCCTGTTATTTTAGCTCTTACTCTCTCACTAATAACTCATAACTTAGGTGTGTTCTAAATGCCCACAGCACTCTTTTTGTTCTTTTGGGACTCTCCACTCTCCTGGTATCAAATCCCTCTTCACAGAATGTGGAAACAGCACATAGGTTCTAGAAGCTCCCACTGACATGCAGTTTGCAGCAATCTCCCACAGAGCAGCCAGGCGGCCCAGAATTACCAGATCAGCCAATGCGCAAGTTGAATGTTTCATACATTATTAGCACACCACATGTGTGGATTAAGCAATGTGTGATAATCCCCAGAGGATTTTGCTAGGAAGATGAGCCCATGGACATGGGGCACCAGAGACTTGGCTTCTAAAGGACCCAGAACAATGGAGCACCTCACAGAGGTGAGGTAGGAGACACAGGGCCCTATAGGAAGCCTGCCCAAGCTTCCAGGGCTTGTGAGGAGTGTGCTGAGCTTGGTGCTTTGTCTGCTTCCAAGTGTAAAAGCCCACATTTTCATCCGGTTCACACTGTACTTCTCTTGAGCCACATAAATTATGCAGGGACCTTCGAGCCCTTGCAGATGTGGAAGAGCAGATGCTACTCTGGTTTGGGAGGCAATCAGTGAGGCTTGAAGAGGTGTCTGGTCATGCCTGCCTGTCACCTGTTCCTGCTGAGCTATGGCTTGTGCTTAGTTTTGAAAGACCTCCCAACCCAGACCTAACCCCATCATGGGAGCCGGGTAAGAAAGAGTGATGACAGCCCATCTCCCCCATCTTTCCTCCTTCCTAAGCTAATATTGAAAATGGCACCTTAGCAGTTGGGTAGCTGGAAGGTGTTATGAATCTTTATGTCATTTGAACACACGCAGAAATAGAGTGAAACAATGAGTTTCATTTTATTGGTGCCTTTTTCTGTGTGAAAATCCTTGGGAAACTGGTTTCAAGTTTTGCCTGAGGTCTCTTTAATTTGAGTGAAAATGTACCTCAGTGGCATAAGGTTTGGTGATGCTCTCAGTTCTATCTGAAGAAACCGTAACATGCTTTGTTGGATATTAGAACTGTGTACTCAGTGGTCTGTCAGTATACCAAGAATTGTTACTTAAGAGGAAGTGTATTCCGAGGAGATACGGTGCCAATCTCAAGACTCATCTCATTAGCACAGTGTTCTTTAATTAATTAATTGTTAATGTGGGGGGTCTGTGAGCGCTCTTGTCACGGTGCACATATGGAGGCCGGCTGACAACCTTGTGGAGTCAGTTCCCACTTCCCGTATTAATGTGGGTCGCAGGGATTGAACTCAGGTCAGCAGGTTCAGTGACAAGTGCATTTATTGGCTCAGCCATCTTTAAACTGATCCACCTTTCTGAGACTATAGGAGCAAATGCCTAACACATGCAAATTTGCTAATGAGGTAATAGTTTTATATTTGTCACATACTGGTTTTGTTTTAGAAAATGTGTATGTTTACATTTTTAAATGTGAATGTTTGAAAAAAAAATTTTATGTTTTTGAGACAGGGTCTTGCTACATAACCCAGGCTGGCCTTACTTGACATCCTCCTGCCTCGGCCTCCCATGCTGGGATTATAGACCAGTGCCAAGCACCACCACGTTAAGCCTGAAAAAGTGCTTAAGGGAGCTTAAAGGATGCATAAAATAGAACAGAGCAAAGATGTTCAACGGATGCCAGGCAGTGGTGACATTTATCTGTTTCCCTACTGAGCAAGACAGAAGAGCTGAAAAGAAGACCATGACCGAGACATGTTTGTGTCAGGAGAGGAAGGGGCGGGGTGGGGTGTTGCTGGGTAGAGGAGTACTTCTGGAATTGAAGTCATGCAGGAAATCGGAAGCAGTCTTTAATACTTCCTTCAGTTGCATGGTGGTTGAAGGGCCTGCTTGATAGGCTTCTTGTTGTTTAAAATATAGGCGGAAAGCCAAACTGTGTGTGCCTGTGAGCATGTAAGTCACTAAATGGCTAATTGTTGTTAATTGTATTCTGTGTTCAGCAGACCACTAACTACAGCATCAGCTTAAAAACAGTGTTTAGGGAAACTGTGCTTCCCTTTGTTTTGCACATTCCAGTGTTATCAGAGTTGGAGGCAGTGCATCTCACAGTGTCACCAGGAAGGCTCACAAAGGAGCTTGCTGTGTGGCAGCCCCTGTGAACCACGGATGGACAGCCTGTGGAGAAGGGCAGCTGCTTGCAGAACTGAGCGGACCACCATCACGGCAGTGGCTGCACACACCCTTCCGGGCTCCACTCCAGACACAGACTGTGATTGCCCTTCCTCAGTGTTCTCTAGAGGCTGGTGGCAGAGGCTTAGTGAACTCTTGAGTGGAAGTAACGTTTTGGAGTCATGCAGCGTTGCTGGGCTACGAAAGACAAGTTCGTGATATTAAAGAAGATACTTCAGGTGGACGTAAAGCCTGATAAATGCACATTAAATGCGCCCGCTACTTACCCATTCCCTGGCTGTTTGCACTTTGCAGTTTAGTATATCTGTCAAGATGAACTCTAATCCCTTGTCCTGTCATTGGGGGCAAGGTTTGGGGGTTGGCAACTGCTGTTGTCAGCATGCTAAAAAAATGAGCTAATTATCCTTTTAAGATGGGGACCTGGCTAATAGCATAGGGCTTTCACGGTTAAGAAATATCAGTCACGTCCATTGCATCTGACATCAGCCCATCTAGACGGTGTCTAGGGAATGTCTGTGAATTGGTGGATCCTTGGCTAATCAATAAGCTAAATGTGCAGGGCCCAATGTTCGAAGTATTCTCTCAAATAGTAATTGGCATTTTGTTTTAGCATTTTACTTAGATTTCACTCAGGTTGTCCTTTAAACGGTAAGGTATGAACATTCTTCAAGAAGCCCTCCATATAAACTAGATAGTAACAGCGGTGGATATATAGCCCCTGCTTTCAATATACCAATTCACAAAAAGTAAAAGAAAAAATAAAATAGATTGCTCTTTGGACTAGAAAGCAGCTCCATGTCTTCCCAGCATTCTCTTGTCTGGTGTCTTAAATTTAGCTGAAATTCAATTAACCCTGTTTGTGATGTCATGGATCTGTTGAATAGAATCACTCCCCACCTAGCTATGAATTTTTAGTTTTTGTCTGACCTTTTCTCTGTCTGTCTGTCTCTCTCTCCCCCTCCCTCTCTCCCTTTTTCCCTCTCCCCCCCCCCACCTCCACACACACACACTTAACCTGTCTGCAATAGAGGTTTGGGGATCGATCAGAGCTAAGCATATTGGGATTGAAAATGAGAAGACCTGTGTGGTGGCAACCTCTGGGGACTTCTGTGAGCGAGTGACCTGAAGTCCTGCACATTCGTAACCACCCCACTAGCCTGGAAGTCGCTCCTTCTAGACTCTGCTTGCTTGCACTAAATAAGGGAGCCAAAAGTAGTTTTGCTGAAAGACTGTATATCAGTCCATGTAATTCTAGGAGTCACACTGACATGTGCATGCAAAGAAAAACACGTTGTTGTTGCTCTTGAATTAAAGAAAAAGGGGGTGTCAGATAATAGCCATATACAGTATGGCTTTTGATTTCCCATGTAGACAAATTAACCATATGCTCACTCTCCTGCTCCCCCCACCCTGCCCCCGCCTGTGTAAATGTCATTGGAAACTAAAATTGTATTTGTTGCCTGTTACTTCAATTCATCTGAAAATATTTGGAGAGCTTGGCAATAGCCTGTTAGGTAAGGTAGCATTATTTCTGCCACTCACTGCCTCTGCTCCCTGGGATAGGCTGCTCTTCTTTGGTTCCAGTTGAGCTGGAACCAGTGGTTCTCTGGTTGGCCCAAGTGGCCTGGGTTCCAGCAGAGTTCTTTGCACTGTGTGTTAAGCGTCAGAGTTGTCTATAAGCTGCCCCAGCAAGCAACAAGGGGTGCTCTTAGCATGGCTGACACTTGCCACTGAGCTGGCAATGCACAGTTGTAGTTTTGCCCTCTCTGAGCCTGGTCGCTTTCCACTATAAGGTGAGCCTCTCTAATCTGAAATCTAAAGTGCTCCAATATTTTTGTGGTATCATGGTGCATGGTAGAAAATTCCACACCTGACCTCACATGATGGGTCACAGTCAGAACACAAGCACACTAAAAATACTGTTTAAATTGCTTTCATTGTGTATGCGAGGCATGAAACATAATTGAATTTGATGGTCAGACTTGGGTCCCATCCTCCAGAGATTTCCTGATGTATATGTAAATATTCCAAAATCCGAAAATATCCACAATCCGAAACAGTTCTGGCACCTGTTTCAGAAGACACTTGGCGTGGTTCCACTTGACTTTCCTGATTCCTTGTCAGGCGCCATTCCCAGCTAATATTCTTTCCATTGTTTTTTTGTTCATTTATCCATTTTTCTTAGCACTATGTTTGACACAAATTGTTCACTACTAAGTGGATTTTTAAATTGAATGTCTGTGTGTATATGTGTATGTGTGTGTGTGTGTGTGTGTGTGTGTGTGTGTGTGTGTATATATATATAGAGAGAGAGAGAGAGAGGGAGAGAGGGAGAGAGGGAGAGAGGGAGAGAGGGAGAGAGAGAGTTTGCCCAGTTTCTAAGAGAGAAAATTTTAAAATAATAAAAAAGAAAGAAAAGGGAAAGGAGCCTTCAAAGCACCCAGGGATCTATTTAATAGAAAATCGAGGCTAAGTGTAGTTACTACAAATAAGTCCCAGATTTAACTCTGTATTTTTGAAGGTTCAGAAGGAGAAGAACTGGGCTGTCTGCCATCTATTATCTAGTGGGAGGGAGTATGTTTGTGAACCAGGAGAGACAAGTAGTTTCCTCTTAGTACTTCATTTCTAGATGGTTGTCCACACAACCAAACAATTGACAGTCCCTTTCATAGTAATCTTATGGTAAACTACAGCAGTGTTTTTCTCTCAACAGAAACGTATATGGAGAGCTGAGCCCATAGTCCATGCCATTTAGTCTAAGCTGTCCAAGGCTAAGACAAGAGGATCATTGAGTTCAGGGGGTCAGAGCTAGCTGGATAGTGTTTACATGTAAGCAAGATCCCATGCAAGGAACAGCATATGCGCAAAGGTTGATAAGAAATACCTAATCTTTATCGTCATCATTATTGTCAATGAGATGATCTTATCTTTCACTAATGTATTAGTGATGGTTAATATTCACTGAGTTCATGAACATGCTGAGACTTATCCAAGCGCATGTACCTTTTATATTCTTGTAATATACCACTACTATTATCGCTCCCTTTTTTTTCCTTTTTGCATTTAAAGTGAGAGAAAGGGTTGAATGATTTGCCAAAGGATGTATAGCTTGTAAGCCACAAAGCCAATATTTGAACCCTGGTGACTGGCTCTTTGGCCTTCCCTTCAAGCTATTTCGTATTTCTCCTGCTGAGAGGAACAGTTTATGGGAGACAGGAATAGTCAAAGCTGACTGGCTTGGATAATGTTGCTTTCTGAAGACCTCAGAAATATAGGTGCCTAATGGCCAATGAGGTATGAGTATTTACAGTTGGACAGAAATCGGAAACAGCAGTTAGGAAATTTTTATACCAGTGTACAAAGCTTCAGGAAGAGAGTCTGCGAATTTGCATTTCAAATATATCCTAACAGTTTCAGAATACATGTCAAATATTGTGCAGTAAAGATGTCAGCTCAGGGGACCTACATAACATAGACAAAGCTGTTGTCTTAGTTAGGGTTTCTCTTGCTCTGATGAAAACGCTCATGACCAAAAAGTAAGTTGGGGAGGAAGGGGTTTATTTGGCTTACACTTCCACATCATTGTTCCTCATTGAAGGAAGTCAGGACAGAAACTCAAACAGGGCAGGAACCTTGAGGTAGAAGCTGATGCGGAAGCCATGGAGGAGTGCTGCTTGACTGGCTTGCTCCTCATGGCTTGCTCAACCTGCTTTCTTTTAGCACCTCGGACCACCAGCCCAGGGATGACCCCACCCACAATGGGCTGGGCCCTCCCCCATCAATCACCCTACAGGCTTCCTACAGCCTGACCTTATGCAGGCATTCTCTCAATTGAGGTTCCCTCCTCTAGCTTGTGTCAAGTAGACATAAAACCAGCCAGAACAGATGTGTAGCTCTTTGATATCTGTAATGTCCTGGGTTGAGCTCATCTAATTAGGGAGACAGAATGGTTAGCCAACTGTATGTTGGGAAGATTCATGACCACAGATTCTTAAAACTTTGTAACTGCATTTTACAACTGAGATGACTGACGTATATAAAATTGTGTGCTATGGCTTATAGAGGTAAGCAGCAAAGCTAGGGATTTTCTTGGCCACTTTGGACTGCTATAACAAGCCGCCAGAGACTAGGAAGCGTATAAACAACAGAAATATGTAGTCCAAAACCAGGGACTTGTCTGACAAGAGCCAGCCCTCTGATTCATAAATGGTCCTTTTCTAATGGAGACCTATATGCGGGAGCGAGAGAGCCCCAAGGGACCTCAGTATCCTCATGGTCCAATCTCTTCTCAAGGGCCTCATTTCTAGATATCTTCACATTAGTACGCCTCTGAGGAAGTGTGAATACACACTGTATACTAACACAGTCTGTATCTTTATTAGAGCCAGGGCCTTGTACCTGCCTAATGCTTCTGCCCCTGCTGGAGGGAGTTGGGCCTAGCTAACCACAATGGGTGAAATGTTTTTCTAGAGACAAAGGTCAGCAGAAGGGGTTGGAACTCAAACATGTAACTAGACATACACTGACAATCTGTAGTTGCCTTTTGTTATGCACAAAAGAAATAACTACACACAAACAGAGTTTGAACCCAATCCGATTTAAAAAACAAAAACAAAAACGAAAGCAAAGCAAAACAAGAACACCTCAGGACACAGAAGGTTGTATTTGACACAGGGCCAGAACCCGGGCACCTGCTGGGTGATTCAGCAGTGACGTTCCTTCCCAGCTTCTCTACTTACCCTCACCCTGCAGTCGTCCTCCCGGAGAGCCAGGCCCACCCTGTCACTAGTGTCTCCTATCCTCTCTGTACAATGAAGCGGAAAGACCACTGGTCCTCTTCTCTTAAAATCCAGTCATTCAGGCAGAAACGATGACTTCCTGCAGAGTTTCAGGGAGGCCCTCCCCACCCCCATGCCAGGAAACTGAGTAAATATCACTCTTCCTATTCCCTTATTTTGATATCCTCCCAAGACAGACAGGAGAAATCCGGACTCAGCACTATTACTTTTAACTCTTTCTTGATGCCAGGATTAACAGGAGACTCTTCTTGGGGGCCAGAAGCCTAGCACACTTAGCTTTCCGGGAAGTCTCAGCATTGCAGAATGCCACCTCTTCATAGTGGGCACAAACTTATTTTGTGTACTTGATTGTTTATCTGTAATAATAATGACAGGTTTGTTTTTTTTTTTTTCCTACTGAAAACAATACTATTTTCTTTTTCTCTGCTCAACTTAAGAAAATTGGCTCTTTTAGTCCTTGGTTCTCCAATAAGCTTTTTTCCCCAAGGAGATTAGTTCCCTATAGTAAGCTGACTTAGATGAATTAAGACACCGCTCAATGGAAAACCAGAGTTTTGTGTACAGGTATTACATTGGGGAGTCCTTTGGGACTAACACCTCCTACGAGGGTTACGTAGATGTCACAGGGGAGCTGGGACTGGGATGGCCATAGGAAGGGAGCAGAATGGTCGGTGAGGCATTCCCTTAGCCAGGCCAGCTACTGGGGAAGGGCTGTGAGCTCCCTGCAGACAACACCATTGGCAACTGCAGGACTGAGCACCTGTGTCTCAGAGCAAGGGACTGGGAAGGGCCAGATCATCCATCCGTTGCGGTGCACTTCCTGTCCGGTACGCTCACACTGGTGTCTTCAGTCTTTGAGGATTTGTTGCTGTAGTCTTTGTTTGTTTGGTTGGTTTTTTGCCATAATCGCTGTGATGGTAATAAGAAACCGTATTTGACTACAGATACTGGCTATGTTCTTCTGCCCCGAGCTGTGTGATGAAATGAGCAGCAGAGTCAAACAACATCATAGGGAAGATCCAGGTTCCCTTTCTTCCTCATCTTGCTTTTGTTACCATCCTAACATTGGCCTTAAAAATGTCTGCTTAGATTTGCAAATGGTTTCCTCTTTTCATAATTTTCTCTCACAGAGTAACCGGCCCACAGTAAATTGTATGTATCTACAACATACAGTGTGGTAATCTCTGCCACACGTACACCTCTGAGCATGTCTAGGGCTACTGATCCTAAATTTTGTCACACTCTTTGGAAATCCTTTCTTTTATACTTTCCAGCCCTATCTGTGCAAGCAACCTCTGACCTGTTTTCTTTCACTAGATCAGCTTATATTTCCTAGAGTTTTATAAAACCAAGACTATACAGTAGTTACCCTCTGTTGGGGGGGGGGGGTCTACTAGCCAGTCTACTCATCACAATGAGATTAGTAAGACCAAGATTAGGGTGCTGACACTGGTACCTAAAGGGAAAATGACCAAGGTCTTTACATTGATGGTTTTGTATTATAAAGACCACTAGGAATTATGTAACTTAGGGCGAAAGAAACCACGTGGTATTTTTCAGTTGAAAATATTTTTATATTGCTGAATTAGTTATAAAATTATATATAAATTATAAAACTATAAGAACATTTCAGTAAATGAAACAAAAAAATCTTGAAAAAATTAAATACAAATTTTTTTTTTTTACACCCATTCTCAGGTATTTTTACACTAATTCTCTCTCCCTTCCTGTTGTGATACGAAAAAAACAAAAGCAAAAGCAAACAAACAAAAAAACCCTTCCTGAAGAAAACCCTTGACCTTGGTTCTGCCCGCAAACCTCTAGTCCCTCAAAGAGAAGGTCTCCTCAGTGGAGAGATAAAGTCTCCCGTAGGTCAGCATTTTATTCTTCGCTGTCTCTCGAGGGACAGCCTGTCTGACAGACAGTGAGTAGTACCCCACTGACACAGCGTCACCTAGGCTAACTCCGACTACATGGCTCCCCAGGTCTATGCCTTCATACTTCAGGACACACGCTTTGTTTTTTCTTCCTCCTCTTAGATTTCCTATTTCTCATACCAGACTGTAAGCACCCAAAGATCCAAGTCATGCCAAATTTACTTTTCTCTATGGGGGAGGTGGGGGGGTGGGGGGACATCTGGTATACCTCTCGTAAATGGCAGGCATGTTTCACATGTGCGTTGAATGAGTAGATGGACGTAATGTACACAGTTTCCACAGATACATATTTCTTATAAAAACAAACATCTTTGATGCACATGGAGGATAATTTCTCACCTCTGCTTTTCTGAGTGTCCTTACTTCAGACTGGTCTTATATCAGATGCTTTGACTCTAAAGAAGAATACATATTCTGGAAATGAAATAGGTCATACGTGTGAAATGGTACGGCTTTGAGATAGTTTTTCAATTTCTGAGTAGTCGCAGTTGCCGACAATTAACTTTTCTGACCACTGGCGGGGGGGCTCCAAATGATCTTTGAGGGGAGGGGGTTGAATAAAGGGGATCTGCACTGACACAGACACGCCCTTCGCTCCGATACTGACTGAACCTAATAGCTCTTGTTTTGAATTTCATAATTCTAGACGAGTTAAACTTGAAAATGTATCTCCAAACAATGGCGCTTCTGTTTTCCACCAAAGGCAGTGATTGTGTTGAGCATTTTAACTGGTTATCAGACCTCAGGCTGCCGGTTTGAAGAGTGAACTTTGGCAGTAGGGACTTGGCTCTCAACCCTGTTTTGCAGCTGGCTAGAATGTGAATAAACTGATTGAAAGACAGACATATCTTCTCAAAGGAGGGGAGAAATAAAAACCGTCAACCTCATAACCCTCCTTCTCTCTGCCTGCCCCAGCCTCCACTTACCCACTTAGAAAGCACCGTAAGTCTCAGAGAAGCCTTTAAATACTCCCATACTCAGAAAGAAGCCAGATAGCTGTTACCCCTGCAGTCCTCATCTTCTGAGGTCTGTCACTGATTGTCTAACTTCTCCCACTTTACGAGATTGGGCAAAAATTGCGCTATGTGTAAGTCAGCTATCTGTCACTGGCTATTACTAAGATTCCAGTATAGCAATGGCCTCAATGCGCAGTACATGGTGTACAGGTGACCCCATGTCACCAGCACAAAGGCTGCCTCTGATTCTCTCCCAGAGACTTTTGGGTAACCTCCTATTAACCCTCTATAAAGGTTGCTTCTTCTTGTCTCTTCCCCTGAACTTCCTTTACCCCAGGTATGCCAGCTTCACCAAATATGAGCTTTCCTGTGATAAAAGCTCTCTGAGCCTCATGGCTCTGCAGATGTGCTGACATTCCACCAGTGAGTGCAGCGGCGGCATCTGAGATACGTGGGAAGCCTTGACTGAGACTGATAATTTCAGACAACGAACCATTCCAGAATGTTCCTTAGCAGTGTTGCCTCCCTTCGCAGGAACAGCCTGCCTGTCCTGCATCCTCCGTCTCATTTTGCGTTCCGTGTCCCACGTCCTGTCCGCTCACCGTCAAAGAGCTTGTTGCTCTTTGCACTTAGCTCATAATGTGATAGTGTAAAGATGGTTTTTGTTTTGTTGCTTTGCTTACCCGAGCTTCTCGAGTGGGAGAGCCCATCCGTGTTCTTACTTCACTGGGTTTCTGATGTGATAAACACACAGTAAGGGCCTATTCATGTTTGCAAATAGGCCAGTCTGTAGCGTTTCTGACTAACTGGTTTAATTACTTTATCCCCCTTGGGTATTGAATTCGGAATGTATTCCAGAAACCGTATCAGTGGAACGGATCTGGAAAACTAACGGTTATCAAAATTTGGATAGTGACCTTGCCACAACTTTGCAACAACAAAGAATAAGAGTTATATATCCCCTCCCCCCCCCAAAAAAAAAACCCTTAAATTAAGAAGAAAAGAATTTTCTTAGATGCAGTACCTCCCAGCCTGGGGTACTTAACAAGACCTTGCCTCAGAAAACCAGAAACTTTACATTTATTTTTCCAAGAAAGCCTCCTATACTCCAGCCTTTTATTTTATTTTTCAATATCTTGCTTATTTTTACCCCTAGCTTTTAGAATGCTTATGGTAGAATTAAGATAAACTTGAAGCTTATAGGTGCTTTAGTTTCTCAGCATGCTCTCAATTTTATGGTTTAAAGTCTCTTACTTGGAAAAGGTAAGTAAGGGGAGAATCTGCTTTTCAGATTTAGTAGCTGATATGCTTGTATAACCATAGAATCCATACAATATCTTATCTCCTGGGAAGACACCCATTTCCTCAATGGATCTCCCACCCCACCCCTCTGTTCTCGCCTCCCCATCCTCAGCTATGTGCGACTTGTCTAATTTGTCTGCATGTTGGGAGCAGGGCTGGAGCAGCTTCTAACCTATGACTCAGTCAGAAAGTGACCTCATTAGCATCTGTGGTTTATCATCTTAGGACAGTTCCAAGCCCTACATTTTCCTGGCTCTGTCTTCCCACCCCAGACTTCTGCTTTCTGTGGCCTTGGTAAACCAAACTCAGATAAGGCGCTGGTCTCTGGGCCTGCCTACCGGCTTCCTAAAGAGAATAGCAAGTATCATACATTTGACATTCCGAGTGGAAGTTAGCTTTCAGAGTACTCACTCTGTTCTGTGGGCAACAAACAGAATTTGCATTGCGTGACCTTGAGGATGGAAAACGTAGAGATTCAAGCCTTAGAAAGATCCTTTGCTGCAGCATTGAGTAAATCCAAATTATGTACTTAATGAATTAAAGTTGATGACATGAAAATAACTAGAATCTCATCCAATCTTTAAAGCAGCTTTGTAGGCAAATGTTATTCTTATTTTGCAGATTAAAAAAAAAAAAAAAGACATCCAGAAGATAAGTAGTTTTATCTGAAGTCATAAATCCAGTAAGTGATGAAGTTGAGATTCAGGCCTAGACCTCTGTGCTGCCCAAGTCTGTACCCATTCCAGATTGTTTAACGCTGCAGTGGCTATTGACAGCGTGTGGTCAGACTGTTTGGGAAGTGGTCAGAAAGGATGCCTCTGTCTGTTCGTAATGTCTGCCACAGGGGTCAGGGGTCAGAGGCAGTTCACGTGTAGAGACATTGCCTATCGTCTCCTGATACTTGATTTTTTTTTTTTTTAATCCACACAGAGAATAGAAAAAAAGCAAAGACACATCTTTGATCTGTGAAGTTTTGCTCTGTTGTCTTTTGCGCAGGTTTTCATTTAGTTTCTCCGTGAATGGAAAGTTCATGGTCCTATCATCTGAAAGCATATAAACTCCTAAGTAAAAGGGAACCCAAAATTTTCATCGCTGTCACTGTCGTCTGGCAGTGGCTAAAAAGTAGCTAGGAACCGATTTTCCATTAGCATTTCCATCAGTGATGCTGCCGTTGACAGCATGGGTACACTGAGGACATCATCGCTGGCTTGCTGCCAAGCCCCAAGCTACAGCAGAACAGCCTTGGTGATCGGTAAGTGTATAAAAGCAGCACGCGTGTTAATTATATATAACTGTAACGTGAGAGGCGGTGCTGGGTATTGAACCCAGAGCCTCATGCCTGCTTAGGCAATGCTCTACCACTGAGCTGTGTCCCCAGCCTGAAGACACTATGTTTTCGTGTAATTACCTACTTTTTTTTTGCTTTGTAAGACATTTTACCAGTCCCTTTTCCTATATTGCAGGCGCACTGTCCTCAACACACACCTGTATCTATCATTATGAGTGCTATTTACAGAATTCTGTACAGAACAGTTTTCCTATTCTGTTCAGGATAGTAGGATTTGAGACTCCTCCAAAATACGGAAATTTCCACTATCCAGGAGAGGAAAAAAGAGATACAATTTTACTCATGTCTAGTAAAACGGATTTCAGCGTCAGTTCTGCCCAGTTTTGATGGCCTTTCCCCCTCCCCTGTCTTTGTCATTACAATTTTTAAAGCAACGTTCAGGGTTTATAGAGATAGTGGGATCGAAGAGGACGACTCTGGAGCCCTGCGGGTCCATCTGGAGCCTCAGCTGTGCGGCTTCCTGCTGTCTGGGACTTGAACAGGTTTCTTCCTCGAGTGGAATCTTGATTTTTTTTTTTCCCCCACACCTTAAAAGTAAGTGGAGACTGCCTCAAGACAGTCTTAAGAGTAAGTCAGACCAAGTCAGTCCACTCGCCTAGGAGACATGAGACCTGGGCTTCCACCCCCAGGACCATAAAAAATGGGCGGATACGTAAGTAAAGAGTAAGTAGATGGGATATGGGAAGTGTCAACAAATATTAACACCTGTTCTTCCTTTTTATGTTTTTTAAAGTTTAAAAAAGTTTTTGTGCTGGGGAATGCGGTCAGAGGTTAAGAGCCCTTGTTGCTTTTGCAGGGGACCCAAGTTCAGTTCCCAGCGTCCATGACTGGTGACTCACAGCCTCATGTAACTCCAGCTCCAGGGGATCCGATGCCCTCTTTCTGCGCGCGCGCGCGCGCGCGCACACACACACACACACACACAAAATAAACTTCTATGTATTTTTTTCTTTGTTTTTTTTTTCATTTTAAAAAGGTTTTAACTGGCATCTTAAAGTTGCTTATATTGGGGCTAGGGAGAGAGCTAGGGGTTAAAGTGTTTGCCACTCAATTGTTCTGATTGGAGTTCGGATCCCCAGGCCCCATATAAATACCAGGGAAGCACGGTGCCCTGCCTGCAACTTAAGCCTAGGAAGTTAAGAGACCAGATCCCCAGAGCAAGCTGGCTGGAGAGAATTGGGATATGGGTGAGCTCTGGGTTTGACTGGGAAAGCTTGCCGCAATGAATAATGTGGAAGAGCAGTCAGAAGTGATTCCCAGCGTCAACCTTGGGCCTCCACCCGGTGTATGTTCACCCCAGCTCATGTGTGCTGACACAGAAAGCAGGGAGAAAAAAGAAACTACTTATAAGGTATAACAAGATCTTTGTGTTACACCACGCAGTGGCTAAATCAAGGAAATCAACGTGCATCAGCTCACATGGTCTTCATTTTGTGTCCTTCCTGCCTGCCTGCTTTCAGTTTTCTTTAAAAAAAAAACCAAACAACTTGGCTATGTGTCCTAGTCTGACCTTGAAATCCTGATCTCCCTGCCTCTGCTTTGGAATACTGAAATTTACAGGTTGTGTGCCACTAGGCCCAGCTTTGTGACTCTTCTTAAATACTTAATTAGAATCAATTCTCAGACCCATTACAAGGATCTATCTCATTGAATAAATTAAAACTAAACTTCAGGGAAACACATTGAGTCATAAAATGGGAACTTCTGTGAGAAGGCAGGAATTGTCTGTGCATTTGAGTTTGGGACAAGAAAAATTCTTAGAATATTAACAGATCCTTTCATTGAGTGACGGTGATGCCTACACCCGTTTATTTAAAGTCAGCTGAAGATACACAGTGCTGACTATAAACTGCTCCCCTAAGAGAACTGTGCATTCCCTCTGAAGAAGGCAGAGACCCTGGGTCTCTTCACAGAGGCCCCGTCAAATGGTGACCATGTGCTTCAGGATTTGTCATGGATGAGCTGCTGGTTGTGCAGCGTTGGCCAGCCACTGATGTCTGTTTGGCCTGTTTGCATAACATATAATGATGAATAATCCTCTTAGGCAGCTTTGGTTATAAGAAAAGGAAACCACTAAAGATAGTACAATAATCACACAAACACGTGTGGAACTCTAAGTTTTTACGTTAAGGTTTTAGAGATTGTATCTTTTAATTTAATTATGTATATGTGTGTGTATCTGCATGTGTATATGTGTGCCTGAGTGCCAGTGTCCCAGGAAGCCAGAGGTGTTGGGTCCCCTGTAGCTAGAGTTACAGTTGTTTATGTGCTACCCAATAAGGATTCTGGGGATCAAACTAGGGTCTTCTGCAAGAGCAGAAATCACTCAACCATGGAGCCATCCATTCATCCACCCTAAGGTCTGACATTTTGATAGTAATGTTTGATTACAGACTAGGAAATAAACTAGAGCTCTCTATCTCTCAAATAACAGAATGTGCTTCAATGGTCAGCATTCTTCATAAAAAATGTATCAGGCTAATATTTAATGAGTGCCTACTGTGTAGCAGGTGGTGCTCTAGGCTCTGGGAGAACGCAGTGACCAACACAGACAAACACTCCTCCTCTCATGGTGTTATCTTGGGGAAGGCCTCACTGAGCAAGTAAAGTTTGATCTAAAATGTTAAGGAGGAAGAGAGTAAGCTGTGAGAATGGCCCATGCAAAGGCCCTGAGATCAGAGCACCCCTGATGTGTTGATTTGTCTGGAAGAAGGAAGGGCCCAGTAGAGGCTGGTCAGACCAAGTTCTGTTGTAAGCAAGTGGGTGAGACCAGCTGTGGCTTCTTGCCTAGATGGTACAGGTTTACAGTAGACCATGCCCGGCTAGGAAAAAATTTTTTTTTAATTAGTATTAATAATTTTAATAATTAAAAAATATTTTTGTTTTTGAAACAGGGTCTCATGTTGCCCAGGCTAATCTCGGGACTCAAACTATCCATGTAGTCAAGGCTGGCTTGAACTCCTGATCTGTGTGTGCCTCTGCTCCCCAAATGCTGAGGTTATACAATTCTAGTTGTTAACATACAAAAAATATGAAGGCGCTCTGGCTGAAGGCCCTGGGTACCCTCCCATAGAAGACCGTTGGATAACCAGTTTTAAAGGGCACAATTTTTACAACACATCTTTTGAGGTATAACGTATACTCTGTGTACTTCACTAAATCCAGTATGCAGTTCTGTTACTTTTATATCTCCATGTCAAAATATCTGAGACAATCAATTGAAAGGCTATTTTGTCCAAGAATTAGTTTTGGAGGTTTCAGCTGTGTTTTCTTGACCCCATCGCTGATTGCTGGTGCTGTGGTGACACAGTCCATCATGGCAGGAGTGCTAAGCAGAGAAGTCCCTCTCCCTGGTGAGCAGAAGCAAGGCGGGGGCGGGGGTCCAGGGCTCCAATTTCTCCTTCAATGGCACATTCACAGTGACCTGACTTCCTCCTGTTATCCTATGAACATCTCCACCATCCTGTGAATATCTCTACCACAGGGCCTTCAAACCTTTAACACTTGGGCCTTGGGGGCGTACTTCCTAACCATTGAACATGTTAATGTTTTTGTAGATTAATATATACTCGTGTATTATAAGCACTATATAGATGCAAACGATGTATAATTATAGGTATATAAACAATATAAATATGTTTATTTATAAACAATGTACAGATTCACAATATAGTCTACAAACAATATAAGCAATCACAGAATTGCAGTGGTTTTATTAACTTACCCAGCTCCGTGCGACCATCCGCACAGCCGTAGAATGTGCCGTCACTGCCACCTACAGAAGTCCACGGCCATTAGCCATCAACCCTCACCTACCCCCTCCCTCACCTCCCATTCCAATACTTCCTGCCTCTATAGGTAATAGACACAAATGCAGTCCCCCTCTGCCCTCCTGTGTCTCACTTCCCTCACTTAGCATGGCTTCAAGCTCCAACCGCAACATGGCGTAGACTCCATTCCCTTTACCTCCCTAATGATATCTATCGGCTAGATATTCAGTATTTCGAGTACATATTCCTTAGTTTGTAGACACTTGAATTATTTTCACCTTTTACTTCTGATGGACTACTCCGCTGTGAACATATGAAGGCCCAGTGCTTTACCAGATCCAGTTGTCATCGAGGGTAATGAACTATACTTGGGCTTCTGTCTTTATCATCAGCTAGCTGGTCCAGGTGAGGACACTGGCCATTGACGGAGTCAGGGGTCTCTTCTGTGCTAAATCCTCTGCAAACACACTTTTGGATCTGTTGCTCATGGCCAGGCCTCTGGCATATACCCACAGCTGGACCACAGACCCATGGCTGTGCCTATGATAGGACATCACAAGGAACCTGTCTGAACCTGCAGAGAAGACAAGAATACTCACACCCATACACACACCCACGCACACCCACCACCCACCAATCCTGAGCACACCACAGCCTGGCGGGAGCTTCGTTTGACTTGGCATCCTATCTCCCAAACTCCCTGATTCCCTGTATCTGCAGCAACCTTTAGAGATGCAAAGTGAGTGCATGTCTGTTCCTGCCCTCACCCCATCCCCAATTTCATACAGCAAAAGACCAGCCATCTGGGAACTGTCAGTGAACATATGGGCGTGAGATAAAACATACGGGCGGAGAGACGGGCCTGCAGCCCGTCTGCCTGTCTTTGTTACTTGTCTGCTTGCTGCTTCATGTGTTCTTTTTCCTCTCACCAATTTTATTCTGGGAAGATTTGCTGTTTTCCCCCCTCTCTATATGGTTTAATCTTGAATGCGATGAATGGTGTTTAAAAATAAACCTCTCCAGAAATGATTTCTTGCTCAGACCTGTACCGGCGCCCTTCCTGCCCCATTGGGCATCAGGGCTTGTGTAATACTTATAAATGCAGTATCCAGTGTGACCAGCAAGAGCACAAAGATTAGGTGTCCAAGGACGTTCAGTGTTCCCAGCAATGGGATTCGTGGTCACAGAGACACAGAGTCTCTGAGGCACTATTTGAGACCTTTGAAGTGTGCTACGTCCCTGGCTCCAAATTTGTATCAGGATGGCACTGGGAAAAAGGGCACAAAGTTTGTATTGTTGTTTTCCAGAGTATTACTAACATAGAACATTCTTAGTGGTTTAAGCAGTGTCAGCTCCAAGGAAATAGCATGGCACCCAGTGGTACTTGTTGTGGCCTCTAGAGTCTTTCTCTGTAACTGTGAAGGGGTGCAGAATCTCTGCTTGCCCATGTGTAGAATACCGCCTCCCTCCACAGTTGTGTTTAGCTACCTGGTGTGACTCCTCCCCTCTCACTCCCCAGAAGACCTGGGGAATGAGAGCCTCCACACTAGGAGGCCATCCCACGCTTGCTCCTAATTACAAAATTGTCCCTTAGGCGTTCAGGCAGGTTTCCACAGTGGCCGTTAGCTATGATGGATATCCCTGTCGAATGGCTTGACTTTATGGGCAGCCTCCCTGAGTGTTTAATAAGGTGAAGGGAGCACCCAGAAGATGCTGTCGTGAGATGTGCGCGTAGGTAGTGAAGATCAGCATTTAATTTGCTGCCCTTGGGTAATTAGAGTTTGCAAGTAGGAGGCTGATTGTCCAAACTGTGTTACTTTAGGGCCCGGTACCTCAAGTTGTTTACCCGCTTCCTCTAGACACTACTTAAAAAGGACAGCTGTGGATTTCTAAGTGCTCTTACAGCGCCACCACACCTCACTGTAGGCATGGCTGGCATCATGCTGACATTGAGTAGTCTCTTATGTTTAAGCTTCACCTTTTCTTCTGGTGGTCTTTCCCTGTGGTCTGATGAGGTGTGAGCATTCATGAGTTGTCTCATTCACTCAAAGCACTGGCCACAGTTGGATGATTGCTATCTTTTATGTCTTGGAAAGTACAGCTAAGTGCACCATGCGTGAGTTAGACTGTCTTCCAAGTTGTCAAGGCAGGATGGCTTCTCATTACAGAGGATGGGGATTGCTTTTCAGTGTCAATCACATGACCCTAGCAAGATCCAGAATTCCGTGCAGTGCAATCTGCTTTATTGTATCTTTGCCAGGAAACTAAATACCATCTAAACCACTCCTGTGGCTGGTCCCCAATAAAAGTTACTCAGTTTTCCTACAGAAATACATTTCTGTATTCATCATTAGGAAATTAAATTCCTATTTCCCCAAATCCAGTTTGCAACAGGTGTATTCCTTCGGGGATCCAGCTCATTCTCAAGGTGAGGAAGCCTGTGGGTTTTCTTCTTCTGTTACGCTTTCACTCTTGATGCCAGGACAGAAGATTAAACTTGGAGTGAGCTTCACTATGTCCCTTTGTAGTGGAGCCCAGTGGAACATTTACAGCTAGAATAAGAAGCTCCTGAAATCCAACTCAGCTGGCATTTACCCTGCAGATTTAAAGACCCGTGGCATGAGGTTAATCAGTTATTTTATGAGGAAACTGATCTCTTTCTTTCCTATGTGAAATCCCTAATTGTACAGGTTATTTTTAAAAATTAAACTACTTGGCCTTATTAAATTTATTCATAACAAACCTATACATTTTCAATTATGATTCTTCCAAACAAGGTTTTCAGTTAGTAATAATTTCCTTTATTGATTACACGGTATTAGGTGTGAAATGGTACATCATTTAAAACCCTTGCAACTATTCTATAATATGCGTAGTCTCTCCTTTAAAGATGAAGAAGCCATTGATTAGGGAGTTAAATAGCTTCCTCTAGGCCACAAAGGTAGTAAAGATGCTAAGGTGGTATTTGAACTCAGGTCTTTGAGATCAAAGCTAGGTTTAATCATTCTACCACAGGCAGAGGGATCCATCAGATTTAACTTCTGACTTTGAAATATCCAAGGCATTTGCCTTTTAAACCTTTGAAAACTCCCAACCCTTAATGAGCATGCTTTGATATTAAGGTGACATGATTTAAAAACAAGAACATCTGGAGGTCAGTCCAGCCCCAGTGCCTCCTTCCGCATTTGGAGCACCTAATAGAAGCCTTCTATGATGCCTACGCAGAACCAACTTCTTAGAACATTACATTACGGAAAACACTGTCGTGTTTTGTCCCACGCCTGGAGTCGGTTTTAGGTAGCTCTTGGCAGACAGGAAAATCACACGTATTTCCAGAGATGAACATTAGTAGTTTCCCTTCCTGCACCCTCCGAGGAGAGTCTTTCTGGGCTGAGGGGCTTCCCCTTTGGGGACCGTCTGTGAACCCCACATGCTTCTCACCTTATTCTTTCCCCGAGGTCACTACAGCTACCTGAAGTCTTTGGCTTCTGCCCTTTCCTTCAGTGAACTTCACTCCCTGAGTTCAGTCATTCTGCTACCAGGGATATCTCCCTGCCGCTCCTGCTCCTCTCTTGAAAGTCCTTCTGTGAAGCTCGAGCTCTCTCATTGCCCTGCTTACCAACTCTGTTACGAATGTCTCACCCTAAGATGTGCACACAGCAGTCCCCAGATGGGGATCTTGAAGATCTTGAATGAGCCTGGTTTTCTGGACTTTCTTGCTGCACCCAGTGTGCCAGGTGGGTCTTCAGAAGAGAGGTGTAAGGGCTTGATGGTGATGTGGCAGTGCAGGTGCGAATGTTTCCAATTCAAGCCCAGCGGCGGGAGCAGGCTCTAGCAGCCGGAAAAGGCAAGGGGATGGGTTCTCCCTCAAAGCCACAGTGAACAAGCAGCTTCTCTGTCTCACAGCTCTTCCATTCCAGGGTGTGCTGGTTAGGTGTTGTCAGCTTGACACAAGCTAGAGTCACCTGGGGAAAGGGAACCACAGTTGAGGAATTGCCTCCCGCCAAGTGGCCGGTGGGCATGTTTGGGGCGCATTTTCTTGATTAATGATTGATGTGAAAGAGCCTGCCTCCAGCCCAATGTGAGCACTGCTCTCCCTGGGCATGAATGCTTTCCTGGGTTGTGTAAAAAAGCAAGCTGAGCAAGCCATAGAGCGCAAGCCGACCAGCAGCGTTTCTCCATGGCCCCTGCTTCAGCTCCTGCCTCCAGCTCTCTGCCTTGAGTCCTGCCCTGACTTCCCCTGATGAACTATGAGCTGTAAGCTGAAATAAACCCTCTCCTCTTCCAAGTTAGGTTTGATAAGTGTTTTGTCCCAACAAAGAAGCTGATCTGAACAAGGTGGGTAAATCTCTAGTTAGCCAGTAACTAGGTGTGTGTGTGCTTTTAAGGTCAGGACGTGGCAAGTGCTGAGAAAACAAAAACCAGTCAAACAGTTTGGGGTCTAATGGGTTTCTTTATTTGAGGCACTAGTGATGAACCAGGTCTGGTGTGTGCTGAGAACCAAGGGTGTGGTGTGTGCTGAGAACCCAGGGTCTGGTGTGTGCTGAGAACCAAGGGTCTGGTGTGTGCTGAGAACCCAGGGTCTCATGTGTGCTGAGAACCCAGGATCTGGTGTGTGCTGAGAACCCAGGGTCTCGTGTGTGCTGAGAACCCAGGGTCTGGTGTGTGCTGAGAACCCAGGGTCTGGTGTGTGCTGAGAACCCAGGGTCTCATGTGTGCTGAGAACCCAGGGTCTCGTGTGTGCTGAGAACCCAGGGTCTGGTGTGTGTTGAGAACCCAGGGTCTGGTGGGTGTTGAGAACTCAGGGTCTGATATGTGCTGAAAACCCAGGATCTGGTGTGTGCTGAGAACCCAGGGTCTGGTGTGTGCTGAGAACCCAGGGTCTGGCGTGTGCTGAGAACCCAGGGTCTGGTGGGTGTTGAGAACTCAGGGTCTGGTATGTGCTGAGAACCCAGGGTCTGGTGTGTGTTGAGAACCCAGGGTCTCGTGTGTGCTGAGAACCCAGGATCTGGTGTGTGCTGAGAACCCAGGGTCTGGTGGGTGTTGAGAACTCAGGGTCTGGTATGTGCTGAAAACCCAGGATCTGGTGTGTGCTGAGAACCCAGGATCTGGTGTGTGCTGAGAACCCAGGGTCTGGTGTGTGCTGAGAACCCAGGGTCTGGTGTGTGCTGAGAACCCAGGGTCTCGTGTGTGCTGAGAACCCAGGGTCTGGTGTGTGCTGAGAACCCAGGGTCTGGTGTGTGTTGAGAACCCAGGGTCTGGTGTGTGCTGAAAACCCAGGGTCTGGTGTGTGCTGAGAACCCAGGGTCTGGTGTGTACTGAGAACCCAGGGTCTCGTGTGTGCTGAGAATCCAGGGTCTCATGTGTGTTGAGAATAAGTTCTACCACTGATGTACCCCCTCCTCCTCCAAGGACAAAAGATAGATAAAATCTTCCAGGAGAGGAGACATCTTGGGATGTCTCACTCTCATGAGAAAGATGGAAGCATGAAAAGGGGAGGCAGCTAATACAGGCTTCAGAGCTTCCACTCCTGTTGGGACCCTGAAGTCTACCTGTAGCCTGCGATGCTCTGCCCATTGTTTCCCACTGCTTCCTCCATGTGATCTCACTGAGTATCCACACTGATCAAGTTGTACTTAGATACTGGAAATCATTCTATAGCTAGACACATCTATAACACACACTCCAATACAGATTTATTCAGCGCTGTGGTTTGAATGTGAACCATCCTGCATAGGCCCATGTGTTTGAACACTTGGCCCTGGCCGTTGGTACTGTTCTGAGGAGTTGTGGAACCTTCAGGAGGTGTGATCTAGCTGAGGAAGTGGGTCGGGGGAGTGAGGGGGTGGGGGAGGGCATAAGTTATAGCCTGTCCCAGTGCCAATGCAGTTCCTGTTTCCTGGTCCTCAGAGATGTGACCAGCCTCACTACCAGGTCCTGCACAGATGTGAGCTTCTGTCCTTGGTGTCTCTCTCACTGCCATGGACTCTTTACCTTAAACCATGAACCAAAATGAATCCTTCCTCCCTTAAGCGCTCTGTCACAGTGGCAAGACACATAACTGCTGTACATTGCAGTTGTTAGGTTGCTGTGGTGGCTTACCAAGGATGACAAGGAGACCTATCCATAGGTATAAACCCTTCCAGACCTCAGCAGAGGGAACCACCATCCTAGCCAGAGCGATACTGGACAGTGGAACCCTGAGCGTCTGAGCTCAGGTGTTTTTATGCTTTCAGAACTCCTCAGGTGCAGATCATAAGCAACCGAACACCCCGCCCCCCCTACAGAAATCCAACACCTGCAGACAATACAAAATGCCAAGGCCTAGGAAGCCCCTCCTCCAACAGTGCACAAAACAAAATTTTAAACACAATAAACTTCCACAACAATACATAGTGACAATGAAGATTCCTTTACAGACTACATAATGCGGGAATCTAATGCAGGGTTTTCCTTTACAATGAGCGCCCTGTGTTTAGTCTCTAGCAGCACAGAGGCAGCAGTTGTTTGTGTGATTCTTCTCGTTGGCCAACCCTTTGGGGGCTGAGGGGAAGCAAGTGGCTAATTTTAGTCCCATCAGCCTCTTAAAGTACTTCGCAGAACCACGCTGCCCAGTGTGACAGCTGCTGGAGCGCGTGCTACCCTGGACTTGAAAGGTCTAAGCTGAAATGTGCTGTCAGGGAAAACAGCAGATCTTGAAGAGTTTATATGTGAAACTGTAAAAAAAAAAGAACAACAAAAAAAAACCCCAAACCCTCCTTTATATCTCATTTTGTTGAAATGGTTGTAGTTTGATATGCAAACTTAAACATATGTTACTGATACCCACGTCATCTGTTCCTTTTACCTGCCTTGTGGCTATTAGGAAATTTCAAGCCATGTCTGTGGCCGACATTCTCGACCTATGAACTGGTTGTGGCTGCTTGCTTTCTGAAGGTACTCGTCTATAGTTAGGCTATGTCTTCTTACGAAAATAAAATCAATTGAGAGTCATATGTTCACAAATAGCCACTGCCTATAGTATATGATATTCAACTCTATAGGAACTGATAGTTTAAAACAAAGAGCTGGGACAAAGGACATTGTTTAGTGGGCTAATTGATTTCCTTTGTTTTTCTTTATATTGTTTGTTTTTTTAATTTGTTTGTTTGCTTGTACTAGCTGGCTATGTGGGCCAGGATGTCCTTGAAATCACAGAGACCTACCTGTCTCTCTCCAACATGCTGGGATTCAAGACAATTGCCACCATGCCAGGCTGTTTTTTTATTTTGTTTTTAAAACAAGACTTCCTGTAGGCCTGAATTTCTGAATCCTTTGCTTAACCTTGTGTGCTGGAAATACAGTGGTGCCCACCCCAGCCAGCCAGGGAACTGAAGAATGAATTGTACATACTTCAGAACTTTACCTCCATGGCAGATTCTTCTTCCTCTTAAGTTTCTCTCATAAATGAACATTTGTTAGCAATTTCTACTTTGATAAGAGTGAGGTATAACTTTTTGGGACCGTTAGAGGAAAATTTAATAAGAACTTTCTTTAAAAGCGTTACTGTTAAATCCCTTTAAAATTTGCTCGTGAAGTCACCTGGTATATCTAACTAAAGCACTGCTGAAACAGATAAAGTTGTTTTGTTTTTTTCCCAGTCAACAGGTTTATGAGAATAACTTCAAAGTTATTTTCCTATTTTCTTTGCCTCACAAAGAAATTCACACAACTGGAAACAGCAGAAGTTGCTAAGGGAATGGACTGTATCTTGGTATTAATTTTTCCCTGCAGGGGTCTGGAACAGATCCGGTTGGGTTGAGAAAACAGGAAGTTAAGGGTTGTGGAAACCTCTTGTTTGTGTGGGGGTGGGATGTGTGTGTGTGTGTGTGTGTGTGTGTTGTGTGTGTGTTGTGTGTGTGTGTTGGAGGGGGCAGGCATAGACTGGATTTGGCCTGCCTGACCTCAGAACCCAGCTTCACCTGCTCATCCACTGACCATGGAAAAGGTCTTAATTAACCTGTCTCTGCCTCAGTTTACTGATCTGTAAAAGAAGGTGACAATGAAAGTACTCACCTACCTCAGAAGATTGGCTTGAGAAGTACATGAGTTCTTGTAACCCAGGATAGCACCTGTCCTGGTTTGTGCTCACTTGGATTTAGTATACAGTAAAACACTCTTGTTGTAGTTATTACTTTGAATAAGAATGTAAATTTCCCAAACCCTCTGATTCATATTTCATTTATTCATTCATGTGCATCTTGCACATGCTCACATCTTTCTGTGGTCTGACCATGTGGATATTTTACAATTCCTGTTTTTAGGGAGAAGGAACTTGAGTTCGTAAGAGGATCAGTACTTATCCAAAGTCACTGAGACACTTAGTCTGATAGTCACACTCTGATTTCCAGTGTATCCTTCCCCGTATCCTTGGGTGGGGGTCTTCAGAAGCCCCTACCCTGTGGTGTACACTGAGGCTCTAGTCCCTACTCACACTGACGTTTCCTCTTTAAAATATACTCTTGGAATAGCTCACCACTGATTGCTTGTGGGCATGTTTATTTTAACTTGACCCCCAGAAAACTTAAAATGTGAACAGTTCATAGATGAGGGTCAACTCTGAATTAAAATGATAATGTCCTCATTTGTCTTGCTGTGTTTGAGGCTCAGCTGTACCCTTGTCCAGCACGTGACCCCGAACTGTGCCCTGCTGTATCACAAGAGTCATATTGCCTCACTCCTAAAACAAGGAGCCGGCCCTTAAGCTGTTTTGGGGTTCAGAATCTACAACCTTGCTAACTTTCAGCAGGTTTAGGGATAAAAATAATCAGCTGCAGAGCTACGCAGAGATGGACTGAAAGGGCCCCTGTCTCAGTGTTCTGTGGCTTTTGATTAGCTTCTGGTCTGCAACAGTCAGGAACTGTTGAAAAACTGAGAGTGTGGTCCACAGGCGGGAACCAGTGATGCTGATGCTGGTGTCTGGGAGATGTTACCAGTACAGCATAGTGGGGTCAGACCTTCCACACTGGAGATGGTGTGCAAATAAGTTAGTAGGTGCCAGAAACTCACTTGGGTATGAACTAGGGCACATTAGGAACACATTTGGTTGGATATTTTTTTATTTTTTATTCTTTTACTTTTTCAATTTTTTTCACATTTTTCAAGACAGGGTTTCTCTGTTGTAACTCTGGCTGTCCTGGAACTCACTCTGTAGTCCAGGCTGGCCTCAAACTCACAGAGATCCATCTGCCTCTGCCTCCCAAGTACTGGAATTAAAGGCATGCACCATCACTGCCTGGCAAATATTGGGGGTGTTTGTTTGCTTATTTGTTTGTTTTTGGTTTTGTTTTATTTTATGTATGACTACTCTGTCTACACATACACCTGCATGTCAGAAGAGAGCATCGGGTCCCGTTATAGGTGGTTGTGAGCCACCATGTAGTTGCTGGGAATTGAACTCAGGACCTCTGGAAGAGCAGCCAGTGGTCTTAACCGCTGAGCCATCTCTCCAATCCCTGGATATCTTTTAAATATTTATTTTTTTATTGTGTGTGTGTGTTTGGGTGTTTTTGTTGATGTTTTTTGAGGTAAAGTATCACAATGACCCACCCATTGGATAGTCAGGAGCTCACTGTGTAGGCCAGTGTGGCCTGGAACTGGATTTAAACCTTCTGTCTTTGCCTTTGGAGTGTTGGAACTGTAGGCCTATGTCACCATGCCAAGCTAGAAAAATATTTGGCAAGAAATGGGGTTGAAGTAGAGTTCTTACCTAGCATATGCATAGCCTTATGTTTAACCCACAGTACCAAAAATAAAAAGTAAAAATAAAAGAAAATTTCTAGGAAATAACAAAAACCAAATGTTATTTTTCACTGTATTTTCTTTTTTCTTAATGTATAGTCTGACTTTTATATGCTTGCCCCCTTTCTAAAAGTATATATTATTTTTGGGTCAAGAGACTCATTCATATCTGTGAAACCACAGACGGTAATCAGACCGTGTGAACAGCGGTGTC
This sequence comes from Cricetomys ansorgei, assembly GCA_026225945.1. Lineage (NCBI taxonomy): Eukaryota > Metazoa > Chordata > Mammalia > Rodentia > Nesomyidae > Cricetomys > Cricetomys ansorgei. Next base: position 4,556,271 of record JAMJFZ010004059.1, on the reverse strand, counting down.
TTCTCAGATGAGTGTGCCGCAAGAGCGGTGGAGAATGTAAAAGTCGTTTTAATAGGTGTGACCGCCATTCCAAAATGAAATTGCTCCTGTTTTAGAGCTCACAGGAGTATGGATTCTTGGGAGATATATGAAGCTGCCTAAGACTAAGAGAGATAATTACATAATATTAATAGCAGTGTGTTCCCCTACTGGGTGTTTTCATGTGGCACTCTGTGTTTGAACTTTTCTTATGCCTCACCTAATTTAATCCTCATAGCAAGTTAATGAGATTGTTTCCAATTACATTTTAATTAGTTATTATCTAAATTACTCAAGGTGGAACTCAGAATTTAGACTCTTGCTTTCAGAGGCAAATCCCAGTTATGGTACCAGGAATCTTCACTTGCGCTCATCTGGGGAAATGAAGCCCTTCGCAGAATCATGAGAACTTTCATATCGAACCAGGTTTTCTCAGCTGTGAGCCGCCCCATAAATCTAAACTACCCATCATGTCTGGATTTTGTTTCCAGGTTTCTTTTAATTAGGTGACTTGGGAGTGTGAGAAAGAATGGGGTGGTTTCACCTGAGTATCTTGGTGCTCATCCTGCAGGGGTATAGCGTAAGAGAATGTGTGCAGGCTTGGGGGGCGGTTGTCGAGGGAAAATAGCTGGCAATGTGGGCGTGTCGTTCTAAAGATTGGGTGAGTCCTTCAGCCCCTCTCCTGTAGGAAGTCAGGAATGTGGCCACCATCATCCTACCGGGCTTTCAGAATCAGGTTAGGAGATGTCAGGCTCACTCTGAAGGAAATTTCATGTGTGAATATTCGTAACTCCCATAGAGCTATCAAAACTTTCTGTTCTGGTAAATAATTTACTTCTCAGTGTCATGTCCTGGTCTTTTGTTGTTGTTGTTGTTGGCTCTCTTTGTCATTCATATATATTAAACAGTCTGTGTGTGTGTGTGTGTGTATGTGCACACGCATGCACATACATACAATGGCATGCATGTGGAAATCAGAGGACAACTTTGGCGAGTTGGTTCTCTCCTTCCACCATGTGGGTCCTGTGGATTGAACTCAGATCCTCAGGCTTGATGGCAAAGATCCTTATCCACTGAGCCATCTCACTAACCCTGTCCAAGGTCTTGAGTACACTTACAAAATACTCTGTTGGAAGTTTAGTGTTTAATGATCACACTCCATCCTCCCCTGAGCTCTTGGAGGGGGTGGTGTCCCAGCTGATTCATCTTTATACGAAATAATAACATGAGTCGTATTGAGCCAGTAGATAGGCATTTGTTTAGTCCTGGAGACTTGGCTAAGTTTGGAGCTGCCTGGTGAGGCTGACATGGTTGCTATGAAAGACGGAGAATTCCAAGCAGGCATGGATATGGGGAAATTTGACCATTGGACAGAAGACAGGGCTCATAGATGTCCAAGAGTTGTCAATCTGAGGTTCTGTGATTCTCCTGTTCCTCACTTCTGCCCAAAGAGGGAGGGTTGAAAATTTAACCACAACCACAGATGTTCTTGGGCCTCAATGAGCGATGATAGCTGATGGGTTCGTGCCAGGTCAGGGGCAGGGAGGGGCAGAAGCACTGTTCTTATATTTCTGGGGTTAGCATATACAGTATGTATTCTGATAAGCAGTTATGGTAAGGAGCCGTCGGGCCGACATCCAGATTTCAGCCAAGCAAGGGAGAGCGCGTTCCTGGGCAGAGTGTCTGTTGGAGCATCTTCATGTAGGGGACCCAGGGGGGAAATGTTAGGGTAAGTTAGGCCCCTCTAAGTTACAAATACGTTTACTTAAAAGCCAGAAAGAAATCGGCTAAATTCCAGACTCCTGTTTTTTCATTAAAAAGCTCAAAGGAAGGAAGGAGCAAAAGAAAGGGGCAGTGGGGAGAGAGAGAACACAAACATACCTGACTTGACATGACTGCGTGAAACCCGTCACCCAGCAGCCATCACCTGCCGCTTGGTTGCTAGACCAGAGATGTACTGAACCACAGTTGTCATTGTTTCTCATTATTTCATATCCTGCCTGCTTCTCTCACCATTCAAGGGTTTGACCTCTGAGGGGGGCTGAGTTTGTGTGACCCTTGCTTTAAAAGTAATGCTTACAAACAGACCTTAAGATAAACTAGTAGCTATGAGTCCCATCCCAGAAAGGGATCGCTAAGCCAAGCTGTGCAAATTATTTCACTGGATCCAGGCAGCCCCTTCTGTCTTTGGGGCGATCCCAGGGAGTCAACCTAGTAACCAAAGCAGAGGAGAAAAATGCATTCATCCTGTGCGGCTCTGCTGGCATCCGGAGAGCCCCAGTCTAGGAGACGGGGCCTGAAGTGCCCCGCAGACTGCTTGCTCGCCTCAGCTCATGGTTACTTGGCACCTGAGCTGTTGGAGGCATCCAGTGGGGGCGGGCAGTAGGCGCCATGCCATCCATTCAGACAGCCTTCTGAATGCCGGCAGCCAAGAGAACATCAGCTGCGCCAGTGAGTAGTGTGAGTTCCTGCCAGAAACATCTAAACTTCAAAGGGGAAAAAAAAAATCCGTACTGCGGGCTGATGTGCAGAGCTTTTGGTATTCCTGGACTGGGCCCATTCGTACTGAAAGAAGAGGGCATGGGGCGTCCTGTTGGACCCTACCTGGATTTGACGGTCTTCCACTCTGCTACTGGGGTGCCAAGACTATTAAGAAATCAGACTCACTGAATTTACAACCATGAAAATAAAGTGAATACAAAGAATTTCTGTTTGGTCCTAGAGACGCCTTAGATTTAGGGCTCTGGGAAGGAAGATCATGGATGCCTCTTAGGGCAGATTGTACCGAAACTCACGTTGCTTGTCAATGACCAATTTTTTCTTGCAAACTAGATTATTAAAGGAGTTCAAAGTAAGGACAGGGGCATCTTATGACCAAGCAGCATGTACTCTTGTGTCTAACCGAAAGAGAAGTTATGTCTTACGTTTGACCTTGACGTTTTATTCCCACATTGGCCCAGTACTGAAGTCTGACACCTGGGATTTGTTTAAAGCACTGGCAGACTGAAGCACTGCAGAAGTCCCTCGGCCACCCAGGTCTGATGGGACACCCCGCACCTGTATTGCCTGTTTGTTTTCTTTTTGATCCTATCGATTACCTCCCCTGTCCTCCTGAAATGGCCTAAGTTCTCCTGATCCTCTGGATTCTTTCCTCCCTTGCTTTCTTTTCTCCTCATTGTCTTTTCCGTGTTTCCATCTTTCCTTTCTCCACAGTCTGTGGAGGCCCATAGCCTCCTGTTTGATCTTTCTACTATGTCCACCTCTTACCCACAACAGGGGAGCGAGAGCGTGTGCGGAGAGCGGGTGAGGAGGCGTTCAAGGAAGAAGCCATGTTTAGATAGTTCTTGTAGGGTTCGGGAAGGGGGTGAGAGCTGCCTGGTCCTTTGGATTTAGATCAGAGACATGCATGCTCTCTGGAGCCATTCATTAAGCCGTTTATGCATCTGATCAATGAGTTTTAACAATGAGTTCCTTCCAGGCAAGAGGCATTATGCGAAAGAGTGGGTGTGGCAGGGACTACAGTGTTACCTTATTAGAGAAGTACTAAGTATCAAGGAAGAAGTGAAGGTTAGGAAAATGCTAGCATTTTGAGTTTGGTACTTTGGAAATGCTGTTTTGTTGCAGAGATTTAAGGATTCAGTATATTTACATCCTTTAGGACATGTGCCTTTCAAAGTACAGTGCAAGCTGAGTCTGGTAGCACAGACCTGTACTCCCAGCTCAGTAGGCTGAGGCAGGAGGATCCCGAGTTTGAGGTTAGCACGTACCACACCCAAGATAGCCTGTCTCAAAATGGGGGGGGGGGGGCTGTAAAGTAAATCCTAATAAAAATACAAAATTAATTATATTGAAACAAAAGCATCATTTTTAATCTTTTTGGCATCATCGTACTGATAAATAAATCCTTTCGTTCTGTGTTCTCAGTATTCCTTTAGGCACAGCTCACTCACTGTGCCTTGTCTCTTCTGGATAAATGTTAAGAATCCATTGTCCAACAAACAGAAAAAAATTTAAAAGAAAAACAATCCATTGCCCATACCTTGGCAGGAAATGTCGTTTCTTAATAATTTCATCAGTCAGACCATACTCTGTAACTTTCCTTTCTAAATGTGAATCATCAGCATTTGCTTCTAAATCATTAAATAAAGTGAGGCTTTCCCTGCAATTAGTGAATGGAAAACTAAGTAAGATAGCCTTGGGTGTCAGAGTATCTGCACTTAAATTCCTTTACCAATGGACCAGCCCACTCTACTAGCTAGCTTCCTTATGGAAGTGATCAAGTGCCTGGTGGAAACAACTTACAGCAGCGGAGGTTTGTTCTGATTTGCAGTTTCACAGGTGTCAGTGCATCACAGTGGGAGGGCTCAGCGAGGCAAGGTCTAACAGTTTACATCATGGCGCTGGGAGGCAGAGAAAGAGATACAGGAAGAAGCAAGGGAAAAGGTGTAGGGCACACCCCCATGACTCAGTTCCATCAGCGAGGCTCTACTTCCTACCCCTGGCCACTGCCCAATAAAGACATCAGGAATGAGGCTGTTCCTTAGGTCAGAGCCCTCAGGATCTAATGGTCTCTGTAAACAGCACCACAGACTCACCCAGAGGTATGCTCTCCCAGTCACTTGGGTATCTCAATGTAATCAAGTTGACAATTAAAATTAACCATAGCACCTTGCTGCCCTGCCACCATCCAGTCCAGAGCAAAATGTCATCTGTTGTAAGACCTTCTCCAGACACTCAGCCTGGCCTTGTCTCAGGAAATCCTTCCCAAACCAACCTCACCTTGGGAAATTGCTGCGTCTCAGCCAGCTGCAGAGAAGCACCTGGGCAGCATTTGCTGTTCCTCTCTGTGTTCTCTGATGCTCTCTCTCTGCTTCTCCCACAGGGCTCACCGCAGTACACAGTGAATGAAAGTTAGAGAACCCACAGTAGCATGTCTCCTGTCTGCAGTCCAGCAGCCAGTCCACAGGCCCCACGGGCAGGGTTTCATGTCTGTCTCTCCAGAGCCCGGAACCTGGAGGGTGCTCAGACACATCAGAGGAGTAACACAAGCATTTTTACCTTCGATGGTTCCACATTAGGTAGACGTTGCTCAGTGACCATTATTATGTTCAATATTTGCTAAGGCCTGTGAGATCCTTTTTAACTTTAAGCAAAATTTTGTTACAAGTAGTTGACACATAATTGTACGCAGTTATTCTTAACTCTTCGCAGAAAGGTTGGTGGTGTCAGGCACTACAATCTTGACTGTAATGGAATGGTAGTAGAAATTTCTCAGTGAGCTGAGTTGAAAGCAGGATGCTGGTACATGGCTCTTTCACCCACTATCACAAGTGTACAGATGTCTCTATTAAAAAGCGCAGCAGTAAACCACTGTATGTTGTCAACTGAAACCAGCAACTGCTGGCTATAGGGATTTTCTTAAATGTCAGCCCCCTTCTCTTCAGCCGACTTCTCTGAAGCCTTCAGTGGGGAACCCCGCCTCAAGCATCCCTTCCACAGAGCAATATCCTAGGAACTGGAGTGTGTCCCCTTTCATACCTCCTCCCATCTCCCAAAGCCCCCATCCCAGGGTCTTTCTCTTCTTCAGGAATTTCTGTGACTCCAGCCTCTGCTGTTGTTAACGGAGAGGCCGCCCCAGCGGACTCCAGTGAAGCAGTTTCTACAGGAACTTTAGGATCGGTGATTCCCGTTTCCTCCAAATTCACAAAGTCTCCAAACCTCAGCAGTTCTCACCGACTTCTGAGGGACTTTGCAGAATTTTCTCACCACCAAGATCCTTCAATATGTGCATCCTTAGTGGTAGTCACTGCACGGATTTTGGTTGCCCTTTTACTGATTTCTATGCCACTTATTATTACCTCCATCGGCTTGAGCGTGGCCAAGGCCGAGATGCACTGAGGGCACCTCTCCCTCCTAGAAGGTTTTCTTCAGCAGTTGTACCTGCAGCACTGAGGGCGTCTAACTTTCTTACTTGGACAGCACTTGTCCCTCTGACCTTTGGCGTAGCTACTCCATCAGCAAATGCAGCTGGTGTTTGATTCCATCGTTCTGCTCACAGTCACTAGTTGTGGTGTCTTAATTCCTCAGTGATTCCTTGACTACTTTTTTCAACTTGAACTTTTTCACCTTTTCCTTTTAAAAAATGTAACATCATTGTTGACAATGGCATCTCCAATTTTTCCTAAGTCTAAATATCTTTATGTGAGTTCAGCTCCTCTTCCACAAACACTGCGCCACCAGTAGCAGTAGCCACATCTCTGTATTGTCCTCAGAACCTGAAGCTTTAACTGCTACAATTCGAAAACCAACTTGTAGCCTATTCAAAGCCAGTGAACTTGGAGCTTCTCCATTGCCGTCTTGAGCAATGATGGCCAAGGGCTTCCAGTGAGGATGGGCAATTTCAAGAGCTGGTAGAGTGGAAGGGACATTAGAAATGTTCTTTTAACTCAGCACAACACAGGCGTCCTGCAGTTCACATTTTGACCTTTTCCTGCGTTAATAAGGCATGGGGAAATATGTCCTCACTCAAACTCCATTCCTTCAGTGATTTCTAGTCCAGCATTCAGCATTTTCTACCCTTTCTTCCAACCTCTTTCATTGCACCAGAAACGATGTTTTTAACTTTTTGTCTCCATTCGGAGAAATTATTAGCAACCGACACAATTTCTTTAGGGGTCATCACAGCTTAGACTATTCTTGAGTTCAGCCATTCCAGCATTGAGGGCCTCACACAACCTCTTATCTCTTCCGCTTTCCACAGGATTAGCACCTAAAGCTGTCCTTGGCAACAGAGAGTACGAACACTAATGATGGTGGTGCCAATCCCAGCCTCCTCATTTGTGTTCTTGGCAACACCTAGAACAAGTTCAGTTCCAATATTTTTGTATTTCTCTTTTAACTCAATTGGCTCTGCAGTGGTCATACTATCTTTTGTAACCTTGGGACTTTCCCAGCTCTACACAATAACCACCGTTCTTCCCTTTGGCTCCATTGTAAGCTACACTTGGAACACTGAGGTTGCATATCCCCTCCAGATTTTACATCTTTGGCATAAGACCTGGGGCAGTGGTCTCATGGCTGAGGACTGTGGGTAGTAGTCAAAGCATTTCCAAGCAGACCTGGGCAAAGTGGATTCAGCCCTCCCCCACCTCCATAAACCATATCCTAGCCCCTGGGCTGCAATCCATTCCAGAACCTTCTGGAAAGTGCCAACCTTCTATGGGTCAGGGGCCAAACTGCATCATTTCTGGGAGAGAATGAAGGGATTCTCTTTGACTTTGGCTGACTGCCTGGAAAAGCCTTGAATAAAAATCTTTGGAAGGTGTGTGTTGGACTGTGAATACAGTATATATGTGTACATAAGGGACTATATAAAACTATATGGCCAAAAAATGTCCTCTGTGTGAGCCCTCTGTAGCCTCCAGCTTAAAAGCTTTACCTTATGAGCAAGAACTGTAGCTTCGATTTGTGAGTGGGCGCCAAGGGATTGCAGACCATTAGGGTCCTTCTCATTTTTCTTTATCAGCTTCTGGATCCCAGAGCCCAGGTAGTTCATGAAGTCTGGGAGGTTCTTAGATACCTCATGTTATTGAACTGTAATTAAATTAGCCTAAGAAATAAAGCTACCAATACAATCTAAAGTCTCTAACCAGGGTCCAAAGAAAACTAAATGAAATTATTAATATTTCAATTGTTTCTCTCCCAGATTAAGGTATTCTCTTATGATAGAGATAGACATTTATTTATTTATTGTTTTATTTTATTTTTATGTGGGTGAGTGTTTTGCATGTATGTCTGTGTACCATGCGGAGGCCAGAAGAGAAGGTTGGATCCTCTAGGATTGGAGTTAGAAGTGGTTGTATGCCACTATGTGGAGCCTGGGAATCGAACCTGGGACCTTTGGGAAAGCAGGCTGTGTCCTTCTTAAACACTGAGCTGTCTCTCTAGCACTGAGGTAGAATTTTAAAATATATCTGTGTTTGAGAGATGTTTAAAACATTAATGGATTTAACTGGAGTATTTTTCCATTGCTGATTAAATAAGATACTTTATAGGAGAAAGCACGCGGGGCTGAGAACCAGGAAGAAGACAGAGAAAAGGACTAGTTCTAGTGGGACAACGAGGTACAGGGAGATAGAGAAGGAAAATTAACTTATTAATTAGCAAATATTGGTTCCTAAGTACATAGCTAAATATTTTAACTTTTTATTCTCTTTATTGATACAAGGATATCAGAGTATCTACTGTGTGCTGTATGGAAGCATAGAAACACATTATTTGTATTTTGGAAGTTTATAGTTCACATAGTTCAAAACCTTATTATGTAGAGCATAATAGCAATACTAGAATTGTGCTTTTTAAAACATTTTATTTTTTTATTTTACGTACATTGGTATTTTGCCTACATGTATGTCTGTGTAAGGGTGTCAGATTCCCTGAAACAGGAGTTACAGACATTTGTGAGCTGCCATGTGGGTGCTGGGAATTGAACCTGTGTTCTCTGGAAGCGCACACAGTGCTCCTAACCACTGAGCCATCTCTCTAGCCCCTGTAATTATAATTTTAAACTACAATAAAAAAAAATACAGTTTCATATGAAACCGTATTCAGGAAACATTAGGAAATTCAGACATTTAGCTATATTTTGGAAGATATTCACATTTTAGGGGGATCTTTTGGACTTCTTTAAATGATAGAAATGATCTAGACACTTGGTACTTCAGCTTTTATGTGATGTGTGAACTCATTGGTTAAGAGTTACACATTCTAAGCCAGGCAGTGGTGGCACATACCTGTAATCCCAGCACTCGGGAGGCAGAGGCAAGATGATCTCTGTGAGTTCGAAGCCAGCCTGGAGTGAGTTTCAGGACAGCCAGAGTTAGGACAGAGAAACCCTGTCTCAAAAAAAAAAAAAAAAGAGTTGTATATTTTAGTATATTGAACATTCTAGAAAATAATCTAGAGACCCATGCCTGAGTCACACAAATCAACTTGATTTCTGTAACTATGTACTACATGTAATTGTTGGACATGATATTTTATACCATGGATTTTGCACTGAGGTAAACTTGAATGGAAACGTAAGCTCTGGTACTTGTTAGTCATACGACATTAAACAAGATACTTATCCTCCAGTTTCATCACCTGCAACAGAGGGTGCTACACGACAGGGTGCTGACAAAGCAGAACGAGATAAGCTTATTATGATTATTTTCAATTATTATATATATATATGTGTATATATATATATATATATATATATATATATATATATATATATCCTATGATTATTAGATCATAGGAGGAAGAAAGTGTCTCCCTGTAATTGTAAATGGTAAATTACCTGGAAGCCTAAATTGTTTTCAACTCAAACACTTTAAAATTCCAATTGCTACAATAAGGAAAACAGCTTTCATTTGGAAGAGTTTCGTTGTACAATTAACTCAGTACAAAGGACTTAAAGTAGTTTTAAGGTTCACCATCCCTAAAACCTATCTAGAGAAAGCCATATGTGAGCTTGTGTTCCACAAGACTCCGCCTCAGACTATAGCCAGTATCTAGAGGGTGCCGTTGGAATATGCGAATCTTTGTACTCTCTCCAGATCCATGATTTCCACAGGCGTTCTTTTTCTGGTCGTGAAAATCGATTTACTAATCAGGTCTTAAGTGTGCTTGCTTAATTATGAGGAAGTTAATGAAACTCTGCCTCTTCCACATTCAAAGTAACCGCCCCATAGTGGATCATTTAGCCCTGTGTTCCTTAAACTGCCCTTACCTGAGAGGTGGTTAAACTACAGTCATTGATCACCTGGATTTATTGCCTTCTATCCTGGGTAGCATTTGAAAAATGCAAATTCACTTTTCATGCGTCTTCTGAAAATGTTAATATGCCAAAATAGATTTAGCTTTCAAAAGCTATTAAAAAGCTGATGCTTGTGATACTGAGGCTAACATCACATCAGATAAAATTATTGTGATGAAGGACTAGGAAGCTGAAGACCACCTCCCTTAAGTGTGAGGTATTTTCTGGAATTTGCTTCCAGGTCATTAATCATGAAAATGAAGCACACTGAGAGCACAGCTTCTTGCTCTATTTAATTCAAAAGAGGCTGCTCTCTTGTTTTTGTGTTTGTTGCTGTTGTTGTGTCTTTTATTTAAAATGGATTATTTTATATACAATATATTCTGATTATAGTTTTCCCTCCCCCACTCCTCTCAGTGCATCACCGCCTTTCCTCCCCTCTAGATCCACACTCCTCCTGCCTCTCTTTAGAAAATGAACAGGCATCGAAACTATAACAGTAAAGTAATAATACAATACAATAAGAAGATGACAATATAATAATAATAATAATAATAATAATAATAATAATAATAAAATAAAATACAATAAGATAAATTAAAAAAAAGAAATCAGACTGTGACAAAACAGCCAAACAAGAAAAGGAGTCAAAGGAAAAAACACAAGAAACACAAATACAGAGACACATGTAGTTGTCCCTTGCTGCTGGGATAGCTCAGCAAGAGAGACAAGGAGGCATTCTCATACATACAAACCCTTCCAGGACTCAGCAGAGGGAACCACCTGTCATGGCAAGAGCCTAACTGGACAGTGGAACCCTGAGCATCTGAGCTCAGGTGTATTTGTTCTTTCAGACTCCTCAGATGTTCTACTGAAAGCACATGCAGATCATTAGCAATCAAACACCCCCACACAAATCCAACACCTGCAGACAATACAAAATGCCAAGGTCTATGCATCCATTTTTCCAACAGTGTACAAAAACAATTTCACACATAACTAAAACTTCTACAACAGGCACACACCTTCACACACACACAAGAGAATTCCATAAAAACCCAAAACTTAAAGTCATAATATATACACCAAGGATCTGTAAGGTAAAAAAAGAAAATTAAATGCCCTGACATAACACTATGGAACAAAGCGCCTCCAAAGATGCCATTGAGCTTGGTTTGTGTTGGCCATCTACCGCTGGGAATGGGGCCTGCCCTTAGGAGTGGTTTGTTTACCCAGGGAGACTCCATTGGAGAGAACTAATTTTCATTTGCAAGTGTCTATCAATTGGAGATAGCTTTTGGGTTAGGGATGGGGGTGTGTGTGTCCATTTTCCTTCAGCTCTAGGACGCCATCTGGTGCAGACCTGTGCAGGCCTTGTGCATGCTGCCTCAACCTCTGTGAGTTCCTATGTGTGCCAGCCCTGTTGTATCTAGAAGGTCTTAACTCCTTGGTGTCTTCCACCGATTCTGGCTCTTACACTCTTTCCGTCTCCTCTTCCACAGAGTTCCCTAAGCCCTAAAAGGAGGGATTTGATAGAGACATCCCTTTTAGGACTGAGTGTTCCAAGGTCTCTCACTCTCTGCATAATGTCTGGCTGTATTTGTTCCCATCTGTATTTGTTCCCATCTGCTGCAGGAGGAAGCTACTTTGAAGACAGCTGAGCAAGGCACAGGATCTATGAGTATAGCAGAATGTCATAAGGAGTCATTTTATTGCTACATTCCTTTAGCAGAACAATAGTATTTGGTTTTCCCTTAGGTCCCTGGCCTGTCTAGTCTCAGGTTCTTGGCCATCCAAGCAGCATTGAGTATAGGTTTCATCTCGTGGAGTGGGCCTTAACTCAAAGCAGATATTGATTGGTTACTCCCATAAGCTTTGTGCCACTGTTGCACCAGCTTATCTTCCAGGCAAGTCACTCTTGTACTTCTAAAGGTTTGTAGCTGGTGTTTACCTTTCTCTTTTGGTAGAAAGCAGAGTACCTAGAGTACCTTCCAGTACCATGTATACTAGTCAGTAGAGGTGAAGGTTCTAGGTAGGCACCAGCTCAACTTGTCCATGTCCAGTGAGTTATGTAGGTGTGGTCTTCAGCAATAGAGCCTTACCATCAGTTTGTGGAGAGCCATCAGTAGCCTTGGCCATAGCCTGGGTTGTTTTGGATTTCCTATGGGACTCTTTGGCCAGGAACTCAATTAGATGTAACCCATTCCCAGTACTGGAAGCTTCATTTGGTGATGCAGGATATCCAGTTGGGACTCTCTCTCCCCCATATTTGGTGATTTCATTTAGATTGCCTTCATATATGTATATATTATAGGAAGATTTTACTTATTAGATTTTCATATGGCCCATAAAAGGGATCTCTCTTAAGTCTATTTCCTAAGCGTCTGTGTACTGTTAGGGATACAAGTCTAAAGCAGAAAAGGACCACAGGGAGTCATACGTTGTGGCATAATCTGGAAAGCTAGTTATAGTCCACATATTATAGACTTTCTTTCCTGGGACCCTACCCCAAGCCCAGGCTAGCAAAAGTATTTTGAGTATATTTTAAAACTATATACCACTCAAATTTGCACAATCTTCGAATCCTACCAATTTTTTAGAGACAGTGCAGGAATATTCTCTCTGAAGGCACCATTGGTGATGACTTCATTTGGCTAATGATCTTTCCTTTTCAGAAAGTTTAGCCTACATTATCCATACCATCAATTCTAGATTTGCTCTTTCTTTATGCATTACAAGTTAATAATTGGCCTGTTATGGTTTCGCTATGAAATGTTCCTCCAAAATGTTCATGTGTTAAGAGCTTAGTCCCCAGCTCCTGATGCTGTTAAGAGTTGATTGGATCAAGAGAGCCCTAACTTCATCCATTAACCTCCTGCTGAAGTCATACTTGAATGGTCTGTTAGGAGGAGAGACCCAGTTGGAGCAGATAGGTAACATGGGAGTGGGCCTTTCCTTAGCATGTCTTGTCACTGGTCCCTTCTCTGCTGGCTCTCTGCTTCCTGGCTACAGCAACGTGAAAGCATGGCCCAAGAGGCCCTTTCTCTCCTGTTGCTCTGTGAAGGTGTTGTGTCACAGTGGCAGAAGAGCTGACTGACGCACAAAGCACTTTGCACCGTAATCAAACATTTTCCTGTCGCACGTTGTGCAAGGAGACTGGCCATTTCATAGTTGAGGAAACTCAAGCTCTGTGGTGATAGTTACTCCTCCAATGCCAGGCTTCTGAGTGGGGCCCTTGGCGCTCTGTGCCTGCTTAAGTCTTGTCTTCTGACCAAGCCTGCTCTCTTCAAAGGCTTGGGCACTCTAAATCCATTCATGAGAAAGCTAGCCTCGAGTTTCTTAAGGTCTTAGAGCAGTGGTTCTCAACTTGTGGGTCGTGATCCCTTCGAGGGGCAGGCGAACAACCATTTCACAGGGTGGCCTTTGATCGTCTATATATCAGATATTTACTTTATGTTTCACAACAGCAACAGAATTTCAGTTATGAAGTAGCAATGAAAACAATTTAATGGTTGGGGATCACCACAGCATGAGGAACTTTATTAAAGAATTACAGCATTAGGAAGGTTGAGAACCTCTGTCTCAGAGGAACACTGACTCTTAGATGAGCAACACTGGTAATTTTGATGGTTTTAGTAGTTATATTTTATTTTTTAGTAGTATTTTAATGGCATTTTAAAAAGTTAAGAGGTGAGCAAATAGATGAAACTAGTTTCGCATTTACACGGTATTGTGTATCTAGTTTATAATTTTAACACTCATGTACAAATTATTGAGATGTTTCATTTTTTTTTTTATCATATTAAGATTTTGGAATCTGTATCTATAGTCCCAGCAGTAGCAGAACAGGAAGATCAGACGTTCAAGGCCAGCCTGTTAGTGACCTTGAGGCCAGGCAGCCCAGGCTGCTTGAGACCTTGTCTCTGAAACAAAAACAAAGGTTTGGGAATCTAAGCGTCTTTTTCAAGTGTTTGGTGTGACTGATGGCTGCACAGTGGGTTGAACAGCTCCCTAGATTTCTCCACAGTGTAACTGAAAATCAATTTTTGTTCTCTATAAGAAATTAAGTGGAAATACAGTCACCGTTAGTTCTATACCAGAAGACAGAAGGAAATGATTCATAAATAACTAAGCTAATGGGAGACTTGGATACATAGATACTGTCCATTTATGGGAGAGTTTTGTTTTCCTGTTTTCTCTTATTATTTTATTAAAATTGTATTTCATTTCATTGTTGTTACTGGTGGTAGTTTATTTTAGCCACTAATTCATCATTGGAAGGAGGACTGTAAGCTTATAAATGGAATTACTTTATGAGGTATGGGACATTTCGTGGGTTTGTTTAGTCATGCCATTTTTCTGGAATGCAGATCTGATTCTCTATCTTGCGCAGAAGTGTTCAATTTCTTCTCAATGGAGTTTATAAAATTTGCCAGGTGTGGTTATTAGTTTTTCTCAATTTGACACAAAATTAGAGTCACCTGGGAAGAAGGAACCTCGGTTCAGGAATCGTGCCCGATACACTGGTCCCTAGGCACGTCTATGGGGAGTTTTCTTGATTAGTGGTTTATGAGTGTTTTATAAGAAAGCAAGCAGGCAGGCAGCATTCCTGTGTGTCTCTGCTTCAGATCCCGTCTCCAGACCTTGGATTCTGCCTGGGCTTCTTCCATCAATGCTATTTTTTTTTTTTTTTACCTCCCCCAAGTTGTTTTTGTCAATGTTTGATCATAGCAACAAGAACTTACTGTGGATCCTCCATCCTGTATCCAACTAGACCAACAAAGTCATATCTACCCTAAGCCTGGGTATTTTTTTCTGTCATCAACCCAGTTGGGGAAAATGGCCTATGAAATATTAATAAAATCTTGCCCTTTAGATCCTCATACAGTCCGTTCTGGCCTAGCTTGTGACTGCACCTGTCAACACTCAGAGATCTATCTCAGCAGTTGAGACACAGAGTGGCCCTTTTCTCCCCCCTCTCCCCCCAGAAAACGTCTTTCCTATTGTGATGAGTCCATCCCAGGACTACCTCCTTAGTTGTGCCTCTTAGTCCCCCAGTGTCCCCTCCACATTTCCCAGTGCTCTCAACGTTCTTACCTCCAAAGCGCGAGGGTCACCAGCCCTCACTATCTGTGTCACCCACGCCTCTTCCTAAGGATGGGGCTCATGACTGTCACTCTTACTCAGAACCACTACTGAGTATGGCACAAGGAAATTATCAGTAGATATTTTTCTTTTCCCTTTCATTTGTGTGGTGTGTGTGTGTGTGTGTGTGTGTGTGTCTATGTGTGTTTGTGTGTGCATGTGCACACATGCACACTTGTAGGACAGAGGACAGTTTGTAGGAGTTGGTTCTCTTCTGTCATGTGTGTCTTGGGGATTGAACTCAGGTCTTCAGGTTTGGTGGCAAGCACCTCCATCCACCGAGCCACCCCACTGGCCCAGGACCCTCCTAATAGAAGTGTGCCAGGACTAATAACAATATGAATACCTTTCTGTTTCCTAATTGACAGATGCAGCCCGCTTTACACTCACATCACCATACTCAGTTCTGAACCCAACCTTGTGGGGTGAGGGTGGTTATTTCCCAAGAGTAAACTTTAAGGGGCTGAATGCCCTGGCTCACTGACACGACTTGTGACCTGTGACACTAAACTCTAGCCTGCATGCATCCCACCATTTCTTCATTTCTGTCCAGATGATAGCTGAAGCAAAATCCTTCAGGTTTCTACCGTAGAGAAAGTGGCTTTTGCTCATTCCGTCTACTTTTTCTTTCGTTCTTTCTTTCTTTTTTCTTTCCTTCCTTCCTTTCTTTCCTTTCTCCCTTCCTTTCTTTCAAAGAAAAAGCCTTGCTTTTATGTATTTTTCTTTTCTGCTCTAAATTTTCAGTAGATTCACAAAACTTACGACTGCTGTTTCATTAAGCAGCAGTCGCCACCAGGCTGTCTAAACATTCACATGAGCAATGAGCACATCAATAACCAGCCATCCTCGCCAGAGTCTGACTAGACTGTTAGTCTCTTGAAGACAAGAAGCTGGCCTGTCAGCCGGGTCATTCCCTTAAATCCTTTGGGTGAAAGCCCTAACTCATTCTAACAGAATATAGACCTTTGGTGCGAGGGAAACCTGACCACATAAGAAAAATGAAGTAACTGAAGTTGTTTGTGGTACTTCTACAACTACTGCTGTGTTATCATTTGCTCAGTGACCTTAGTGTCCCTCTGTTTACAGAGGTCCATCCGTTTACATCATAGACCGCATCACTTAGTAACATGCAAAGCAAGAGCACAGTGCCCATCAGCATTCCCATGTAATAACAACAGTTTGCCACAAAAAGTTTAAGAGTCAGGACTTCCCTTTCTCAAAGCAATAGTCAGACATTCCTCCGTGTCTTCTGTTTCTGGGTCATATAATTCAGTTTGGTGGTAATAAACCTTTATCACCACCACCACTCCGCATCAGTTGCAGTAATTACAAAGCCTGTACACTGTGCTTGTAGGATTATTGATGTTTCTCCATTCCATTTGATGTGCAATTAGAAAAGAAATTAGTAACAGCCATTAAAAAAATAAAAACAATAGGTTACCTTGTGTGGTAGTGTAAACAGAGACAGGTGGATCTCTGTGGGTTCAAGGCCAACCTGGTCTACATAGTGAGTTTCAGCCCTCCGAGGCTGTATAGTGAGACCCTGGCTCAAGGCAAACAGCAGTCAAAACCTGGAGGGACTAGAGACATGGCTTAGAGATTAAGAACACATACTGCTCTTCCAGAGGGCCTGAGTTCAGTTCTAGCACCCACTGAGGGTAGCTCACAGCCTCCTATAACTCTAGCTCCAAGGGGATCCAACACCTCTGGGCAGCACTTGTACCTTGTACCTATAGTTGCATGCACATACCTACAGAGAGAGAGAGCAAGAGAAAGAGAGAGAGAGAGAGAGAGAGAGAGAGAAGGAGAGGCATACTAAAAACAAATCTTTAAAATAACAAGAGTTGAATGTGTATTAAAACAGCCATTATGATTATTTAGAAGGTCCTGGCCTAGACTCTTAAAATAATGACCAGCAGAACCTGCCCAGAAACCACACTTTCCTGCTGGTTTTTGCAGCACTGTGGGAGGATGTTCAGTTAGGAAAGTGTTTCTATCCCGTTAGGAGTGTTACAGCGAACATAAAGATGGTGATGTTGTTGAGCACATCCACTGTTGGCTCTGGATACATTCAGGACAAGATGCAAATGCTCAGGAAGGAACCGCTTTATACAGATACCATTTTAAATACTGTCACTGTTGTTACCATTGTTTAGAGTGTATCAACAACTGAACTTCTCACAACTGTGATGTGGATATCTCTTTAAACACGTAACAGTTTTGAGATATAATTTGCACATGCTGTTCACTGACTCGGCGGGTTTTAGTGAAGTCAGAGAATTTTGCAGCGGTCTGATGAATCCACTACTCTGACCCTGTGACCCTCCACGCCTCCCAACCCCAAGCAAAACTCATCTACCCGCTGACTCTGTGAATGAGTCTATCATGAACACTTCCCATGAGTGAAGCTACAGATTGTAAGATCTTTTGAGAGTGGTTTTGGGCAGTAAGCTTATAGATCCGTTGATGTTTCTCTTTTTGAGACAGAGTCTCATGTCATCCACACTAGCTTCAAACTTGCTGTGTTGTCGAGGATGACCTTGATCTGCTGATCCTCTTGTCTATGCTTCCCAAGTGCTGGACGACAAGTGTGTGCCACATGATCAATGTGTGCGGTGCTGGAGGTCAGACCAGGGCTTCATGCATGATAGGCAAGCACTCTGCCAGCTGAGCTACAGCCCTAGTCCAGGAAGCTTATGCTTCGAAGGTTCACCATAGCATAAACCGGTTCTCCATTCATTTTAGTTGTCACACAGTATTCCACTGTAAAACTGTGCTGCGCCTGCCAGTTCAGGAACTGATGGACATTTGGTTCATCTTTGTATTTCAGCTTTATTCCTGCCATATACACTCATGCACATGGTTTTGTGGGGGGAATATATTTTCATTGCATATATATATGCAGAAGTAGAAATGCTGAATAATCTGGTAACTCTTTAACCTTTTGAGAGTGTGCCAGGGTATTCTCCAGTGTGACTGAAGGTTTTCAGATTGCTGACAGCAGCATGTGAGGACTCCATATCCTCTCCAACACCTATCGAGGTCATTGTTGTTCCAGTGTTGACAGTGAGCATTAATGTATCCACTCTGCTTCTGTTTTTTGTCTCCTGGTAGCTGATGATTATTTAGCAACTTTTAATAGTCCATAGATCCACTTTTTCATCATCCTGGGGGGAACATCAACCGAGATCGTTTGCCCATGTTTTAAGTTGTACTTTTTGGTTTTTGTTGAGTTAGAAGAGTTCTTTGTATAAGCTATATACAAATCCCCGGTCATGTGGGATGCCATTTTAGTCCCTGCCGGGTATAGTTGTACGTCTCGTAACCCGTTTGTCATTCGGTACATCATGTCTTCATACCCTTATGGTTCATAATCCTCCTTCCATATCATCCCTTTGCTATCAGCTGATGTTAGCTCTCCCAGGTGTGTGCGTCACACCAGAAGATGCCGAGCGCAAAGCTGTGTCTCCAGGGCCTGGGACTCCGCCCACATACGATGCAAGCTCAATAATGATGTGCTCAGCTAAATTAAAATGAACCTTTACTCTGAAAATAATAGTCCCCACCAAGATGGACCCGAGAGAGTGGCTAGAGGGAGGGGCCTTGACGGACTGCCCAAGGATCTGAGGCTGGGAAGGAACTTTTAGTCCTTGGTACAGAGCTGAAGGCTCACGTTTTTTGTCTAGGAACTTTAATTATTTATACCCAGTTGAAGAAAGCCCATATAACTGCTGGGTACCTTTGATAAGATTTACAGCGAAGCCACTTTTATTTCCTATTGGATACCAAGGTGAGAGGAGGTGGGGGTTGGGGAGGAGCAGCTGGTAGCCTAAGGTGATGGGTTCATTTTCCCTTAACACAGCAGGATTTGCTACAAGTCACTTCCTCTCAAAAGATTTACTGGAATTCCTGAATGAGAAATACCCCCATCCTTGAGAGTTTTTTTTTTCTTCTTCTTCTTCTTCATGAAACAAAAATAGCTCTGTATTTTTAGGAGAAAATGTTTGGCAGCCATGCTGGTCATAATACTGTATTGGAAACCACTTACTTTGACTGCAAACCAGATGCCCTTCCTTGTAGTTAAAGGGCTGTTGATGATGTGTTCTCTCCAGCAACTACCTCACTTCTGTGAGGTTAGCGAGAGGCCCCTTCAACCCAGAGAGAATGCGAGGCATGCCTCCTTGCCTTTGCCTAGGGCCCCCCAGAAACAGCATTGCTTGCAGCACAGCAGACCCCAAGGCAGAGCTCCTTAGGCCCTTCCCTGCCATGCTGTTTGCTGGGGCTTAGGACAACTGCTCAGAACTGTGGGAAGTTGGGAATGGGAAGATGGCAGGGAGCATTCCATTGATCAGACTCACAGAGCAAAGACAGGGACCCCGGGGAAGTCCCACTTACTAACTGGTTCTTAAAGTGCTTGCTTTCCTTTTAGACACCGACTTACTCTCTGTAAAGTAGAAGGTGACACTAGCACAAGTAGTAAAGTAATAAATGTTATAATTCAGAATTAGTAAAGTCAGCAGATTTCCTGACCGGCCTCACGCCTTAACCACCCTGCCGTTAGTTAGCAGGATCAAATCCTTGTGTGTCCATCATCAGCTCTGTCTAAGGGATCCTAAGAGGAACTGAAGGAAGTGCTCCTTGGACAGGATTTCCTTTGTCTCCTCTCAATTAGGTCGCTTTTAGAGCATTGGTGTGGACAACTGGGGAAGGAGGCACACAGAGGTTCTCCACTGGAAATGCTATTCTCGTCCTTGGAAGTTAGCCATAGACCTTAGAACAAAAACCAGTCAGTGTTGTGTGCTTAATGTGGCTCGTTTTCCCAAGCAGTGGTTGACAGATAATTTTGCATCCTTTGCGTTTGCCTTGTGCTTTCTCTGAATCCACAGGTGCACATCCTTCCTGTTCCTAAAGTATGAAAATGGTCAAAGGAGTCTCAGGATTCTGTGATCGGTAAAGGTGTTAGTCCGAACAATGCATACAAAGTGAAGGCCGAGAGAACAGCCTGCGTTCTGAATAGAATAGTCAGTTGGAATCCGAGGTCTGCCCTGCTTTGAATGGATTATCTGATGTAGAAGGAAGTTATTTTTAGGTGTGGCATTCCTATAAACCCTGAAGCTAAGTGTTTTACAAATGAGGAATGTATGCCCTAAATAAAAATTGCCAGATGTCAGTCTCTATATGTGCCAAGTGACAAATGTGTCATGGCTCCAGTGTCTGGAAGAGGTGATGCCCATTTCTTTTCTATTCAAGCTCAAAAGGGATAGTTACTGTAAAACGCCACTGAAATTTTTATAACGCACACAGATACCAACAGTACCCCAGCATTTGAAATTTTCTGGGAGGCTGTAATTTCTCTCGTGACTCAATGTGTGTCCCCGAGTCTCATCTCCTTCTTCTAAAAGATGTTTTAAAATCATATAACCAAGGGCCAGTGAGATGGCTCAGTGGGTTAGGGTGCTTGCCGCCAAGCTAATGATCTGAGTTTGATCTCTTTGACTAACACAATGGAGGGACAGAACCAGCTCCCACAGGTTGATCCCTGGTCTCCACAGCTACGCTGTCTTGTGCATGCGCCCGCATGCATGCGTACACATATACAAAATTAAATGAAAAAAAGATGTAAAATTAAAAACCAACCTGATGCAGGGCTCCCCAGAGGCCATACACAGGGCTCCCCATGGGATAGGAGTCGTTCTGCATGCCTTGCCTGTTCACGAGCCTTGGTCATCTTCACGACGTCATCAGGCGAATCCTTGTCTTTCCTTAGAAATCAGAGCTCAACTGGTAGAGCAACAAAAATGCCTTGAGCAGCAGACGGAGATGCGAGCTCAGCTGCTCCAGGACCTGCAAGACTTCTTCCGGAAAAAAGCCGAAATTGAGACCGAATATTCTCGGAACCTAGAGAAGTTGGCAGAAAGGTTCATGGCCAAAACAAGAAGCACCAAGGACCATCAACAGTTCAAGTAAGAGAAGCTTGGTTCCCACTACGGGTGTTACTCTGGGCGCTGAGCACTTGCCTAGCATGCATGAGGCCTGAGGTGCAATACCTGGGGTGGGGGTGGGGGCACTAATGGGGTTAGATGAGGAGGGAGGGAGGCTTGGTTCAGAGTCACCTTTCCAAGGTATTGGTACCCCCGCCTTTCCTCCTTATTTCCAGACATTTCCTCTTCTGTCTAAGAAGTTATTGGTGAACATGTCCCCTTATATAGCAACCTTTCTCACTTATACTCCATGGACATAAATTTATATTTTGAGCCAATGTTTATAAAATTCCCAACTACAGAAAAGGATCTGATAGCCATAGATAAACATTTAATGGGTGAATTTAAAATAACTGCTTCAAGCGAAGGCCTCAAGATTTCTATAATGAGTTTTGTTTTGTTTTCTTTCCATTTCTTGAAATCAGATCTCACTCTGTAGCCCAGGCTGACCTAGAACTTACAACAGTTTTGCCTGCCACGTGCCAGGATTGTAGGCCTGCCCCACTCCCTAGTGATTTTTGTATGCAAATAAGCAATTACTTCTGTTTGGGTTTAGTGTTCCTGGGGAGCACACCCCACCTCCACCCAACACATTTGTAGTAATTATCATCAAAACTTTTTTAAAACTAAGACTTACAGTAAAATAAGTGAGCACAGCTAAACTTTCACATTAATTGTACTTCGTTTGATTAAAAAGTACATACAGGTTATTCTGTTTATGAAACTTACCATATAATTTAAGTCCCCAAGTTAGAGAGACAAGGGGTAATTGTACACAAGTGTGCCAACAAGGGCAGTCACAGCGTTACATGGACAGACAAGGCTGAAACACATTATGTAATGAAGGTGAAGGGGAGGTTCTGGAAGAGTGTGTGTGTGTGTGTGTGTGTGTGTGTGTGTGTGTGTGTTTGTAAATGCATGTATGTTTACTAGTGCACAGATGTGTGTGTGTATAAATGCATTATGGTTACTGGCATGTGTGTGTGTGTGTGTGTGCGCGCACGCGCGCGAATGCACATACGTTTACTGGTGCTCAGATAATGTGTGTGTGTGTGCCCGCTATGGAAGCCAGAGAACAACCTAGGGGTATCATCTCTTAGATGTTACACACCACTTACCTGCCTGTCTCCGCCTCAGTGTTGGAGTCCATGGCTCAAGGTCACATCCTATGCTTGCAAGGCAAACACTTCCACCTGAGCCTCCTCCCTAGCCCCAGGAAGAGTGACGTGTAAGTGGGCACATAATGGCTAGCTGACTAGGAAGGGGACCGAAGAAGGGAACCCCACCGGTAAAGGACGAGAAGGGAAGGGCCATAGGCCAGGTTTACAGAATAGCAGTTCTCTGGGAGTCGCTGTCATGACGTAGGCAGTGTGGCCACTGGCATTAATTGGAGCAGACCGCAGATTCATACAGTCCTTTGTGGGCAGTTTGGGCTTTGTCCTGCAGACATAGGAATCTTTGGAACATTTTAAGTTGTACGTCTCAGACCTGCGTGTGACAGGTAGGGCTGTGGGCTGCAGAAAGATAGCAGAGAAAGAGCACCAAGGGTTCTTCACGATGTGTGGGCTTGTGGTCTAGCCATCCCAGAGTAAGAGGGGAGCACCCAGCACCTAGTTGGGGAGATAGTGAAAGGCGCATGGCTTTTATTTCTGAGAGCACAGTGGGCCAGGCAACCTGGGAAACAGGTGTGCCACAGAACTCCAGAAATGATTGCTAAAATGTAATGGGCGCCCTTATTCGTGTGCACCTAGATCCATGGGAAGGCAAGGGGTATTTCCATGGTCAAAACAAAAGAAGGAAGTGAAGGCCTGGGTTTATGCAAAGGTATCCCTCCTTTAATCCTGAAGAGGAACAGACGGTGATTCAGTCCAAATGAAGATTTGGAGCAGAAAGCTTCCACTGTTGGCCCTTCCTCATTGTCCTCCGGTCCCACACAAGTGATAAGAGGAGAACAAAGGCGACTACCTTCCCACACCAGTGACAACCTGTGTGGACTTAACCTGCCTGGCCTGGGGGCAGGGTGCCGCTGAGATCTAGCCCTTTTTTCTCAGTGATCTTGAAGTTCCTGTTTCATACCCTTCCATGACCTTGGAGCCTGGGTTAAGGAGGAGGGTAGCAGGGTTGGCAAGATGCCATAACAGGTAAAGGCCAAACCTGATGACGTGAGTTTAGTCCCCAGAACTGAGATGGTGGAAGGAGAATGAACTACTGAAAGTTGTCCTCCACCCCATGAGCATGAGCGGGTGCCCCACCAAATACATGAATGCAAATGAGTGTTTACACATGCAGCTTCAAACTGCCTTTGACTTGGGCATTATCTGTTACTGAATGTAGAGCCGGAGGGGAAGTGGATCATAAATGTGGGAAGGGCAAGAGATTCGGCTTCAGCAGGCCAGCCAGGATCGTGTCTGAATAATGACTCCACTGCGGGACTGTCCGGGCATACCTTCTCCGGGCTTTGCTCTTTCTAACACGAGGCGCGAGATCTCATGACCATAAGTGGCGTGACAAACAGACAAACAGGGCGGTGCTTGCCATGACGGCGGGCGGGTGCGGAGCTCGGCTCGGGCCTCCCACACTGAATCCAGCTCTTGGAGCCTGCTTCCTCTTAGTTTGGAGGACACTGTGTCCGAGCAGCTCTTAGCCTGAGGTTGCTACCGCAGATGGAGAAAAGGCAAGGCTCAGAGCCTTCCTCCACACAGGCTCGCTCTGGCACTCACTTTGGCCCTCACCGAACCCTCACTTATTTCTCCCGTTGACAGTCAGGACACAGCAAATGGCTGCGGTGAGGACTACGGAGAGTTAATGTCAAATCCTGATCAGCACAGCCTCTGGACAAACATAGCTGACTCTGTGTACGCAGCACTCACCATGTGTCCAGGCAGGACAGCAAGCACTTAAACAGAGAGGGTAACCAGTCATCTCCACAATAACCTCGTGAGACGGGTTCTGCTGTTGTAGGCACCGTGCAGAGTAACCGAAATACAGAGGGGTTAGCAGAGAGGAGCGTGGGCCGGGCCGAGAACCTACAGCAAGCGCAACCCCACAGTCTTTCATTAATAGTTATTCAAACTTAAGTCAGGGTTTCCCCGAGTAGTCCAGGGTGGCCTCACATCTGCCATCCTCCTGCCTCAGCCTTCCAAGTCGCTGGGCAATGCTGGGATTGCCCGCTTGTGTTTCCAAGCCTGGCTTAAATCCCCAGTCTCAACCTGCCCGCTGCTTCTTGCTCAGTAAACAGTAACTGCTATTATGATATTACTATGGATGTTATTACGATTGATTTCCACTAATAACAGGGCAGTGATGGTAATGTGTTCTCAGGGGTTGAGATGCTGTCTAACGTTCTCAGCCGAGTGGGCACTGAGGATGCAAAGAAGTATGAAATACTTCAAGGAATGTGTGAGCTACCTCAGGATAAAGGATAAGCACCGTTCAGAGGAACATAGTGGTACCTCTCTCTGAGGCTGCCACACAGAGGGTGTCCATAGCAAGGCTCTACCCACCTGACATGGGCTCACAGCTTCTCTTGATGATTGAGGAGAAGGAATTCCTGTGAACATGGGGATTTCCTCCAGGGCCCATTTCTGCCTCTGTTCTTGCTTTCTTTTTCTTCTAGAAAGAAACTGTATTCATTGTACGTGTTTGGCGGGGAGAGGAGCGTTATTTTCTTTGTTTTTGTTTTTAAGACAGGGTCCCATAAGGCATCCTTGAACTTGCTATGTAGCCCAGCCTGGCCGCAAGCTCTTGATCCTTCTGCCTCAGCTTCCCGGAGTCAATGCAATATTGAATGTAGAATCTGAGAGACCTAATGGTAGAAAGGCTTGACTTTCTATTTTTAACATCTGACATAATGTTCGGAGTCACAAATGTTCATGAATAATAACATATGACATCTTGCTGGAGGGATGGCTCCATGAGTAAAGTGCTCGCCACACAAGCCCGAAGACCTGCCTTCCGGTCCCAGAGCCTGTGTAAAAGGCCAGCACGGTAGTGCACATACCTGTATGTAATCCCTGCACTCCTAAGAGGAGGCCAGAGGCAGAGGCAAAGAATCCCTAAAGCTTAGAGGCCGGTAGCCTGGTGTACACAGCGGTAAATGATGAGATGGAGGGTGAGGCAGGGTGGCCTCAGATCTCTGCATCTGTGCAGTGGCACGTGCACTCTTCTTCCTCCCTCCCTCCCTCCCTCGCCCCCTCGCTGCCCCCCCCATTTCTCTCTCCCTCTACCTTCCTCTCTCCTTCCCTCCCTCTCTCTCCCCGCTTTCTCTTCCTCTCCCTCTCTCCTTCTTCCACGCCTCCTTTCCCACATACACATGAAAATTAAAAAGAAGAAAAATTATTAAAACCCCTCATCTGATTAAATGACACTTCTGTCCCTGAATTAGGAAAAACACTGCTATTTTGTCATTTCATAGTTGGCTTTTATAGTCAATAACAATAAAGTATTTTAATTTTTTTAAGCAGTGACATTTTGGTTGTTCACTGTTGGGATGGAGTTTTTCTTTGCATTTTTCTTTCCTAAGCATATATGTGTGTACACACACACACGCACACACACACGTGTGTGTGTGTTACATTATATATATATATATATATGCATAATTTAGTTTTGCTATCTAAAATAAGCCAGGAGCATTTATGAAGCTGAGATG
Organism: Cricetomys ansorgei; assembly: GCA_026225945.1. Classification (NCBI taxonomy): domain Eukaryota; kingdom Metazoa; phylum Chordata; class Mammalia; order Rodentia; family Nesomyidae; genus Cricetomys; species Cricetomys ansorgei. The sequence continues at coordinate 4,530,674 of JAMJFZ010004059.1, read as the reverse complement.
GCTCCGTGAATTTCAACAGGACATGTAACATGTCATGAGCCAGCAAACTTTTGGGTTCTGTCCATGAGCCTTGAGACAATACTATAAAGCTCAGATTCCCCGGGAACGCTTTTTGGACGCTGGAGGTCATGCATCCAGGGATTAATAAATAACCCTCAACTTTGTATTCCATGGAAAGCATGCCTAGCCAAATTTCTTTTTCCAGCAGTAGGCTGAACATTCAAAGCAGACCTTGTGAGCAGTGGTAGACCAGTCTACGTGTAAGACAGTAGCCAACAGACTCTCATGTAAACACAAGCGCTTTCTTTAGTGGGCTGCTGAAGCGAAGGGTGCCTAAGCACTGTCTAGGTTGGGCTCCTGGGGCCCTGGTAAGGAGCAGTACGTTGTACCAGGGTTTTTGATCCAAGTTTTCTTTCCAGGCCTGGCAAGTTGCAGGATTCCTGCAGGCTGTGGCTTATGCTGATCTAAGAAACGCTCAGAGCGGAAAGAACAGTGACAGCACCCATCTGCTGTGGCTCCTTCGTCTGCATGGGTGACCTCTCTTGGCTGATCCTGGCAGCTTTGAAATAGCTGGTAATTCTTTCCTTCTTTACTTCTCAGGAAAGATCAGAACCTGTTGTCTCCAGTGAACTGCTGGTATTTGCTCCTGAACCAAGTGAGGAGAGAAAGCAAAGACCACGCCACCTTGAGTGACATCTATCTGAACAATGTCATTATGCGGTTCATGCAGATCAGTGAGGATTCCACCCGGATGTTTAAAAAGGTACTCCATAAATCCTGCCTTAGTGTGCTCCCAGATAGCCAGCTTGCCTACAGCCACCTAGGAGAAGGTTCCTGAAAAGAATTAAAGGCGTGTATATTCTAAAGGCACAGATGGTTAAACCCTAACAAAAATATTTATACTATGTGTTTGTTTGTGGTGTGTGTGTGACACATACATACATGTGAGTATATGTACAATATATACAGTATTATCTACCAGATACACTTATTTATATTCAGTAGATTAATGAGTATTTGACCTGAGCATCATGAACAATATTTTGGGGGTAGGTACCTACAGGGAGATGGAGAGATAGCTCAGTGGTTACGAGCTTATGCTACTATTGCAGAGGACCTTAGTTTGGTTCCCAGGACCCAGGTCAGGCGCCTCACAACTGCCTGTAACACTAGCTCCAAGGGGATCTGATGCCTCTGCCCTCCATAGGTTCCTTCATTTATATGCACATGCCCATACACAAATACATACACATACACTTCATTAAAATAATAAAATCCTCTCCTTTGTCCTGAGAACTGACCTCCACACTTAGAGAGGGGTGCCTAGGCTCTTCCTCCCAGCTCACACGTGACCAGACTTGTCAAGCGTATCACATGCGCTGCCTCCCAGGAAAATGTTTCTTCTTATTCCCAGCAGCAGAGCATATGAGAGAGTGAAATAAGGGGGGGAAAAACCCACAGGGCCCAGAAAATTCAGTTTCTAATATGTTAGGGCACTTCCTTCTTCTTGGATCCATTTACAGGAAACAAAGGGGGCGGGGAGAGACCTCGGCTCTTAAGGGTTTGTGCCATGGTTAGCTTCAGTCAACTCTCAGCAAATATTTCTGTTGTTTGGACATTTTTGTTGAGAACAATAACAAAATTGGAGCATTTCCTGTGCAAAGGACACACAGCTCCTCGTCCAGCTTTCAGTTCCTATGTTCGTGTTAATAGAGTTCCGTGCCTAGATTTATACCCAACTCTTTCTTTAGTATGTCTTTTTTTTTTTTTTTTTTTTTTTTTTTAGTTTCAGAGAAGGGGGAGGGTGCACCCTGATGTTTCAAAGGGGCCTCTGAAAACAAGGGTGCAGCGTCGTACAGGCCAGCTGGAAAATGTCTCAGTTGTGTTTGATGTCGCTACATTGGGTTTGATTTCTGACCTAGAAATGGAATTTAGCAAGTTCTAAGTCATTCTGTGTTTTGTTAAACAGAGGGCAAAAATGTGTTTCAAGCAAAAGAGTTTTCTCTGTTGGATCTAAGACTAGGTAGAGAAATATTTTCACATCTTAAGTAAGAGAGCTTAAATATCTATACCAGTTTTGACTGAGCCAGGAGGGTGAAGGAATCTTTTCTCTGTGAGCCCCTTCTGGGGAGACCGCATTCATTTTGGTGGCATCAAGCTGTCGGGGTCAAAAAGGCTGCCACAGTGGAGAAAGACGGTTCTCAGGAAGGTTGCAGCATATCCACATTTGGATGTTACTAAAAGATGCTTCCCCCGACACGGGGACATCATCGAGGATTCAGCCAGGACCCACATGACCAGCCAGCTCCTCATTTATTCATCCACCGAACAAGGCATCTGTGAGCTGTGTGGCTGGCAAAGCTAAGTTAAAAGACATGTCCCTGTTTGCAAGGAACTCATTAAAATAATTAAGCATTCCCAAGCTACAGAGATGCACAGCCTGCTGTGGGAGCTTTGGGGTTGAGGATCTTCACTTACCTAGGGGACAGGAAAAGCTTCAAATGAGAAGCTCTGAAAACTGGGACACACACACACACACACACACACACACACTTTCATGGGGCACCAAAGAGTATGTGTATGGAAGGTCAGAATTCAAAGGGACTGGACTGGGGCAGACAGGATGCGAATGAGCGGTGGATGGCGGTAGCAAAGATGGCCAAGTAAGAAGGGACCTCATATGACAAGGTCAGAGGCTTAATGGAATTGATAGGACCTAGGACTGACAGCCACATGTGTTGGGGTGAGGACACCAGCTCCTCTTCTTCTTTGTTCTGTGATCTTGGGAGGTCATATTCCAGAGATTCAAGGTTATCATGCATGTGGCCCAACACAAAATCACTGACTTACTCAACATTACAAAACACTAGAGGGCTTTTGCTTGTTTTCCTTTTTTTTTTTTTTTTCAATCACGCATTTCTCAAGTGTGAACTTTGTGAATGGCAATGTCATGATCCAAAAGGATACACATCTCTGTCTTCGAAGTCCCGATTTTGGATCATTAGGAAGCAAGAATTATCTTTTCTGCTTACTGTCGAGTTGTTAGGTTTGTGTTTGTTTCAGTCTTGCTGAGGAGCCCAGGCTGGTTGGAAGAGTGGTTCTCTCCCCTGCCTCTGTGACGCTGTGATTACAGGCCTGCACCACCACATCTGGCTTTTCCTTCTTAGTTACCAAGTTTTCCATTCTCTGGCTCATTTTCCATTGTTATGGTTCTAGATTGGCTTAAAAGCCTATTTTCTATCTAAATAAAATCACAGTGGTCCATTAGAACTGCCATGGCATCCTTTGTATGTAGAAGGCTTTCTCCTGTGGGAGGGGTTTGAGATGCCCTCATGTTTCAGAGTAGCCCCTGTCATTGTGGAGATTTGTATAGATTCTGTGTGCTTGATAGTTCTAGTCTCTTAAGTTTAGTCAGTGGCAGAATCCTTTCATCCAAACTCTTCTGTCAAATGGAGAGTTTGGAGCAGGTAATCACAGGAATGTTTTGTATTTAAACGGACATAACGATCAGGAAGATTCTGCAGGAATCCATAATTCCATGCAGAGCAATAGGAAACAACTTCAAGAGCTAATTCTTAATTGCATCAGCGGCAGATAGAGGAGCAGTTCTACATGAACTTGGCATAAAATGTGCAGTGGGTAGACAGTGGGAGATCTTCTAAAATGTAGGGCTGGGGAGATGGTTTGGTGTTTAAGAGCATTCACTGCCCTTGCAGAAGACCTAAGTTTAATTCCCAGCCTCCACGTCAGATGCCTCATAAGCTCCTGTAACTCAAGGTCCGGAGAATTGGCTGCCCTCTTCCAGCCTCTGCAGGCTCCTGCACATGCAGGCACATACCCGCACAGAGACACACACACATACACATATAATTTAAAATAAAATAAAATCTTTTTAAAAATAACAGTAATGGTTATTAAAATATTGAGCTTGAGATTTAAGCTTTAAAACTCTAAATTAAGCCTGTTGGTCTGAATTAACCAATAATCACTGATCCCGCTTCAAGGGTATGAAAATAAGATTTTAAGCAGAAATCTTGGCTTTGACATTGTTAGTAGGCGGATGGACTTGGAGTATTTGTAAACCAACTAAGCAATCTTTGTAACTGCACTCCAAAATCCACTCACATCCTTTTTGCTTATAACTAAATTAAAGCATTTGTTCTTAAATTTCAGCAGTTAGTGAATAGCCAAGCGAATGCCAAGCCAGCCAGCACCCCATGCCTCTCAGGCCCCAACAGCCATTTTACACAGAAAGCCTTATCTTTGAGTCATCATAGATTTCTTCATTTATTCAACAAAATGAGCTTATTTCAGACCACCCCACCCCCACCCTCAGGTATGAGTAGTGCAAACTTGGACCGGAGAGGACCCTACTGTTTCTAAGTTTATACTTTACTCTTCTTGGAGAAGGTCTGAATTTGGGGACACCTGTACACAAGAGTTTGTTTCAATATCAAGTCTCCCTCCCCCTCCCCTCCCCCTCCCCCTCCCGAAAGAAGAAGGGCCCCTGTTCCTCGGCCTGCTTCTGGAGTCACGGGGTCCTCCATCTTTCCGTTACTCATCTGGAAGAGAGCGCCCTGCATCTAGTTCGCCACTGCAGCCGAAGTGCAGCTCACACACTGCACGTGATTCAGCAGCTGCAGGCGCAGGCCATGCTGCAGCCAGAGTGCGGGAACCATTTATTTAAACACCTACTCACACTACCTTGCCAACTCTGAGACCGTTCATAGAAATGTGTAGTTAAGAAGGAACTATCAAGAGGTGCCGTTTGAGTGTCTTAAACTCTCCCTGTGTCTCACAATACCTTGAAAAGCGTGGTTTATTCACGAATTGTTTTCAAATTATTAATGTGTTTGTATCTTTCTCTATTTTGCATAATTATAAAAGCCTAATTTGTTTTGTTTCCTTACCAATAACAATGGCATGACATCTGTGAGCAGACCCTCGCTGATGTCAAAGAACACCGAGCACTGTGCTCAGGAATCCTCACAACTCGTAATGGATAGCTGGTATAAGTCACACTCGGGGTGATGGAAGAAGGTGCTCAGGGATGTAAGCTGAAGAGCCCTGCTGTCTGCACTCTTGCCCTTGCTCATAGGTGTTAGACACTTTGTAGCTACTGCAGACTTTCTTAGGCTTTTTTTTGGGGGGGGGGGGCGGTGATAATTGGGCATGTCATTTTATGTGTATGGTCAAACACTTTTGAGAAGAGGACACTGTTTTTGGCTGTCTTTCTTTCCTACAAAAATCTATACCACTCCTGAGCATAGACTAGAAGACTGGAAGGTCTCCGTATAACTATAGAGTTACTTGCTTACCCATAGTTATTGCTGTTCTACTCACAGTGCTAGGAAATGAAATTAGCCTTGATGTCCATCAACTAATGGATGAATAATAAAAATGTGGTACATACACACAATGGAATTTTTTTCATCTGCAAATAAACATGCAAGCCAGGTGGTAGTGGCACACGCCTTTAATCCCAGCACTCAGGAGGCAGAAGCAGGCAGATCTCTGTGAGTTCGAGGCCAGCCTGGTCTACAGAGTGAGTTCCAGGACAGCCAGAGTTACAACAGAGAAACCCCGTCACAAAAAACTAAAAGAAAAAAAAACAAGACAAATAAATGGATGGAACTGGAAAAAAGAATATAATCCCCCAGGCGCAGGAAGACAAATATGCTGTCTCTCAAATGTGCATCCTAGTTTTGAATCTTTAGATTTGTGTGTTTAGCTTGCAGTATCTGCAGAATCCAGGACACTAGGAAAGGACTATTGGACTGAGAGATGCCTTAGGGAGGAGGACTGGGGCATGGGGGGCTTCAGCAGGCATGGGGTGGGGGATGAGGAAGATGAGGATGCAGTAGGAGAGGGTTGGCCAAAAACCATAGTTGTATGGAAAACCTGCTGCTGTGTAAGCTAATTAAAACATGTAAGTTAAAATAAAGAGTAAGAAGGGAGATGCCCTGCAGGACCGAGAACGCTAATGTAAGTGCAGCTCTCAGCCCTCATCAGAGAAGCTCCTTTTTCAGCATGTAGCTAACGCAGACTCACAACTGGTCAGAGCACAGAGAGTAACGAATTGATGCTGGTGCTCAGCTCTAGAGGGAACATCTGTATCAGCACCACCCCTCCCAAGGGCTCAGGGAGCACATTAGTAGGGGGGACCGAAATACCACAGGAGCCAGAGGTGGGGGAAGACTGCTGTGGAGCACTGACCTCTGGATGTGGCAAAGCCATTGTACTCAGGAGCTCCCAGCAGATGTTGCCTGAATAAGACCCACATGAGATCAAGCCAGCGAATAATCCTCCCGTGGACGGCAGGGAGGGCCGTGAGCTGAGGAGTGCCAGTGGATGGCCCTACATCCATACACACATGGGTGCACTAATTGGACTCAGTCGGTTGTTTTTAAAAATAGAAGAGCATGGAATCGGGAAGGAGATGCAGTGGCCGGGTTACAGAAGGAGTTGGAGGGGTGAGAAGGAAATTTAAAAGTCTCAGTGCCAAAAAATCCCATGCCCAGTGGGCTACCTCCTTAGGAGTTGCTAGAGAAGCCCCCGATGCCCACAAAGCAATACATGTTTTTACCCTTCCTCCCAGTTGCGTACTGGAATCAATTGGTAAGACCTTGTTGCTGAGGACCTTCTTCATGACACACCTTCATCGTCAGACAGAGGGAAATCAAGCTCAAACTGAGCTGGAAACTGTCTCCCTACTGGCTTAGCTTTCTTAGACCCTGAATGTGCTATACGGGCTGGTAGGGGTCTGTGGGGGGGAGGGGAGGCGTAAACAGCCTTAACCATCTGTGAACCCCATGAACTGCAGTGCCAACCTGCCAAGCAAGCTGTACCCACTGGTGCACCATCGACACAGCTATTACATGGGTAACCAAGTGGTCTCTGGCTGGATCTGAGGACTGTTCCACGGAAGGGAATTAATGGCTGGTTCTGTAAACTCAGTCGAGAATCCGTGGCTGAGGAGGTCTTAGCCCCCTCGGCGTGACTTATTATTGAGTGCCCAAACTGACATGGCTCCAAATTTCCAAATGTCTCTCTCAACCTTAACCAGAGGAGCATTTTGCAACAAAGAGCAGCGAATGCAGAAACTCTTGCTGCTCTTGGTGTTGCTACTAAGTGACAGTTGAGGGCTCCGCCAGAAACAGGACACTCCACCACTCCCTCTGTGCCTGAGGAGATACCATGCAAGAGGGGACAGAAAGACTAGAGAGCCAGAAGGTAAGAAGAAGGGCACTGACTCACGGAAACACCCCTTGCAGTCACTGTCCACTGCAGCTGAGGTCATCTCCACGGGGCTGTCACTAGTCAGTCGTGCATCGGGGAGGGGTTGTAGAGCTCTTCCACTCCCTGCTAAACAATGGGCTATTGGTGAATTCTGGGGGAGGAGGAGTCACTGTCTCCAGCTGGGTACCCATAGGTGAGCTCACCAAGCTCCAGAGGGAAGTTACAAATTCACTCTGGAGCAGATGGCCCTGGTTAAACTCAGTGGGGCACGGAACAGAAAGAGAGAAAGGGAGACTGTAAGGAAGAGGAGACATTGACAGGTGTGGGACAGAGAGAGGAATGGGCGGGGGTGGTCAGAGTAGCCAGAATGTTCTATACACGTGCATGAAATTATCAAAGAACATCTATAAAAAGAATGTTTAATATTAATATTATAATAATATATTATAAAAGGGATATTTAATGAAAGTATTTTTTTTTAAACCCTGAAGAAAGCTATTTGTGGATGGAGACAGCAGATCTGTTAATCATCACCATTAAAGCTGCAGAGGCTGGCCTCAGGCCATGGAGATTAGCCTCTGGCCTAAATACACAGGTTATCAGATTCAAAGTCATAGGTTGAATTAGCCCACTTTGGGTGTTGGCTGATTGTGTGGCTTAATCTGACAGGAAGGAGAGAGTACTGCTAAGACCCACAGTCCGTCTCTCACTTTATTCTTTATCAGAGTAAGCCATCTCTGTTTACACGCTTCAGTACGAAGGACGGAGATACTTTCTGGAAACAAAGCTGTGCTGACCAAGAGAACATTTAAAGTAAGTTACTGTCTAAACAGATGTTTTATTGAAGTTAATTAAAAAATAAAAATACACAGAGACCATTGGTCTACCACCAGATCTCTAGGCTCTGACCTTGTTTTGAGAAAAAAATCTGTGAGGGGCCAGTACGATGGCTCAGCAGATAAAGGTGCCTGCCGCCAAGCCTGATGAAACTGAGTTCAATCCCCAGAACCCAGACGGTGGGACGAGAACTGGCTCCCACAGGCTGGCCCTCTGCCCTCGCGTGCACACGCTGGCTCATATGCATGGCATATACACACTCACACACATGCATAAATAGGTATCTCTTTAAGCCTATTCATTTTGAAATATTGAAAACTGCCAACCTGTTTATGCATAGTCTTTTTTTTTTTAAATTATAACAATGCATATTTCTTATAGAAGTGTAGGAAACACTAAAAATAATTTTTGAAAATTACCCAAGTTAACATGATTAATGTTTTGCATTCTCTTTTCAATATTGATAATGCATGCTCATTTATGTAATATACAAACATTTTATGTTATATGTATATATGAGTTGCACTTGTTTGTATATTTCAGATGCCATTGCATATAGCCTGGCAACTGCTCCTTTCATGCAAAATATTAGCATCTCTCATGTTTTGAAACAACCCCTCAGAATAGGATATTCGATGACTGCGTGCCGTACGCACTGTTTGCACAGGCCCAGGCCTCGCCGTGTAACTGAACGTTAGAATCTCGCATGTACCGGCGATAGTTAACTTACGTAGCGTAATCTCCAGAAGAGTTGCCAGGTCAAGGGTAGCCCCAGACTTTCACATCTTGCATGCCACTCTTACCTTTTAAGCTTTTGGAGCAACGATAGTCATGGCTGTGACTTACCCAGTAATACATTTCCGGAAAAGTAAATGGACTGTTCTTCTGTTTTTTGTTTGTTTTTTTTATTAGCAGAGAACTAGTGGATCTGAGTTAGTATGCTTATGCAACATTCGTAAATAATATAAGAGAAACTTTTTCAAGGCCTTTTAGTGTACTGTAGCAGAAGAATTAAATGGCATTCTGGTAGCCTCAAGGGACAGCTTAATTATTGATACGACCTGGATAAATAAGTAAGAAAAGCTCAAGCTAGCACTACCAGCTGGCTCTCTTGAACCTTAGCAACCCTATGGCTAGCTTATTTTCCTAGAAATAAATGAAAACCGAACTTTTGTTTCTTATAAGAAATGGCAGAATTTTCTGAAGTATTTTTATAAAATATTTTCATTTTTTGTGAATTGCATACCAAGATGGCTGGTCCTAGTAAATGCTCAGTGTATGGCCATGGACTCGTATATATAGTTGGCAACAAGGCAACTAGTTGCCTTTTTGCCCAGCAACAAGGCATTGTATGATGCACCTGGCTGTAAGTTTAGCAGGTGAGCGGCTACAGAAGAAAAATTAGCCATCTGTTCAGAAGCTTTATCAAGGTCTTAGGGAGGAGTTAAGCACATGATTCACCTGTGTCTCCTTGAAAATGTATTATGTAATGATTAAAAAAAAAACAGCTGACATCAGCAATGTTGAATTTTTTTGTCCATATGGTGCGTTACTTTGGTAGCAGTGATCAAATGTCAGTAGTTGAGCCAGTATTTAATTACCTTGAGAATAGTTGCCAAGAAACACTTGAAAAGTTGTTGGGGTCTCTCTAAGTTACTTTTATTTTCTGCTGTCTGCCACTCTGTGAATTTTGGATTTTGTACAAACGCACTGTGTAAAGGATATGTGGGTGTGTGTGGGTGTGTGGGTGTGTGTATACACACACACACTATAATATATAATAATTGTAATTATTTTATAAACTAGAATCTTAAGGGAAACAGCCTGGTCCTGATCGTGCCAGTGTTTTGTGTTTAAAGAAGTGGGAAAGCAGTATATCCAGTAGACAGTTTTGTCCCAGATGCTGTTCATTAATGGAGGGTTGGCTGATTCTCCAGGTCCTGTTGAAATGTATGCTTTGAATTTTCAATATTGTGGTGAAGAATGAAATAAGGTCTTCTGGATAAGAAAGCAGTTGGATGAAGGCTGTAACTGCCTTACCACCTTAGTAGCTGTGAAATGACAGAGCAGACACATAAATGGGGAAACTAGCATGCTGCCCTTTCCAAGTACCTCCCATTATTTCTTTTCACAGACTCCTACCTCACCCTGAATGAACCCCTAGTTCCCTTTCATAGTTCTCTGCCTCTCTCTGTCTCTCTCACAATCCCTTTCTGACACATTCCACATTTCCTTATTTGTGTCTGCTTAATTTGCATATAAGCTCCGAGGGAAGAGCTTCTCACATTGTTCACAGGGATTGGCACACGATAGGTGCTCGACAGATATTTCTTGAGCAAATAAAGTAAGTAATGGATAAAAACTTACATCTGTATTAGAAACGAACAATGAATAGCATCCACATAACATGAACCTCAGAGTGCTTTGGCACAGTGAAGTATTTACAGGGCCAGATTTAGACAACACCATGATGTGAACTACTTCCCCAGAGAAAGAAATCGTAGGTGGTCCTGGGAGCTAATCCCCATTCAGAGGCTAGGGTCAGTAAGAGAACTGGTGGACTTCGTCACTGGACGGGCTGTTTGTTCTCTTGGGGATCACTGGCTGTGTCGAGATCCAGCAGAAAATATGGATAATATTTTCTAGAAATTAGCCTGTAAAGAGAAAGAGCGATGCGAGTATGTAGGCATTTAAAGAAGCATGTGGGACCAGGAAAGGTTGTATTTTTGTGCACATGTGTTAGTTTCCTGCCTTGGTTGTTGCTGGTGTTTTGTTGTTGTTGTTTAAGCAGAGCTAGTTAAAATGGTAAGAGGAAGGCATCGTATAGGGAAAACTAGGCTGGGGAGATAGCTCATTTAGTAAAGTGCTTGCCATACATGCATGAGTACTTGAATTTGGTTCCTCCAGGACTCATGTAAAACTTCTGGGTGCCATGTTTGTATGACTAGCCAGCCTGGCCTTCTTGATGAGCTCCATGCCTATGAGAAATTCTGTCTCTGAAAACAAGGTGGTTGGCTCCTGAGGAAATACCCAAGGTTGACCCCTGGCCTTCACATGCACTTGAATACACATTCACACACACACTATAAAAGGAGCATGCACATGCATACACATGCACATGCACCATACACATGCACACCCGTGAGGGGTAGGGGAAAGGAAACCCTCCTAAGGCTGGGCTGGGAAAAAACAGGCATAACCACAGCAGACAAGGATCCAAAGGACAGACAGGAGGACTGGCCTTCGGCAGAAGACTCTTGAGAGAGCAGATGCCGCAGCTGCTGTAGAATGATCTGTCGGTAGGAAGAGAGCAGGCTATTGTGGGATTCTCCGTTCCCGGTTCTCTGTGCCCGTGGAAGTATCCCTCTGTGCTGAGATGCCTGTTGGGAGCATAGAATTTTCAGAGAGTAGAGAAGATTCTATTAACAACGCCCTGGGGAAACTAAGGATTAAAAATAAAATTCAATATAAGCAAAAGCTCTTATTTGAGAAAATATCACAGTCTGAGGACAGAAAATATATGCATTTTATAACTTTATCTCAGTGATACTCTCAGGCTTGACTGTATTCTACAAACACATAACGTATCCTCGTTCTCAGAAAGAGCACAGAGTGAGTCTTGAGTGGGATGTTAAATGTCAGAAGACAGTGGAGCAAAGCTTCCTGAAGGCACAGAAGGAAAGCGATGACCCTACCATCTTCTATACAATAGAGTCCTTACTTGAGAACGCAATGGAGTAACAATCTTAAATGCATACCATACTTTCTTGAATATGCACTTGGCCTTGCTGTATTGTACACAGAACTGGCCCGCGTGATGTTCTGCCTTGCGTCTGCTGTCAGCAGACATCACCCACACTGACTCAGGCTGTGGCACCTGGGGCAGCAGTGAATGTGAAGCACGCAGACTGTTGAACGTGCTATCACTCTAGAGCTCGCCCTCTCGTCACATGGCTGGAACCCTGAGACCAGCCTAGGCTGAAACAAGTCCTAGTCAGCCTGCTGGGTGAGACCACTTGAAGGGAGACGGACATCCTAAGTGACAGCTGGCCGGCTCCTAGACATATGAATTAGAGTATCTTACATCATCTGACGGCCAGCGGTCCACAGACACAAGAGAGAACACAGCCCCACCAGCCCGGAATGGAACAGTCTCCCAGCTGACTCAAGGAATCATGAGCTAAGTGAAACATCGCTTTGTGCCACTAGGCTGTGAGTGCCTTGTTACACAGCAAAAGCTAAATGATACACTAGGTAAATACCCGTGCTCACCAAAAGGAAAGATGAAACCAAAAGGTAAATACAGGCTCCAAGGAAACTGAGTCAGCATAGTCCACCATGTCTTTCCCACTAAGTGCGTCCGTGAAACCTAAACACAGTGCCTACAGCAGCAACCTGAAGACTAAATAGTAGGAGGTGGATGAAAGACCAGACTTTTAAAATTCTTCCAGATCAGCAGTGTTTCCCATATTTTCCCTTCAGTACCTGACAGCCTAGATGCCTGGCAGCAAGCACCAGACATGAACACATAGACTGTAGAAGAAGCCTTTGACTGTGGTTCAAGGACAGAAAGGGGAGAGAAATGTGTAGCCCCAGTTTCTGCTATTCCACTTTTTCTTTGTGGTTCTTTACTCCCAAGTACCCAAACATTTTGCAACAGGGACTGCAATGCACTCAAAGTTTTTTGAAGAGAGAAACCACCCTCCCTGATAGAGCAGCTGCTATTCATGGTTAGCAAACACTGAGTGTGGTCTCAGACATTCAGCATGTGTGGAAGAAATAGAACGAAAGAATTAGGATAGGACAGGACTGGACTGGACTGGACTGGTCTGGACTCCTGGCTCTCTAGGCAGGAGACTAGTAAGGGGAACCTAGAAAGCCAAAAAGTAATGGAGATTGCCAAGTCAGCTCTCCAAAACCCCTTCATTGTACACAAGCAGATCTGAATTTAAACAGTCTACCCATAAAGCCCAGAGGACTGAACTAAGAACCAGGATCACCCTGGGACCCTGGGTGGTTACTTGGGTATTAAACATGATAAAAGATTTAAATAGCACCACAAAGATGTTGGAAACAGAATTGATGTTGAAACTACAGCTTATACAAGGCTGGCAGATACTGAAGGGAAAATATGGGAAACACTGCTGATCTAGAAGAATTTTAAAAGTCTGGTCTTTCATCCACCTCCTACTACTTAGTCTTGCAACTTGAGTCTAACCAGATGGATTTCCTGATACAACAGAAAGATTAAAGTCTATAGTTGATTTAAATAAGACCCAGAGACATAATATTCAAACTATCCAGAATACAATACAAAACGTACTCAGCCTACAGGAAACCAAGGAAGCCTGAAAACCATGAAAAAGAAAAAATAAAAAATCAAGAGATACCAATACTGAAATAGCACAGATGTTTGAACTATCTAAGATTTTCACAACAACCATTATAACAGCGTTCTGAGAAGTCGACTCAAACACTGATGAAGTAAATGGAAAATGTAAATAAGAATCATTGGAAATTGTTTTTTTTTAAATTATTGTTCTTATGTGTATAGAAAGAGATAAAGGAACATGTATGTCATGGCATGCATCTGGAGGTCGAAGGAGTCTGTTTTCCCCTCTGCCATGAGTTTCAGGGATTGAATTTGGGCTGTCGGGCTTTGCACAGCAAGTACTTTTAACTGCTGAACCGCACTGGAACCATTCTTAACTGAAAAATATAATAACAAAACTTGGAAAACTCAATGGATGGGCTTCCTAGTAGAACAGAGCTAACAGAGGGTCAACTTCACTGGTGAAGTTGAAATTAGCAAAAAATGAACTAATCCGAACAGCAAGAAGGAAAAAGAAATTGAAAGAAAAGAATGAATGCACCATGGGCACCGTTAGCACAGTACGTCCAACGTTTACGTTATCAGCATGTCTGAAAGAGAAGAGACAAGGTACGATACGGAAATAAACATTTGAAGATAGTTGCAAGAAAATGTCCCAGATTTATCAAATGGCACAACCTGTACATTCAAGCTTACAGAACCCAGCCCAACGAAACCCAAATACAGATACAGATAAGCTGAACACTAAAGATGAGAGAGACTCTGGAAGTAGCAGGTGAAACAAGAAGCATGCTGTGTGAGGAGCACCAGCTCAGACCCCGGGAGGCCCCACCCGCTCGGCGGAGCTGGGCCTCCCAGCAGAGACTACCACGGTGGCCTTCAGACACTGACAGATGCTTTTCCCAGACAAAACTGCCCCTAGTTGAGAATATTGTTCTAAATTGAGTCTTCAGTCTTCCCAAACAGGTATTTTTACTTTAAAGAATCGCTCTGGTTTGTTTTGTGTCATAATCATGGAGTTTTTAAACATAAATTAACAAACATGAGACAGGTTTAAAAAAAAAAAAAATCATCTAATCCCTTGCTTCCCTTTGCAAAAGGAATTTGAAAAAGTGGTTTCAGTACCAAGTTTATTGAGGTTTTGTTCTTTATAAAAGATCAACACCTAACCAAGTTTATCTTTAAAATGTCATAGAAGGACCAGGAAGATGGCTTAGCGGGTAAAGCACTTACCGTCTACACGTGAGGGCCTATGTAAAGCCAGACACCGGAGCACACACCTGTAACCCCAGGGTTCCGGAAGATGAGGACCAACCGATGCTCCAGGTTGTCCTCCAACATGTGTACCATGGTATGTGTGTGCCACGTGAACATGCACACACTCATGCACACATACAGAGAGAAGTCACAGACAAATGGAATCCTTCCCCATCCTTCTCATCCAGAAAGGAGGTTGCCACCTTTAAAAAGGAACAGGCGAAGACAGAAAATTCCTACCATGTCTCAAAATTCAAAATGTCTGCAATTACAGTCAACAGAGTCTTCCCTGTTGAAGACTGCTCGGTTTTTGTTGTTGTCGTTTTGTTTTGTTTGTTTGTTTTTTACATGGTGGGATTCTAAAAGGTCCCTGGCAGCTGCAGCAAATGCCATATTCAGGAGGACTACCTACAGCAAATACTTGCATGAAGAAACACTTGTGAGGCCTTGGATTTTAGCAACCCGCATGATACATTTGCAGAACATATGCTGATGACTAAGACCATTGAAATCTCAAATTATTTTTTTCATTATTAAAAATGTTTTTAAAAAAGCAGGAAATGTATCAGTTATGTTATCAGATCAGTCTAGAGTCCAGTTAAAAATGAATTTTTTGACACTGGATATATGAACTATTTATATTGAAAAATAAAGTGAAATACAACAGGGTTTTTGGTGGCAGCTTGGCAGGCGAAGTGCCTGCTGCCATCGCTTGAGGGCCAGATTTTGAATCCCCAGAACCCAAACAGTGGCTGGCGTGGGGGACACGACGTGGCAGCCAGCCTGCCATCCCACGGCATAGTAAGCAGATACGGGGCGTCCTGAAGCAAGCTGGCCAGCTAGTTTTAAGTAGACACAGAACCATAACTGGCTAGCACACTGGTTTAAATCAGCTTGTCCACAAACTTTTTAATCCCCTCAGGTTTGTTTTCGGTTTGGTTTGGGGTTTCTCTGTGTAGCCCTGGCCCGCCTTGAAGTTGGAGATCCGCCTGCCTCTGCCTCCCAAAAGCTGGGACTAAAGATGTGCACCACCACCACCCAGCAATCCCTTTAGTTTTAAAAATGAGGACTGTAGGAGTCCGCAAAAAAAAGAAAAAAAGAAAAGAAAAAAAACCTTTTAAAAAATTTTTTTAACAAAATATACTGACTCTGGGGAGGCAAATCCACTGTAAATTCTACTCCCTTTTCATTTTTCCCTGAAATCTAGCTTTATCAAAATGAGTGGTTTTCCCAAAATATAATAGATAAGTTTCATTTTGTTATTCATTCAGCAAACTTTTGTTGATTGCCTTTCTTGTGACAGGCATGGTAGTGAGTGCTAAGATCACAAAAGCAAGAAGCGAATCCTTAGCTGGTAGCCCGCAGGAGTTTGGAATTAGTACCAGAAACACAGACATAAGAATTAGATTATGAACTGGTAACTGTTCGTAAAGATAATACCTAAGCCCGTGAGAACACAGCGTGAAGCTCTTAAATTTGATGGAGTTTATTAAAAAATTGGGTGAAAACATTCTTCCCTAGACTTTTAACCAACCCTTCTGTGTATTTAGGAAGTAAATTCGGGCGAAACTGATGGGAGAAAGTTCTCTTGTGGCCCTAAATTTAGTCAGTTGTGCCGGCTGGTCTTGTGCAACGTGACACAAGCTGGAGTCGTTCGGGAAGAGAGAACATCAGCTGAGGAAACGTTCCCACCAGGCCGGCCTGTGAGCAAGCCTGCAGCACATTTCTTAACTGATGTGGGAGGGCACAGCTCACTCTGGGCAGTGCCGCCCCTGGCATGGTAGCCCTGGATCCTCTAAGTAAGCCGGCTAAGCACGCCGGTAAACGCCACGGCCTCTGCATCATTTCCTGCCCCCAGGCCCCGGCCCCTGACTCCCTTTGATGATGGACTGTGGTGTGAGCTGAGATAAACCCTTTGCTCCCCAACTTTGCTTTTGGTCAGTGTTTTATCGCAGCGGTAGACGTTTACAACTGGACAGTTGTAAAGATGCTCCAAGCCACCTCGGCCCGGACCAGATGTTCATACCTGTTGCGCATCTGGCTGGGATTAGGAAAGTAGTGTCACACACTCACATCATAAATCATGCACATCCACATGCACACACTAATAAAAAAAATTTAAAGATAATAATAACAAATCAGGAGCTGGAGCGATGACTCTACAATTAGGAGCACTTGTCGCTCTTGCAGAGGACCTGGGTTTGGATCCCAGCCCCGTGTGATGGTTCACAACCCCCATAATTCCAGTGCCAAGGGATCACCGCCTTCTTCTGTAGATACCAAGCACACACTGGTACTCATACATACATGCAGCCAAGCACTCGTGTACATAAAATGAGATAAAAAAAAAATTGAAAAGCAAAATTATCAAAACCAAAAACAGATTCGGGCTAACGAGATAACTCAGCTGCTGAAGCACCCGTCACCTATCCTGACGATTGGAGTTTGAGACCCAGAACCCACAGGGTAGAAGGAGAGAACTGACTTCTACCCACAGTCTGAGCTGCTGTGGTTGTGTATAAAGTAATATATAAATGTAAAGCAAAAACAAAACGCAGATGTGACGTAAGCTGCTTTTCTGTTTGAATACATTACTGAGAGTAAGTTGAAACAGGGAGACACTCGCCTCGGGGGACTCAGGAGGAAGCCGTGATGGCTTAGGAACTCGGAGATAAAGTGTACCCTGAATTGTGACCGTGGCATAGGTCCAGCCTACAAACTGTTCTTGTCCGTGTCAACGAAGAGTGAACTGCCTGGACTTCTGTTGTTTTAAAGGCTTGTTGGTACTTTAAATGTTGCCGATCAGTCCATCCAAATCAGATTTTCTTAGGATTTCCGCTCCTTTAGCTGACCCACTCTTTACCCAATGAGAAGGGACTCGGGGACTCTAAGCTTTACTTCAAGATTCTTGGGCTCTTATTAATCGCACAGATGTAGACGGGGGCTGACTCCACAAGACAGGCAGTTGCACGTGTTTTACCTTCAAATCCTCCCAGTATCCTAGCCTCCACCCTGTGAAGAACGAAGAAAGCATGATGCTCCAGGACAATGCGCAGTTGTCCGGGAGACAAGGAGAACTCACTCTGGCTTCTTCAAATCGTATTATCCAAGGAGCAGAGTCATCAGGAATTCTAAGCACGGGGAAAGGAAGTCTTAACTAGGCCATGATAGCTGTCTCCAGGCACTTGAAGCCCGCCCCATAGGTAGCAGCTCATTTCTCTCTACAAGGAGTCCAGAATGTATGATGGACTACAGAGGGAGGCAGGCTTTTACTTTATCCTAAAGCAGACCTAGCAATTATGCAGTCTGCAATCTGTCTCAGAGACAGAGTCTGCTTCCTTGTAGCTTTGCAGTATTCTCTGGAATGGACTTCAGTCTCTTTAACGTAGTATTCCAAAGCGCTCATTGTGACTTGTGTTGAGTGGACTAAGACGCCCTGATTTGAAGGACGATACGAATAGAAGACGGTTTATACCAGTGTTTGAAAAAGCAAAAAAATGGCTCCGTGAGATAAAATGAGGACACGCCGAGCTGACGATGCCATCGCAGTGATAGTGAGATGTAACGATTATGGAGTGAATGGTATGTGCCAGGCAATCTGTCACACTCAAAACAACGGCAGCTCATCTAATCTCACACCAAGTGTAGCGTCTTCTCTGCAGTGTTTTCCCCTGCAGCAATGAGGAAACAGCTTGGAGAAAGGGGGTTTTTCGTATGTTCTGACCCTGGGTCTCCCAACGGTTTGGGTTGCTTATTTTTCCCTTCCAAGTAGGCTGTGGTTCCATGTGCACTGGCCCACTAGCCATGCACGGGTTTTGTATTTGTGGGTAGGTTTTGTTTTGTTTTGTTGTTTTCATTTCTCTGGTTGTATTCAGTGACTCGAGTTCTCGGTGAAAGGGGCCGTGGCAGGAATGCTTCCTCTCATTCCTCCCTCCTCTCCTCAGATCCACTGACGGTTTAGTGGACTCATCGAACACGGTAGTTTCTTAGATGCTTCTGTTGGCCAACGCCAACCTCTCACGATTCCAACCCGTTGAATTCTTGGAGATGAATTCTGAAAATTAAGTGTCTGGTTGAGGAGTGATAGATTTTTAAAAACTGTTTGAATAAACACAGTTCAGACTGGATTGAAGCTGTTTTGTTTACCTCTCAACACTAGATGGTAAGGCTATCCTCTACGTTTGTCACCCAGAGACTACTCAGTAAATTACCAGTAAGCGTGGGAGGATGTCTGACTGTTTGGATGAATGGATTTATATCAGTGTCTCCAGGATTCTCCACCTGTCTCTTTAAGATAAGCAAACGGGCTCATTGGCTCACTGTCATAGATGGCCCATGCATTCTTGCTATAGTGCTGTGGAGACTAGGGTCATGAAGCACCCCGAACCAACCACATGCTGCCGACCAACTGACTGTGCTGCAGATGTGAGCTTTGAGTCACATCAGGGAGCAGTCACAGCTGGGACAGTAGAGAAAGCTCTTGACTTTCCTAACAAGTAAATACCTGGATTCTCGTTCTGAAGAAAACACATGGAAATAAGTTACCAATAAAGCTGTTATCAACTTTCGGTGAAGTTAAGCATATTAAAAAAAAAACAATCCAAAAATACATTTTTTATTTAGTTGGTTATAATGTGGACTGAACTAAAGTATTCTAATTTGTTCTGATTTTGTTTGTTTGTTTGAGACAAGGTCTCTCTATGGAGCCCTGGCTGGCCTGTAACTCTCTATGTAGATCAGGGTGGCCTTGAACTCACAGGTGTCTGCCTGCCTCTGCCTCCTGACTACTGGGATGAAAGATGTGTGCCACTATATACAGTGAGCCCAATTTTAAATCTGTCTGTATTTCAGTGTTATATGAATTTCATTCAATTCCATGGATAAGCAATTAATTGTTAAATCACCCAAACCTTGGCTGAATGCAGTGCGTCACAAGAGGACCCCGGGGCGTGTCACATGGAGTTTCCATTGCCTCTGTATGTTGTGTGCACTTCAGTGAGTTCGTCTGAGCAGTTACAGCAGATCACAAAGGGACAGGCTTGAGGAAAGACAGGAAGGAAGAGGGAGCAGGGACATGAGGGAGGAACGTGGCCCGGTCCAGTGAAGGCTGGGATTTGTGATGAGCCCATTCCTCTTTAAGAGGAAAACACCACAATCAGAAAACTAAACAAAATCATGATTTAAATACATAAATGTGTAAAAGTTAAGGAAAAGACTTCATCAGAGGTTAATTTTCATTTGATAACACCATTTAGAAAGAACTTATTTAAATTTCATGTCCCAATGACTTAAAATAGGGGGAACAGACCTGTAACCTACATGTGTTCATACCTCTAGGCCTTGCTGCTTTCATCTGCTTGCCACACCCATAGACACATTGGTATGTGTGAATGAAATAGGTACATAGTATGCCATATGTCATTTTTAATTTTATATGTTAAATGTAATTAGAAGCTATAAAGTGGAGATGCAGAAACAGATCTTTATTGTTTTGCACATGCAATGGCTTTGCCTCGTGATGAAAGTTCAAGGTGAACTCACAAAAGGGCCCAGAAGCTCCACCAAGAGTGCCCTTGTGTTTCCTAGCTTTTGCCTCTGCTGTTTCTGAACTAAGGAGCCCCGTGGAGCAGAGAGCAAATTCAGGAGATCCAAGACACTGGGACCCGTAGGCTTCTGCAGCGAGCGGTCATCTCACCCTCCGCAGCCTTAGATCCGAGGAAGGGCGCTCCAGGCTCACCATGGGATTTTATATCAAGTCCTTTTCCCTAAACACGATCACCATGATGTCCTCATTGTTTAAGGCTTCTGCTTCTTCTTAGAGGAGCTGGATAGACTCCATTAAGTGACCATTGTTTAATAAAAAGTACATTCATGTCGACATTTGATTTAAAAATCGAAAATATAAAAACGAGGGTACATTTCTGTGGTGGTTTGACGAAGAGTGGCCCTCATACCCGAAGGCAAATATATTTGAATGCTTAGTCACCAGGAAGTAGAGCTATTTAAACAGGTTAGAAGGATTAGGAAGTATTGTCTTGTTGAAGGAGGTGTGGCCTTCTTAAAGGAAGTATGTCACTGGAAGTCGGTTTTGCGGTCCATCGGTCCCGTCCCATCCCGTCCCCCGTCCCGTGCCCCCCACCCCCCTGCTGCCTGTGGGTTAGGATGTAGACTGCTCAGCTACTTCTCCACCGACATATTTGCTATCTTGCTTCCCACCATGATGATAATGGGCTAACCTCTAAAACTGTAAGCAAGCCCCAATTAAATGTTTTCTTTTATAAGAGCTGCCTTGGTCATGGTGTCTCTTCACAGCAATAAAACAGTGACCATGACAGTTTGTCAAAAATTTATGTTGAAACCCAGTATTTTCTGTTCTTCCTGTGACAAGCAATATGGTTACTTATGCCTTATCCGCTGTGACACATGAAGTAGAATCTCGGATAAATAACATGTAAGGATACTTCAGTTTAGTGATCCTAGTCAAATGACGTTCTCCCGTGGGGCATTGTCCTCAGATCTGTCTCCCCCACACTGTCCCACTTCATCACACATTGCAAGGGAGAGGACAGACAAACTGCCAACATATGCAACCATGTACATCCTTGCTTTAGGGAAGCACATGCTAAAATTAAACGAAGGTGCCATTTTAGATTCTGCAAATTGGCAAAATATAAAGGTCCAATTTGTGTTGTAGGAGAACGGTGTCTTCATGTACTGGTGCGGAGTGGCAGATCCACACTGGGGAGCAGTTCAGCACATGCAGGGAACGGAATGAGCCATGTTCCTGCAACCCCAGTGCCAGTCCCCTCAAGACGAAAACCCGGCAGGCAGCACTTGGGCTCACCATCCCAGCCAGTTATCAGCTCCCTCTCCTGTCAGAAACTCTTGCAAATTTGCATAAGGAGGCAAATTCAAAAAGATCTGCAGAAACATTGTGTATAGTAGCAAAACGGACAGTACTACAATGACACCCAGTAGAACAGAGAACAAGATGTGGTATTGTTATTAGTAGAAACGAATCTGACTGCCTTCCTGGTCCACAGCAGCATGACCAACTCTCCCTCCCGTGATTCTGAGAATTAGCAAGGAACATATGCAATAGTGTTCTGCAGAGCAGATAAAAAAAAAAACACACACACACAATAAGCATCACTAAATCTTGTTATAACTACTTTATTTATTCTTTGACAATTCCATGCATCAATGCAATGCATCTTGACCATATCCTACCTCGCTCTTCTCCTCTCCCCTGGGTACCACCTAAACTCACCCCACTTCCTCTCTTCTGTAGGTTTACTGAGTCTCCTTGCTGCCTGCTAGAATGTTGGCTGACCTCATTGGCTTGATCTCATGCATAGATGCTGTGGATTTGTGGGTGCAATGGTCATGTCATGTCCAGAAGACAGCATTTCATAGCACTTTGCCAATCTGCCAGCTCTTACATTTTCCCCACCCACTCTCGTTCTGTGAAAGGAAGAATGAAAGGTTACATACAGGTGTCTCATGTAGGGTTGAGCAATCAACATTCACTCTCCTTTGACCAGTTATGAGTCTCTGCACTAACTGCTTCCCAATGTAAAAAGAAGCTTCTTCATCCAAAGTTGAAAATAGTCCTGGGATATAAATATAAATATTTACAAGGCAGTTTGGCAACATGTCTACATGTCTATTTAGCAAAGCCATGGTAGTATGGTCTCCCCTAGAAACTATGACCTAGTAGGCCATGGACTTTTGCCCAGAAGGATGGTTAGTTTTGTTAACTTCACACAACCTATAATCACGTGGTAAGAGACTCTTAACGAGGGAGCGTCTACAATGTGTTGTCCTGTTACACGTCTCCAGGGATTGTCTTAGGTTAATTGATGTAGAAAAAGCACAGTCCACTGCAGGCTGCACTGGTCCCTAAACAGGGGGCCCTGAACTGTATAAACGTGGAGAAAGAGAGCGGAACACGAGCAAGCATTTAAGCAGCATCCATGCATTCATCTCTTTGCTCTTACTTTGGGGTTTGATTGTGACTAGCTGTTTGAAGTTGGTGACTTGACTTCCCCACAGTGATGGAATGTAACCTGAAATAAACCCCCCCTTTTCCTCTACGTTGCTTTTGGTCTGGGTATTTTTAATCACAGAAACAGAAATGAAACTAAGACAATGAGGTTTAAAAAATTCTTTCGTGCAGAGTAATCTTGAAATGCAACCAGAAAGTAGTTGGTTACTCCCCACCGGTCATGCCACTGTTTCAGTTGTGGACACATCTTGCCTGAAATGTTGGTATCATAACATTCAGTGTTCACTGCTGGATAGACTGCTGCATAGACCCTTCCAGCACTGTGAAAGCAAGCCAGCAGCAGGGAGGACATTTTCAGACCAGTTCCAGCTTGATTTCTTTATATGTCCTACAACCAAACTGTGTTGTCTTGAACAAGGTCTTAAAATAGCCTGTGTTGTTTTAGGGAATCTCTGGTGTCTCCCTAAGCCATACATTGTTGAACAATATCCCACACCTAACGCTGAGATTTTCACCTAACAGCCCATGTAGTCTGGGGGAAAACATCCACCCAATACAAGTAACCTGTGTTCAAGTCTTTTTAGAATTATATTTTGTGTTTGATTGCGAAATGGTGGGTTCCCAGAAGGCTTTTGCGTACATCCTTAGTTTTGGTTAACCTGCCTGCTGTCAATCCCCTCTCCACCACCTGCACCCACTACTCCCATCTGCACTTACAGCTTCACCCCTCAGTATCTACACCCACCCACCCTACTTTAATATCACATGCATTCTATCCCCTCAGTTCTTAAAGCCTCCTTCTCTACCACTCTCATGAGCCTTTTCTAGCTTTCAGTTAGAACCTGAGTTCCATGTTGTAATAAAAATAAGCACATCCCTCCCACAGCCTCCCAGTCCCTCGAGGTAACTCCACCAGGGTTGGGGTGAGGGGTTGGAGGGGGCGGTTCTTACCGCACACCCATCCAGTCTTAGAGAACTATGAGCTGGCAAGAGTGACCAGGATTCCCTCGGGAGTGTGGTCAGTGGAACATTTCTCTATTAAAGCAAGGTGGTTCTGTTTATAGGATAAAGGCAGGGGAGGGTCTTTGGTACCCAGGGACAGGAACCATTGGTTAAGACGAGGATACTGGAGTAGCTCCATTTGCATGAGGAGTTCAAGTCTAAGCATCTAAGTCCTGCAAGGGCACCTTCTGCATAAGGTGTAGTCCCACAGGGAAAAGAGGAAGACACCTTCTCAGTAAATAGGCTCAGCCCCAGGCTTCCAACTACAGTGTAGATAAGCACCAACCAAGCCACATTCCTTTACTAATGACCTGCTGAGAAGCAGGCAATATTTAGAATTTTAGCTTGGTTTCACCAGGGCTAAGAAAGTGAGGAGCAACTGATCTCCTGCCACTCTCAGGTGAGAAATCCTGGGTTCAAGGCACGCTTAGACCCACTCTTAGCTCTAGGACAGCCCCACAGTTCCACAAATGAGAGAGAACACGTGGTATTTGTTTCTCTGGGCCTGAGTTAACCCCATTCAGTATATTTCCAGTTCCAACCATTTTCCCACCCTTTTTATAATTATAATTTTCTCTATAATTTCCATTATAAAATTCCATTGTGTGGAGGTATCCATTCTTCAGTTTGTGGACACCTAGGCAGATCCCATTTGGAATACAGCCGCAATGAACAACAATATGTATGTGTCTCTGGTAGATTATGGAATCCTCTGGGCATATTCCCATGAGTGACAGAGATGGATCGTGTGGTTGCTCTAATTTTAGCTTTTTGGGAAACCTCTATACTTTTCCACAGTGGCTGTACCACCAACAGCAGATAAAATGTCCCTTTCCCCATATCCTTGCCAGCACTTGTTATTATTTGTTTTCTTGGTCATCATCATTCTGACCGTCATATGAAATCTGAAAGAAGTTTTAATTTGCATTTCTCTGGTGGCTAATGATGTTGAACACTTTTTAAATTGTTTATTGCTCATTTTTATTTCTTCCTTTGAGAACTTTCTGTTCAATTCTATGGCCCATTTTTAAATTATTTTTTTTCTTTGTATATTCTAGACATTAATCCCCTGTTGTGTATGCAGGTGGCAGAGGTTTCTCCCCATTCTTTAGGTTGTCTCTTTACTTGACAGTTTTGTTTGCTAAACAAAAGTTGGGTTTTTTTAAATTTCATGAGGTCCCATTTGATGTTTACCAGCCTTATTTATAGAGGATCAGAACCCTGTTCAAACCATCCTTACGCCTATATCATAAAGTGCACTCCCTACTTTTTCTCTGAAAGTTCCATAATTTCTTGTTTTAACTTGTGGTCCTTGGTGCATTTAGAGTTGAGTTTTGTGCGGGCGGAGAGGTGAGGTTCTGGTTTCAGTCATCTTTATGTAGACACACATTTTTCTCAGCACTATTTGTTGAGATGCTGTCTTTCCTCTCTTTTCTCCATGAGGATTTTTTGGTTTTTTGTTTGTTTTACATTTTTGTCAAAAATTGGGCGTGTGACCTTGTATCTGGGCCCTCTATTCTATTCCACTGACCTCCATGTCTGATTTGTGTCCTTATGGTGCTGTTTCTAATGCTAGAGACCTGTTGTGTAACTTGAAATCAGGTATGATGGTAGTGCCCACACTCCTGCCCAGAACTACTTTGGCTATTTGGAGTCTTTAGCGCTTCCATATGAAGTTTAAGATTGTTTTGTTTTGTTATTTTGTTTCTTTTTTCTTTAAAATCTGACTTTATATTTTGATTGGCGTTGCATTTAATCTGTAGATTGCTTTCGGTACAGAGCTGTTTTGACAGTATCAACATGCCAATCCATGACCACACAAGGTAGTCCCATGTCCAGTGTCTTTGTCGTGTGTTTCTTCAGTGTTTTAAAGTTTTTATTAAAGAGGTCTTTCACAAGCTTGGTCAGGTCTGTTCCAACCTGTTTGTTTAGTTAGCTGATATTGTTATTTTGAAACCATTGTGAATGGAATTGTTTCCGTGCCTTCCTTCTCAGCTATGTCTGTCTAAGAAAGTGTACGCTAATTCTGTAACCTGCCACTTTGCTGAACATACTGAATTACTTACTCTATTCAGCTGTTTGTCTGTAGTCACAGTCGTTATTTTGAGTTCTCTTTCTGCTATTTCACTTAACTCACAGCCCTTTGAGACAGGGTCTAGTTATGTAGTCCAGGCTAGCCGGGAACGCACTATGTAAAACAAGCCCAGCCTCAAACTCAGAGACCCAGCTGCCTCTGCTTCTAGAGTGCTGGGATTGAAGGCATGTGTCGACAGTTTTGGGGGAAGTCATGTTGTGTCTCAGATGTTACTGGTTTAAGATTTGTGTATCTTGTGTCCTTTCATTGCTTGGTTTGTATTTTAATCATCTGTAATCTTTCATTTGGTGTATTCACAGCATTCAAGTGAGATTCGGATGTGGTAAAGTTGAGTGTGTAGTTCTGAAAATAGTTCCTCAGCTCAGGAGCTCAGGGTGCCTGGTGTTAACTCTGTATATTATTCCCCGAGAAGAACATTAACTGGAGAACTTCCGAGGGTGGTGGACGTTACCGCTGTGTACACGTGGTTCCTACCAGTTAACAACAGAGACGTCTTTAACTTCAGTACCAAGGTTAATATGGAGTATAGTCAGAGGTTAGTTATAAGACTAGGATTGGGAATGAAGTAGTGTGGGTAAAGACAGGAGAAGTACTAGATCTTCTTTGAAATTAAAAAAATAAATAAAATGAGGTAGTTAAGGTAGCTGGAAGGGAAAGTTGGGGTATTGGTAGGGACCACAGAGTTTTAGAGATGAATGCTATGTAAGTAAGAAATGATGAGTTGGGGCAAGCGAGAGAGAGAAAAGGTGTAGGAATGGGGGGGCGGGGCGTGCGTGGTGTGCTGAAGAGGAAGGACAGTGCGGAATGCCTTGTAGTATTTTGTGTAGAGAAACATTAGCAGCAGTCCTAAAACCTGAGCAATATACAAATGAAGCGGGAGACATACGCAAGCGTGGAAAATTAAATAGGAAATAAGAAACAAAAGGAATACTGACTTGGCACAGCTGTGCTGAGTTGAAAGGTGAAGTTCTCAGGTGCCTCTGGCTCCAGCCGCTCCCCATCCATCCTACTGGGAGCGGGAGCCATTGGTCTCCTAAGCCTCCATGTTCCCTGGGGTTCTGGCCTGTGGAAGAGGGGAAGTTGTGAGTCCTTTCCAGCAGTTCTCTGGGGCCCCTGCAGTCTCCTCTGGCTGCTTCTGCTCCTGTAGGTCCGGTGAATGTGAGGACCATCACTCCTTTTGCCAAAAAGTCATTGTTGCTTTTTTACGAAATAAAGAATGGAAAAATAAAAATGGGATTTTTAAATTTCAGTCTGAGTCATTAGACCTGTGTGTTCAGGTTCCGTTCGTACCCGAGAGGTTGCAGATGACTTGGGGTGAGTGACTCTACCTTCACACTGTCACTCGCAAACTAAGTGACCTTTTCTGCCTCAGTGTACAATGTCACATTTGCCTGCCAGTTCCATTAGCAGATGTTCTAGAAGAAGCCCTGCACTTCTCCCTTCGGGATTAAGTTTTGACTTGTTTCTGGGAAACAAGTACTGCTCCTTCTGAGTCCCCAAGTCTCCATGTTTTCTGCTGGCCTGGAGTTTCAGCTGAAGAAAAACACAACCATTTCCCCTGCCTGGGGTCAGGTGCCCTGTGGGGATAATCACCGGCTCTGATTTTTTTTACTTTTTTGTTTTGTTTTCGTGAGAATAGGGTCTTTCTTATGTATTCCTGTGCTGGCCTTACTTACAGCCAAGGCTAGCCTCAAATTCATAGCAATCCTCCTGCCTCAGCCTTCCAAGTGTTGCTGTAATAGGTACGAGCTACCATGTCCAGCTCTAGTTTTGATTTTAAGTAGAAAAGCCATGCCTTTTGCCAGGTAGGAGATAATCCTGCAGAAACACTGAACACATTCTCTCCGGAAACTGGGCTCAGGCCATTAAACCCAAGCCTGTGTCCTCCTTTAAACATTTTGGAAGAAGCTCTTGTCTCTACGTTCAGAGTTTATGTGAATTAAAGGGCTCTATTAATATTAAGGCATTAAAATGAGGTTTAGAGAGTTAAAAACACACACTCTGTAGAAACATGACCTGACCCCTTTACCCAGAATTTATATCCCAAACCAGCCAAGTGTGAGACACGAAAATCATTTGAAACACCCATTAAATATTTAATCTGCTTTTCCTCTGCCTGTCTCACTCCCACTCTGACTCAGCATAAGGTCAGGATTCCTGGGTTGGTCGTCTGGATATATTTACTTTAAAACTCCCTCCAGGACAGCCAGAGACCTTCTGAGTCAGCCATTTAATCCAACCACACAGGTCACTTGATTGATTACTCAGTGTACCCACATTGCTCCTATTAATTATGCCCTTTGTTCTGCTGTCTCCTCTCCTTTCTGGAATGTTCTGGGCCACATGCCTTTAGGTTTCTAGTAACAGAGATCTGGCCAGCACCCACCAAAGTGGCGCTTCAGTACTCTGTCCAGAAAACTGTTCTAGCGTGTACTACGTAGGAGTCTGTTCTCCGGGGTACTCAGTGTGGCCCCGGGAGAGGAGGTAGGGCCACTAAGAAGCAAGGCCTAAACAGAGGTGCTTAGGACTTGGGGAGCTGACAAAGAAGGGATTAAAGTTACTCCGATGGGACCCCCAGCTCCTGTGAAAGTGACTTGACCCCTTTCTGGCTTCTTATCTGGCCACATGATCCCTCCCATCACATGTTATCCCCCTGCTGTCGGTAACCCTTCACCATAAGGCCCTCCTTACCAGAGCCAGTCTAGGTCTCGCTATGTCTCCAGAGCTATGAGCTAAATAAAGCTTTGTGTTTGAGTGGGTGTGTGTGCGTTGTGAATGTGTGTATGCGCATGTGTGTGTTGTACACACATGCCTTTTTTCTTTTTAAAGTTGCACAGCTTCGGTATTCGGGTATTTGTCATTTTTACTATAGCAACAGGAAAATAAGCAAATCTGGCTCCTCTGTGCGGTGGTGAACCCTGGTGAGCAGAAGTCAGAACTGAATCCCTGTTTTTCCTTTGAGGGGATAAAGGGAAATGTAGTGAGCATAGTAGCTTGTATTCAGCGTTTGGTAAGAGTCATCCCAATAAAACCCTGTGACATAGAGAATATTCAGCATCTCTTTTTATTTATTTATTTTGCACCAGTGGAGAAACATCTAAGACCCGTGATGACTTATCTACTGACTTTAACAAAGGAGTTTGAACATAGGCAGTTTGAGTTCGGACCCTAAATTTTTAATCACCAGACAGTATGCCCAGGGATGGTGATGAGCACGTTAATTATGAAGTCGATGTAAAGGGAAGGTCTGATTTTCCTCTGGGGAACAACTTGCAAGAAATGTTTTTAGAGCAGCTTGTAGGATTGCATCCGGTAGAGGGAAGAGAGCAGAGCCCAGGCAGAGGAAAGGGCCCGGGGAAAACACAAGAGAGGCGAAAGCTAGACCCGAAGGTCAGCAGCAATGGCCAGGCAGGGTGGGGTTTGGATCTGTGGTAAATGAAATAGAGAAGATGCCCCGTTATCTATCAGCTTGGCAGATTAGCCTAGACATATCCGGGAAGAAGGAATCTCTGCTGAAGAACTGCTCCCATCAGATTGGTCTGTTGGGCATTCCCTCAGGTCGTGACTGATGTGGGAGGGCCCACTGCGGGCAGCACCGCCTCTAAGCAAAGGGTACTGAGCTGTGTAAGTTAAGCAAACTGAGCAAGCCTTGAGACCACGCCAGTAAGCAGCACTGGATTCCCCCATGGCCGCTGCTTCAGTTCCTGCATCCAAGTTCCTGACCTGACTTACCTTCATGATGAACTGTAAACTGTAATATGAAATAAACCCTCCTCATGCCAAGTAGCCTTGGGCCATGGTTTCATCACAGCAATGGAAACCAACCTAAGACAGGGGGAAAGGTATGGACGAGCCAAGACATTTCAGACCCATCCTAAAGTGTATGAACAGTTTCAGCTAGAGGAAGCCTAATTAGATTTTTCCTGTTTCCAATGGCACACAGAGAAATTAATTAGCCAAAACAGATAGGGTTGGTAACTTATCGATTCAAGGAGCCAAGTCTCGAGTGAACCTCAGATTTCTGGCCTAAGGAAAGAAAACCACTGTCCTGAAAGCAGCATGCATTTGTAATAATCCTTTTTTAAAAGCCTTCCAGCATGTGTTGAGAGTCATAAACTCATATCTTCATCCTTAGACATCTCAAGTCCAAGAAATGGCCTACGCAAATAACACAAGATGCAGCTGAGCATATCAGTGAGATTGCACTGCGGTGTGGCCTGGCTGGCCACCTTGGTGGTCCTTGAAGTCACGGTTTCGGACCAAAGAGGAAACGGTTTACCTGGCCCAGCTTGTAGAGATTGGGTATTCCTGGCCTCTGCCTCCTATGCGAGAGTCTTCCTTCCCAACCGTTTCACGCATCCTACAGCTTCACTTTATAGACTTTGACAAGAACGGTTTGTGCCAACCCAGAAGTTGCATCAGCTTTGGCAAAGGAACAAAAATGCCAAGAGCTCTCTTGGAACAGACGACTGAGTGGGATGCGTACCGAGAACCCACCCAACTGACCTTGAAGATACCGTTCCATTTCTTGCTGTCCACCTTCTGTATGCTTTGTCCTGCACTCCAGACTCACTCAGATGTGTAGGTGACACCCTTCCCCACCCAACTGAGCCTTGGCCCTTTTGCTTGGATATGGAAACACTTTTTTAAAGGGCTCTCGTTTAATAGATCGTGCCTGTAAAGAAATAAGAATTTCAGATCTCTGATCTATAACGAACACTCTCTTGATCTTTAGGTGGATAGAGAGGCAAAACCAAAGACAAAAAAAATTACGAATTGAGAAAACCTTTAGAATGTTAACTTTGTTGAAATCTTTTATTCTTTTTATATTTGCAGTAAAAACAATGTCGTTCTTGTCTTTTGGCCTTTCTTAACCACTTTGTTGAAGTTTTAAATTCTCTTGTAATTTGTCGCGCTCAACATCTGTGCATTTCTTATTTTGTGTCTGTACATAGAGTGATTACACGTACGGGAAACTTGAAAGCCAGTACCGATAAGTACCTGAAGTTAAAAAAAAAATAAGGCATAAAAAATTTAGGAAATTTTATGAGGCAGGAGTGTTAAGTTTAAAGTCAGCCTCAGCTGCACGGCAGGTTTAAGAACAGCCTGATCCAAAATGGGAAACCTTGTACTAAGGTGAAATCAAATGAGAAAGCCAATAAACTATAAACCATTTATTGCATGATTGGTGGTGAATGATGAAAACATAAGCAGTCATAACGTAAGAATAGACGGTGCACGCTCCTGGGTGGCCACAGTCAAACCACCGTGATTCTGAACATGTGTAAATACTTGAAAAATTGTAGTAACTAAAAAAAGTAGACTAGAACAGTATGCTTGATTGTGATGGAGTAATTATAGCTCAGGCCGGTGTTAAATAAAAGCACGTGAAGGAAAGACACCGTGCGTAACGGTGATTGCTTCGTCTCTCTGTCCTCAGTACCCTTCAGCAAGCGGTCATTCTCAGCATGAAAACCTTGGAAATCTTCATTTTGACCTCATGCTTGATGTATCTGAAATATCAAAGTGGCAATAAGAAATGTTTTTAGGACTGAGTTTAGAACTTACCTTTGTGTGCGTCTGTGTGTATGTACTATATATACAATAAGCATTCATATATGTGTGCATGTATGTGTGTATGTGCACGCATACATGTATATGTGTGTGTATGTATATATTACCCAGAGATAAATATGTATATGTATGGCATTTAACAAGCGTTAGCCAAATTGCAGCTCCGACCACTTTTTCTCCTCTTGGATCGGAATCCCAATCAGAACCCTGCTAAAACACATCGAAAAATTGAGCATTATTTCGACTCCTGTAGGCACAGTAGAGGAAGAAGAGGTCTTTTCTAACCGTGTTGCTATGGGGTCCTGAGCAATCAATGGGCTCTCCTTCTCTATGGAAAAAGTAACCTTAGCCACCTAATCTCAGCAGAGGAAACATTTTATCCCTTGCAAGTATAATTTGCTAGTATTTTTCTTGTACAAAAGGAACAGTCAAATGCCAAGGGTCTCTTCTGTTTTCAGTTCTTAGTGAAAGAGGACCCAGGTGTATGCATATCTTACTGAATTATGGTGGCCTTCAACAATCCAGGAATTTTCTAAAAATTCACTATTTTATATGCTGATTAAACAATAAGGATTTCAGGTTATCAGCTTAAGATTCCTGGATACTAATGGTGCTCTGGCAACTGTTCTGATTTAAGAAGTGAATTTCTAGGTATCTGGAGTGCTGTTTTAAGGGAAATCATTACTTCTCGTTGTCACAGTAATAAATGGGAGACATGTTTAGACTGGGGTGGGGGAGGGTAACGTGAGTGACCCTTGTAAGGTTTCCACGCTGTGAGAACGGGAACCATGACACACCCTTCTGATTCCCTCTTGACATTGCTCCGGCCCGTGCATCTCTAAACACAAAGATGTCTGAATTCATGTTATTCACACTAGTCACATAAACTAGTGTTTCTCAAAGCAGCAGCTCTTTGTTGGTTCCTACAAACTAAAGGAGTGGTGGGAGCCCCTGAACAGTGGTTCACCCTGTAACCCCAAGAGGCTGAAGGAGTGTGATGACAGTTTCAAGCCCAGCACTGACTACATGATAAGACATTATCTCAAAAGAAAAAAAAAAAAAGAAAAAAAAGATGGCAGGAAGAAGATAATCAGGATGAAGATCGTGAGTTTTCTTACTAAGTCAGGACAGGATCATTACTCAGTGAACACGTAGAAACTGTGCCACTGTGTTCTGGGAGATAGCTAAGGGTCTCTCTACTGAAAGCAGTTCTTTACCAATTTTCGTGGTCTCTAAAATTACCAATAGAGCCAGCTCCTTTAAGACATGCGTCATTAATTCATTCTGTGTCACCAGTGGTAGGACCACCGAGGATATGGAGCATAGGCAGTTAAATTCAGTCCATGTCCGTGATGAGGAGGGCTGGGAAAACCCTGGCTGGACACAGTATTTAAGGGCCTCTCAAAGTTAAGAGCCATCTGAGGAAACTAGAAGCCTGTGGCAGTTGGGGATTAACATCAGAACCAAGCCAAGCAGAGTCTACCAAGCTCCTCCTATGTGGAGGTCAGTGGTCTTTAACTCAAAGCAATTGCCATTCATTTTTGTAGATCACAAACTGAGATACAGATGGAGCCTAAGTCTCCAAGAAATCAAACTAGGTTTTTTGACTCTAGAGCCCTTGGCTTTTAACCATTAGGACAAAACTGCCTCCTACACAGAGAGAGCGAGAGAGAAGACTCTCGTGAAAGGTGAAATTAAAATGCAAGTGTATGCCAGATTTCTTCTACCTCACCGGCTGAATTCTTGTAAAAATGTACAATGTACAGAGAACAATCTTGCTTGTTCTAAGATGTTTAGCTGCCAAGGGTTACATGGCAGACCCTTAGAGCCCCAAGCTAAGCCTTTTCTTAAATTATGTTCGTTTGAGATTAATTGAATCGGTTGGATCTTTTTTTCTGTTAGCCAAAAAATATTTTCTATTTGGACTTGATACCTGAAATGTGGGTAACTGAGCAGGACTCCTTGGTGGCCTTTGATCCCATTAGAGGGTTTAAACCGGTGGCCCAGTTCTTTGAATGAAACCTGATATTAAAAAAACACCAAGCTGAAGTCACAGGAGATTGTAGTGGAATACATACATTCAGAGTACCAACTTGGGGGGAATAGGGTTTCAGCTGACTACATTAGCCCACATGTAGGTTCCCTTTCACTTGGGAGTGATTCTGTCCACATACTCTCATGTCGAGGAAGGCAGAACAACTTTTAAGATTCCTAAATCTAATTCTGAGATCTGACACTGCCAGACCCTGGTGCACATGGCACTGTCCAGTCCCCTGGGGAAGCCCTGTGACAAGTACCACTAATGACCGAATTCCTCATCGTTTAAGTGCGACTCTGATGTTTTCTTCCCGTGGTATTTTATGTTTATGTCCCATGAATCTTCATTATCAGCCTGGCCTTCTGTTACTGTTGAGGCCTGAACCAATAACCTCACCAATATAGAAGAACACAATTTTATCAGAGTCCCAGTTTAAGAGTAGCTGTGCGCATTCCCTCTCCAAGGGAATGCTCTCACACACAGCAGTTCAGCCCGCTCCTGAGATCAGTCAGAAGATTTGCTTGAAGCTTCTTGTGTACCTAGCCAAGATGGCCAGGCTGGGTGAATCACGTGTCCTAGGTACACACTCATATAAGTAGCGTGGAAAATTCTGCAACCCAGTGCAGGAGCCACAGAAGCTCCGGCTCTCGCCTCGCACTGTAGACAAAGCCGCACCACACACTCCTGTCGTCTACAGATGACTGCAGGGTGAGCTCAGAACGGAGATAAGTCTGTTTGAGTGTGGTTCCCTTTATAATGACTTACAGAGTTTGCTGAAACCAATATTCAAATATCCCTTCATCAAACTCTGGATGAGCAGAGGGAAGAGTCAACTCTGCTGTTTGGTCTTCATAAGCAGCAGTCATAAAGGAGCGGTAGAGAAGCGTGTGGACCTTCAGAGAACCCGCTGCCTTGTAGCTTCAAAGAGGCTTTTTGTTGCTGTTGTTGTTATTTTTTGTTTGTTTGGTTTTTTAAGTTGCAGTGGGCCGGGAGAGTTAATTTCCTCTAACTTTGCTGTCTTGGGAACTGCCACAAAATTTCTTTGTGATTTATATTAAAGAGAAAAACTAGCTGCTCAAATTTACCTTCTTAGCTTTTTTTTTTTCCTCATTGATTTTCCAGGAGGTGGTGGTGGGGTGGAGGATGTATATGGGGATACACACATGCCACCTTGCACATATGATCAGCAAACAATTTTGTAAAGTCGGTCCTCTCCTTCCGCCTTTATGTGGGTGAACCCAGGATCCTGGACTTGCACTGCCAGTGCCATCTCTCTGGCCACCGTTTTTTGATTGAGACTGTGGCCCAGGCTGGTCTGAAACTCACTGTCCTCTCCCTCTCCCTCAGCCTGTCTAATGCCAGTATTGTTATGGGCATGCTCCACCATGCCTGGCCCTTAGCTCACCTTCTAAGCAAGCACAGCAAGTCATCCTGTCCCCACTCACTCCCACAGAGTCTGGTACGGCTGCTGGGGAAGCCAGCCAGGCTGCCCATTTATTTGTTTCCACCTGTAGAGACCATCAGGCCGTGATCCCTGGCATGAGAAAGGGCTGCTGTGCTGAGGGTGTTTGTGGTGTTGACGACACACTGGCTTTCTATTGTGATATATTCATCCTTCTGTCGTTATCTTTAGAATATGCAAAATTTTAAAACAAGTTTTCTCATACATTTTAACTTATTTTCCCAATTTCTTCTTATTCACAGAGCAAAGAGATCGCGTTCCAACTGCACGAGGACTTAATGAAGGTCCTTAATGAGCTTTACACGGTAAGTGCATTGTCTTTCTTTCTTCTCTTGCGGGCTTCTTGGTTTACACATCTGGTTTGTGGGAGCTGCTCATTTTAGAACTTCCCCCAAGCCGTACTGTTGACGGATGCTCTTCTTGTTAAAATCTGGGATGAGGTAGCCATGTGCT
Organism: Cricetomys ansorgei; assembly: GCA_026225945.1. Classification (NCBI taxonomy): domain Eukaryota; kingdom Metazoa; phylum Chordata; class Mammalia; order Rodentia; family Nesomyidae; genus Cricetomys; species Cricetomys ansorgei. Next base: position 4,495,377 of record JAMJFZ010004059.1, on the reverse strand, counting down.
CAGCACATTCCTCTGCCAGTCCTCTTCATTTAGAGAGACTGTATGAGCGTGTATGCACTTAGCATGCACGCAGTTAAATACTTTAAGAAAACGGAGTATAGATGTCTCAATTAGACGTGTTTTAACTGCTTAGATTGTATGAGACCTGTCTTCAAGTTTTGAATATTTTTAAATTGCTGTTTTTAGATGTGAGCAGTTTAGAGCTTTTTGATTATAGGTACTTTGATTTCTGTCTCTCTCCTTATTTATTTATATTTTACAGAAGTGGGAATTGGCCCTAGGGCCACTTGCATGGTAGACAACTCCTCTACTACTGAGCTGTATCGCAAGCCTTTCTTGCTTTCTGTCTTCCATATCCCCTCCCCTGCTTCACTTCAGTTAGTTGTTTGGTAATGACACTATGCTAAGATTACTTTTCTTTGCCTGGAGATATCTTTATAGCCTTCCTTATAATAATTTGCTTTATTTGCCTTATGTTTCACTTAGGGTACTATATATCATCATAAGCAATTAGGCAGTATAAAACCACTTTACTTTTTTAAACTACTAATATTTTTCTTAATTAAAAATTTTATTTGTTAATAAAAAGATGTGTGTAAAATATAATTTGATAAATAAATTAAATTTCTAATGTTCCATTAATATTTGCCAATTAAAGGAGTTTGTTAACTAATTAAACTTTTTAAAAAAACAACATTTTTTTAATTTTTATAAATTGCGCTAAGGTTGTTTTTTCTTAATATTTATTTATTTATTTATTTGTGTATTTATTTATGGTTTGTCAAGACAGGGTGTCTCTGTTGTAACTCTGGCTATCCTGGAACTCATTCTGTAGCCCAACCCCTTTCTTTGACTTTTGTATCTAGTTGATATTGGGGCAGGGTATAACATTTTGTGTGAACATAGTAACTATATTTTGTAGAGCACATTTGCTACATTTTTATTTTTGGATTGAAGAGATGATTTCTATATGTTAATTTCTCCTTCAGAAACTGATTTACATGCAGCGTGCAAAATGTTCATGTTACAAGGCATAGACATATTCCAAATACCTGATGGAGTTGGGTTTTAAGTGATACAGGCCGGCTACCTGCCCATGCTTTATGTGACCTGTTAATTTCTGATGGCCTGAGATTTCAACCATTTCCAGAAACTTTTTAATTTAAACGTGAAATGAGCTTTGTGCCTCTGAGGAGGAGCGCAAGCAGTGTGTCTGTTGTCTTTGACTGGACCGTTTTCTTCATTACGCTTTCCAAGGGATTCTCATGCCTAGGGCATCACTGGCCTAGAAACCCAAACCCATCATCAGTTCTTTACCAAACAAGTCTGCTGGTTGTCCCGTTACGACAGGAGTGCCGCCGTGCAGCTGTGCTGGTCAGAGAAGTGCTAGATCCGAGAGCAGCCTGTTGGGCGGCATGGGAAATGTAGCCGGGAGCAGTGAACTTTCTCCAGTTTCTCCTGGGTCCTCTGTCTGCTGGGTGTGGGTATTTAGCAAGGAGTTTGGTCAGGTCAGCTGACAGAATTCTAAGCATCAGTCTGAAGTCTGAAGCATCCAGGTCCTGGAAAAGGTTGCTAGAAATCGGTTGACCTTGGCAGTTATTTAACCCCTCGGAGTCAGGGGTTGGGGCGAGTTAAGAGACAGAGGAGAAAGGCAGTGAGCTATCTTCTTCTGTATCACTTTGAGCTCCTAGAAAGAAAATCTGCTTCAAAGAGCATGCTCACTAGAGAGCAAAGATCACCTTCAGTGAGAACCTCCCCACCCTTGCCCATACCCCCTCACACATGCACAGCACGCACGCACACACACACACACACACACACACACACACACACTTTTAAAGGAGATGTTGCTTGGTCTCTTCCTATACTTTATATTAAAGACACACAAATTCTGACTTGACCGGATGAAATCCATGTATTTTACATACTCAGTTTACATGAAGAAGGAATAAAAGTGTAGGGTAGTTAAATAGTGGGCCAGGGGTTGAAGGAACATGGTTTAGCTTAACCATTGCCTGGTATTCTGCTGAGGAACAAATAGCCTTCTGGTTGTATCACGTGCATCATCATTTTGAACAGCTGATATTGTCATAATGCAAAGTAAGAGTATACAGGGCATAAGCCTAGGGAATTTGGTTGCTGTTTAATTGTCTAGTCAAACAAATATTCATTCCTCTTTTGCTCACAAACCCTTGAAACTACCTGGGAGTAGGAGGTGAACATTTGGGAAATATAAATAATATACCGTTTGTGCATAGACTGTTTTCAATTACAGTCAGCTTCATAGGAGGCCCGCAGTCTTATGCACGGACTTCCTTACTCTAAAATGTTGCTCCCCCGGCACTTGCTGATTATTCAAACATTCCAGAAGGCCTTGGCTCATAACGTGCAACTTCTCAGGGAAGCAATTACTCATGCGTTAGAGAGAACCGAATCCAGTCTAGATTGCCTGCCATCATAACATATAATATAATGCTATGTTCAATGTCTAACATGACAGAGCACATGATGCATGGTACCCAGAACACGGATTCTGCCCTGGGATTCTGGGCAGAAGAGATGGGGGGATCGTGGCATAAGACTGACTTCCGAAAGAGAAGTTGTCCTCAACGTTTTGCGTGGTGAAAGATACCTGAGAGAAAACGTTTACAGGGAGGCTCATAGTTTCACTTGGGTCTGTGGTTGGTCGGCGCCATGGCTGTGAGCCTGTGGTAAGGCGCCTGGGAGCACCTGTTACTGTCCTCTTCCTTCCCCTTTTCACCCTGTAGTTTGTTCCTCCATGTGACTGCCACCCACATTCAGGTTAAGCGTTCCCACCTGCCTTAGCTACTTATCTCTGGAAATGCCCTCATCGTCACCACAGCCCGGGTTTCCTTTACTAATCCTCTAGGCACTGTTCAGCCAGTCAAGGTTACAGTCAAGATGAACCATCAAAGGAGAAGTCTTGAAGACGTGCAAGCTAGCTCCTTTCCTACATCCGTACCATCTTGCCTTCCTTTGCTAAAACGTGAACTCAAAATGGATTCAAGCCTCTCGTTGGATTTTTACACGACCATGAGGGACAAGCCAAAGCACTTAAGATTAGTTTGGCCTTGAGTAACAGATATGCCAAAAACAATAGCATGAGCGCATTAGGAGTCTAAACTCTCTCCTAAGATTTTGAAGATTGGCAGTATGGGGCTGATATACAGAAAGCCCTTCAGGAATCAGGCTGTGTCTGATCTGCTGTTCAGAGAAACACAATCGCAGTCCTCGGAGTTGCAGATAGTTACAGGAACTCTAGCAATTGCCTCTACATTCCTGGAAACAGAATGGAGAGAAGGAAGAGCAGACCTTACCGATCAAGAAGACCTGATGAAAATCCTACGTTATGCTTTCATTGGCCAGAACTCAGAATGGTCCCTGGGAGCTTCAAAGATGTCTGGAAACTGCAGTCTTTTGCTAGCCAGTTCACAGTTAATGCTTGTTTGCTTATTCTATGGGGATTTCATTCATTTGGAAGAAAAAGGAAGTTACTCATAGGGAGTCACATCTCCCAGAGTACCTATCCTTTATTACATACCTTATCGTGAACGTACTTGACGCTGTGCTAAGCACATTACATGCTCTCCACACAGCATCACCTGGAGGTGGTTGTCTCATCATCCTGATGCTGTAGTTGAGGATCCTAAGGGCATAGAGAGGCTTGCCTTAACTTGCGTGTTCTGTAGTAAAGCAGGAATTCCAACCACATTTGGCTCCACAGTCCTTTACTGTCAGTTTACTGTTTCTATTGCTGTAGTTTTAGGGAACCCCTCTGAAACCAGATCTCTAAATGTTACTGACTCCCCCAAATAAGGATAAGTTAAGTACTTATCACCTGCCTGTTTGTACTTTTTTTGTTGTTGTTAAGAATCAACAGTATTAATGTTGCTTTAAAAAAAAAAAAAAATGCAAGTGAAAAGCTGAACGTGTGTCTGGATGGCGAGTTGAACGTTTGAAATAGAGCCAAACAGAGAATCAACAAGGTTGATAGTGCATGTGGTGAAGAAGCCAGCAGGAGTGAGTTAAAATGAGACAACAAAGGCCAGACTGGCCACCAGCAAACTTGCATCTGTATCACTGCACTGCTATCTGTATAGTCCCGGGAAATTCACCTCTCTGAACATCATGTATTAGACATGATTCTCCAGAGACATGCAAGCAACAGGGCCATGGGGCTGCATGTGTTAGTGTGTGTGTGTGTGTGTGTGTGTGTGTGTGTGTGTGTGTGCGTGTGCATGTGTCTGTGTGCACATGCCCCAGAGCATCAGTGGTATAATTTCTAGTCTGAGTCCCAAAAGCCTGAGGAAACCTGGAGGCCTGGCCCTGTGAGTTCCAATCACATTCCCTGTGCAAGAGCAGAAGTCCAGCGTTGGAGCCACAGACCATCACACAGCAAGTATGGTCACCATCCCTAGCTGTTCTGTTGAGCGCAGGCCGTAGATGGGTTGCCTAAGACAAGTGTGACAGGGAAGGCAGTCTGTCTCACACAGCACACTGACTCAAATGGTCATCCCACCTAGAAACACCCTCAGAGACAGACGCAGTGTTGAACAGAATAACCAGGCAACCCATGGCCTTGTCAAGTTGGCATTTTGAAATGTTTGCATAGACTCTACCAGGCGAGCACATATTTACCTCAAGCACTTGAGATCCTAAAAGTCTCCAAGTCCAAAATTTGGAAACATCAGGTTGATGATCTAATTGGGGGAGGGGTCAAATTTTAGATTTGGGGGTTAGGATTTCTCAACCTATATGTAGTGTTTTCTTAGTGCTAGGGAACTGGGAAAGGAAACGGGAAAATCTGAGACACGGCAAACCTGTGACGCTGGTGTTAGAGGGACATTCAAAACCAAACTGCCTTCAGTCGACCCGATAAAGGCTTCGTCCCAATACCAAAGACTCGAAAGGTTATGCTGTGTTTTAAATTGTACGTTATAAACTTATGACCTACGATTATTTGTCTTCTGTTAATGTTTCTTTATCTTCTATAGGCTTTATGGCTTTTTACAAAACAAGAGTTTAGTGACTATGGTAAACTAATGGAGATTTAACGCAAGCATCAGGATAAATACACATGAAACTGATGGTTAATTGTGTGTAATTGATTCTCCCTTGCTTTGTGTATCAGTGGCACGCATGACTAGCCATGCATCCCAGGTTCTATTAAATCACAAGGAAGAGAACTGAGAAAATGAGGTGTTACCCACCCTGGTGTTCAGGCAGGCACCTCAAGATGCTGGTTTCACATAGCAGCCCCAGGAGGCAGGCAGACCTAATCTCAGTTTTACAAATAGGGGCTGAGCCCGAATAATTAGCTCAGGGTCACACAGACAGTGAGTGACTCATCTAAAATCTAATCCCAGCTCTTTCTCCAAAGCCCATCAATCTCCACCCCCTCCTTAGGGAGGATGCCAGGACAGGCCGAGGGAGAAGTGGGGAGGAATTCAGAGGTAAAACATTTTTTAACCGGTCAAACCTTGATGGAGCTTCTGAGATCCATTATGTGGATGACTAAACCGGTAGCCAAATTCCTTTGCCTACTCAGCTTTAGTACTAGGGTGTGTCCATTTGCAGTGCCTTAAAAGCATTGTCTTTCATTGAGCTTGAACATGGTACTATCCATGCCACGTGTCAAATGTGTGTTCTGACAGTGCTTACTGCTGAGATCAGTGTCTTGATCCATTCACTTCTGTGTTCTTCCTTCTGAGCTGGATCCCATTTGCCCAACAATGTAAGTGGCAGGTAGGAGCTGTCCTGGCACCATCCCAGGGGCTGTCGGGGTGGCTTACAGTTGGAAACACCATGACCGCAGAATCCGCCTGGCCTTCACATATGTGTGAAGCTTGTAGCTCTTAAAAACATTAAAATACATAAGGTAAATAGAGTTTATTGTTTTAGCGGGAACAGGAAGGATAGTGCTGGTATTTTTAGCCTTCCTTGGAACCTAGGCCTCAGAGAATTGTGGAGGGAAGCTTACAAAGCAGGAGTCAATAGGCAGCTGAGGAAGCATGCACTAGGCAAGGTTGGAGGTTCTGAAAGAGCCCTAGACACTTGCCTTATATCAGATTTTTCTCAATGAGCCTCAAAGGACTTTGTGTGTGTGTGTGTGTGTGTGTGTGTGTGTGTGTGTGTGTGTGTAGTCTTTTACCTTAAAAGGCATTTTGAGTATTTAGAATATATATTTCTGTAATGCAAATGAAAATCCAACCTTCATTGGAATGCCACATTCTCAGGGAAGCCACCTAGAAAGGTACTGTTAAAAAGCAGTCAATTTAGAGATCATGGACAACGAACTGTTTTCCTAACATCTGCCCCTGGCTTTGGCTGCGAGCTGCTTGAATAGAGACAAAGGGGTACAGGTGTCACAGGGCTCCCTGTCGACACCCCCAGAACTGACCTGGGGTTAGCAAGTTTGGCCTGCTTTGTTCCTGTACTGAACCTACTGTGGTTTATAACATTAACCTTTCATGGATCCATGACAACAGCTGTTTGGTAACAGCTTTATGGAGACATTATTAAAGACACTCTGCTAGTACATGGTGCCTAGTACCCCTTAACTTCTGCTAAGAGTTTTCATTTTGTTAATGAGATTTGAAAATTACGTATGGTTGGTGCTTCTGAACCACAAATACATAGACACAAATATGACTGTCTAAGTGAGCAATATGAACTTGTCTCCCCCAAAATTATTTGGCTTGGGAATGAAAAAGTGCATATTTTACTAAATTTTCTTAAATACTAAAGAATGTCTCATATTGAAGATGTTTGCCAGCAACAGAATATCTGGCCCAAACAGTTATATTCTGAGATACAAAATTATGGCTTTTCAATGAGTAGACTCTGTCAGCAACTAAGCTGTTGAGCTTTGCTTGACATTGTTCATTAAACACACACACACACACACACACATATATACATACATACATAATATGACATAAATACAGTATTATTAAATATGCATAGTACTAGCCAGAACATAGAATAAACACTTTTCTTCAATTTATTATCTCAAAATAGATTTAATATGATCCTCACTAGAAAGAAAGCAAAACACACCAAGGAAATCAATACCGATGTCGGCTGACGCTGGGGACCCACTTCCACCCACTTCCACGCACATGGTTTCCAGCTCATGTGGTATTCTGGATTTCATGTGCCAGGCTGACCGAATGCTAGTGCTAAGTTGGTCTCTGGAAATAATCGACTTAATCTCCTCATTTTGGAAGCAGATAACCAAGCCCAGGGGTATTGCTCCCCCAAGTCCCAAAACTGCTCAAAGCCAGGTCGGAAGTGAAGCTCAGGGCTTGAACTCAGACTAGCACATAAGTTCCTGTGAGGTGTGGGCCTGTGTCAGATCAGGAGAGACGGGGCCAGTTCAGGGGCTCTCGCGGTAGCAGTTACATACTGTTACATACCCAGCTGTGCTGCAATGCGCGGTGACCTTCCTCCTGGTACCGCTCTGATCCATTTTCATAATTAGCTCTGTCAACTCTGCGGACAGGCAATCCCAGGCTGAGTCCACCGTTAGCCTCATGCTGTACTATTTTATCAGTGATTATACACTCATGCAGACCATCACAGTCGACCAGCAGATCCACGGCTTCTTCATTTGTGGAGTCGATCGATCATGCATTGAAAAATACTCCAAAAACCAGTATCTCTGCTGGACATTTATGGACCTTGTGTTCTTGTCACACACTTCTCTGGTAACATAGTATAACACCTATCTACCCAACATTTGCATTGCGGCGGGTACTCCAATAAGCTAGAGATGATTTGACGTGTAGGAGGTATACAAAGATTCTGTGCAAATGCTGTTCCCTTTAATATAAACAGCTTGAGCATCCACACCCAGATTTTGGTGCCTGTGGGGTGTTGTGTAACCTGTCCCCCGTGGATGCTGATGGACTACCATACACTAAAAGAGGAGCAATATCAGCAGACCTTGGCAGAACCTCTGCAGTGAGGACTGAGAACTACAGAGAAGAGTCTAAAATAGACTTCAGAGGACAGTGAGATTTGCAGTTATAGTGGAGACAGGAGAGAGACACAGATACCCAGTAAATGGAGCAGCAGGGTCAAAGCCCAGTGTGGGGGGGAAAGCAAAGGTCCAGTTACAGGTTTCCCCCTGGAATCGCATCTAGGAAGAAAATCAGCAGCTGGTGGTTTCAGGACAGTTACTAAAATGAGATTGTAAAACAAAACTATAGGCAGTCTGGAGAAATGGCCCAGAGGGTAAAGTGGTTGTCACACAAGCATGAAGACCTGAGTTCAGGCCCCCAGTACCCACCTAAAACACCAAGCACCACGGCCTCTGCCTGTCACAGCTGCTCTGAGAGACAGGACGCCTGGGGCTGGCTGGCCCACCAGTCTAGTAAATCATCCCGCTGTAGCTTCCGTGAGATACCCTGTCCCAAAAAGGAAATAAAAAAGAGGTACAGAGAGACAGGGAAGACAATTGGCATAGGTTTCTCTCCAGACACACGCGCGCGCGCGCGCGCGCGCGCGCGCGCGCGCACACACGCACACATAACAGAATTTAAAAGAAAGGCCATCAAGCTTTTAAAAAAAAAAAGGGTTAGATTCCAATCAAAAGCAGGCTGAAACTCATTAAGTTTTCTTGCTCAGATTAACAAAGGGCCTTTGCTTTCTTCTTCCCTTTCATCTTCCTCACAGAGTGAGAAGCATTGAATCAGAGACTCCAGGGATAGGTGTCAAGTTTCAGACTATTGTTCATTAAAAGGAAAGGATTCTCTTGCAGAGCTCCACTTGAGTTAAAGTCTCAAAGCTCAGGGTGAGTGAGGCTTTTGTGACTTCCAGGTCCCAAGTGTTTTGTGTCCTTGGTTTAGGTGTCTCACATATAAACCTTAAGTCACTTCAGTGCGGGGCATACACATGCACCATGGAAGGTGTGAGAGCCATTTCCCTGGGAAGAGCTGTTTAAAGTGGCAGGTGACGCTGAAACGCCAGTGTATCTGAGGACCTCTCATCATGCATTTGCTTTTCCCTTCAACATCGCCAGATGCTCAAAGCGTTGCTTGACAAGCCCAAGGCTGCTGCTTGGCTCTCGCCACCACTGTTCAGGGTGGCCCCAGTCGGTGTCTATTCTGTCTACAAACAATAGATTGAACTTGTATTCCAGTGCCTCTGAGAGCTTCCTATGAAAAAGCCCTTTTCAATACACGAACTTCCTGAATGGCCCCCTCTATCACTGACTTACTCCACTGACTTGTTAGGCAAGGATTAAGTCTCTTTGTAGCTCAGTTTCTTTGATCCATAAAACAAAAAGGGTGTCTCTTGGCTCCCCAGCCTCTCCCAGGTGTGTAACAAGCATCCCCTGAAATAGGACTCTAGTGGGCTTGTCAAATAGTGGCTGTGCCTGAGTCCGTTCGCATTGCCGTGTGACAAAACTCCCGTGCCATGGGCTGGGGGGGGGGGGGCAGCACAGGATCACGGCGTGCCCAGGTTTCACTGTCTGGCTAGGGCCTCCTGGCCTTTCTTTCTGGCTCATAGCACCCTACTGTGTACTCGAGTGGCAGGCAGGGCCAGCCTGACAATTCATTTATAGACAACAATCCCATTTATGACAGCCCTGTCCCCATGACTTAATCACTCCATTTTGTCCCCCCTAATCCTCTGACCTTGGGAGTTTAGATTCTAAAATACCAATTTGCAGGGATGCAAACAGTCAGGCCACCGCAGACATGAAAGAAAGACAAAATATTTTATTAATCACAATAGCATTTATTAAGCATCCACTGCACTGGCTTGATTCAAGAGCTTTGGGCTGTATTCATTTTATAGCCACAATAATAATCTATCTACTTTCTCTTATTCCTGGTTTAGAGATATGAACTAAGAAGGCAAAACTAAGCTTTGAACTCAGCAGCCTGTTTCCTGAGTTTAATTATCAAGGTCGCTCAGAAATAGAATGGACTGTCTTTAAGACAGTATGCTTGTTTTTTGTTTGTTTTTTGTGGAGGTGTCTTTGCAATATATATGTGCAAAAGGCGGGGGGGGGGTGGCTTGTGATTTGTAACATCACAGGATTTAGAGACTGCAATTACTTGGCATTCATCCAAAGTCTCAGAATCTAAGTGGGTTAAATGGAGAGTACTCAAAGTGTTATTGCCTCAGCCCTAAGACTATTACAGGATTGTTTCTGTCCCATCCCAGTCATGTACACAGACTGGTTGGGGAGGGGCCTCTCAGCAAATATGAAAGTCCCAAGAGCAATGGATGACTGACACACAGACCTGCTGGACCAGGGTAGTGGGATATTCCCAAGAGTGGTGTTAGGTGCTAGGCTGAATCCAGAAGCTTCCTGAAGAAGCCCATACCCTCATCTGGTGACAAAGGACAGGTGGAGAAGATACCCCACAAAGAAGGGACGTGTGAGCAAAAGCAACACTGCCACTAGAGGGAACCCCACACCCTGTGGATTGCAAGAATGTTGCCCGATTTGTGATTTAAAAATAATTGTTGAATAAAATCTCTAGCCCCGCCTCTTTACTGGACTGCAGTGAAATACGCATGAAGCTAGGCAGGAAAATAATCTTGGAGAGCTTATTAAGTAAAATGACATTTTGTGTGGGAGTTCTCTGATTATTCTAAAGAAAGTACATATTTTAGTATTCATTAAATTATTTTATACTGTTGAAAAATTAGGTACTAAAAAACTAACATGAACAAGAACAAAACATAACATGTTGATACACATATGCTACATAACGTTTATCACGTGGTGGAGTAACACGTTAATAAAGCCAGATAGGACAAGGCTTCTTTGTGGCACACAGTAGGGGGCTTGAGAAACTTTCGCTGAGTACACATGCTCATCAGGAGCTCCTTAGAAATGAGTAGAACCAATAACCCTTGCCCATGACTCAAAGCCTTAATTAGAAACCACCCCTAACTACTGTTAAAAATACCACAAGCTCAGATTAAGATTAATAAGTACAGCTTTCTCTTGTTACAAATAGAAACATTTTCTTTTTAATGAGGCATGAAATAATTTATCCTTCTTATGATAAATCACTCCTTTTTCCCCAAATGCTTTTATTAAAGTAGCAAAGTCTTACAAACTAATTATAATTGATATTAACACTTCAGAATTATTGTTCAGTTTAGCATTTTGAACATGCCTGACGCCCAGCTTTAACTCAAACATAACAACCAGAAACAGAAGCACATCACACCTCTGTGTCCGCCCCACACTGCCAAAGAATTCTGGGCTTGCCTCCCTAATGAGCCCTTGATGATTGATCAATAATCAGCCTGGGAGCTAATTACAGTCACAAGAATGATAGATATCCCTGAGTCAGGTTCATCAATACAGCAGCAAGCGAGACGGCCTGAGGGGGCATTGTTCATTTCTGAATGTGTTGTGTAAGACAAAGTAGATGAGTTACAGCGACAGAACCCACAGAGGATCCTAAAGAAAACTTCATCCCTTGGCATAGTGTGGTGGTCTGCTGGCTGGCTCGTGTCAGCGAAGGTAGGAGGAGATAATTGGTATATTTTGCTGTTACACTAGTTTTCCTCTGGGGCTAAAATTGGACTGCCATCCACCCTAACAATGAAAAACAGTAACACTCTTTAGCCACCGGGATGTATATCATTTATTGTCCTGGTTTGGCTGAGAATAGCCCCTGTCGGCTCAGATGTATGAACACTTGGTCCCTCACTGGTGGCACTGTTCGGGAGGTTTAGGAGACGCAGCCCTGTCTGAGGAGGTACATCCCTGGTGATGGGCTTATGAGTGAGATGTGACCCACCGGCTTCTGCTCCTGCCACCATGCCTGCTGCTTGCCACCATGCTGCTTCTCTGTGGTGAACTCTGTCCCTCTGGAACCATAGCCTAAATAAACTCTTCCTTCTGTAAGTTTCCTTGGTCATGGCGTTTATACAGTAACTGAAAAGCAGCCAGGACATGTGTGTTCCTCCATAAAGTATTCAGTTGTCACTCTCTGAAGTCCAGCACTCAAAATCATCAGTGTTTTAAGGTTGGGAAGGTCTAAAGGATTATATAGACCAGTTACGTTCTTTGTAAGGGAGAAAGCTATGGGCCAGCAAACAAAGCTCCACAAAGCCTTATTGGTGGGGGAGGGGTTGCATATAATGCACACTCGGTGGGGAGCACTCCCACTGTGGGATATCTGAGACTCCTGGAGCCCCTTCAAGAACACTGGCTCCTGGGCATGGGGGAAAAAAGCATCCAGTCCCCATCAAGGAGGGGAAAAAAAATTAAAGCATGACCATGGTTTTCATACTCAGGTGATCCCTGGCTTACGATGGATTCAGTTACAATTTTTTGACTTTACGATGGTGTGGGAGAAATTGCTGGAGCTAGCAATATGGGCAGGAGTAGTGAACCATGCTATCTGGAGGAACAGTGTTCTAGTTAGCTTTACTTGTCAACGCAGCCTGGAATTATCTGAGAGGAAAGCCTCGATTGAGGAACTGGCTAGATGACATTGGCGTGTGGGCATCTGTGGGGATTGTCCTGGTTACTAACTGATGCAGGAGGGCCAGTCCACCATGGGCAGCAGCATCCCTAGGCCGGTGGTCCTGGGCTGTATAAGAAAGTAAGTAGGCATAAGCATGTGATCAAGCCAGAGAAAGAACCAGCAAGCAGCGTTCACCACGGTTTCTGCTTCCAGTTCCTGCCTTGTATTCCTGCCTTGACTTCCTTCAATGATGGACTGTGACCTGGAAGTATAAGATTAATAAAACCTTTCTTCCCTTAAATTGATTTTCGGTCTAAGTGTTCTATTGTGATAGAACACTCAAACACATCTTTTCAGATTTCTCTTTGTTTCCTCATTCTCTCATGCCTTCGAAGCACCCACCTGTCTGTCTCTCAGCCTAAATTATAAAAATCAGCTTTGTATTAGCTTTCTTCTGAGTAGGCTAATGTGCTGACTACATTTAAGGTAGCCTGATGTAAGTTATGACATTCAGTGGGTCAGGTTCATTAAGTGCATCTGGACCTAGGATGTTTTATTGGCAGCAATGAGCATATTGGGATGAAACCACACTTAAGTCGAGGAGAGTCTCCATACTCCTTAATGTCATCCCCTCCATCTCTTCTGGGCTTTATCTTACTCTCTAGAAGCTATGTTAGTTTCTTCTGACAGAGCCTTCTGCACCGGAAATGATCGTGATCAGTTTCCTCCAGTGTTCCTGCCTCTGCTTTGCACTTTCTTTAGCAAAGGGTCTGAGATGGCTCGGTTTGACTAGCTCCCTAAACTTGGTCCTGTGGGGAGACCTCATGTTGTCCTCTCCCATAGATGAGCCCCCAGCAAGAGTCCCAGAGGCTGAAGTTAAGAGCAGTTTTGTAGCATTGCCAGTACCAAACCCAAAACCGCTGTTCCAGTGACCGGTTCTTTCCATTTAAAATGCTGCTCTGTGTAATTACTCCTAAAATGGAGTCCTTAACGCTACACTGAACCGACTGTAATTATTTTCATAGCTTATAAAAGCTGTGAAAGGAGCTTATCCCTCCTTTTGCACACGACTTTCTGTCTTTCCCTGTAGTGTTTACAGTGTGTCTCCATTGCCTTGTCTTTTGGTTGGTTGTCCGTCCCTAGCCAGCAAGGGTCCAGAGTCCAGACGATACCTTTTGTCCAAAGCCCAAAAATTCCAAGTGAATTATTCTAAGTACAATTGGATGATAAATTCAGACTGTCCTGCCGAGTCCATGTCAGTGGAACCGTAGAGCACTGTAAGTTTTCTTTGATAAGCCGGCCCCACAATCTTTCATCTTGTTTGATTGCTCCTCTCGGTCCATTCACTCCTTCAAAAGAGTAAAATTGCTGAAAATTCTTAGCATATACTCACAAGAAAATACTTCTCACGACACTCCTTTCACCCTTTTGGAAATGATCATTTCCCCCCAGTTGTGGAGAAGTCACTGCATAGTATTAAAATGAGTCATCGCATGCACTTGGGGTATCAGCAGCTGGAATCTGCGTGCAGTTGTCTGCCTTTCTTAGTGCTGCTTGTTAGTTAACACATGCAGTCCCCCCGCGGCCCTGAGCAGTAAGCACTGCTATAATTTTATTTAACATTGAAGAAACTGGGGCACAAGTCAGGTTATGTAGGGGCGAAAAGAAAAACTTTCTTTCAACCCTCCCCTCTCCGAAGTTAAATGATCTGAATCTATAAAGCAAACCTACAGTAAACAACAGGAAATTAAAAACAAAGCATATGGGGTTATTACTGTGCAGGTACACCAGATTCACACAGAAAGTTCAAAGTTGAAACTTGAACAGCGTCTTTGGGGGAGAGGGAACAGAGGGGTATATGCTCTGTCGAAGCAGAAGTAGATGCTTTCTGGAGGAGAGGAATGAGCCTGCAACACAGATAATAAACAGCCTGGTACAAAGTTCACCTGGGCTCTGGTGTAATGTTTGACTTCCAGTCCCTTCCTCTACGATATGATTTTATCTTGTTGGTTGATTAAATAACAAGAAGATAAAAGGCAAGTGTGCTCTCTTTCGGTAGATCCAATCTTTACATAGAAGACCAAGCTCCACAGGAAGGGCCGTCCCCTGCGTTTGTTTCTCCCCGTGTTTGTACTCTTGGAAATCTAAATGGAATTATCTGGTATGTTGTTTATTCTGACAACAGTCTCTCCTGCCCGGGATCACACAGCACATAAGTTACAGAATCAGGATTTGAACTGAGTTTATCTTAAGAGTCTGAGCTTGTCACCAAGTGACTCCTCCTTTAAAAGTTTCTCTGAAAATACACAGTTTTGTAAATTGCTTTTGTTAACCCAGAAAAAGGTCTAGGGGCATAAGGAGTGAGTTTGTGAAAGCCCGCCACCAGGGCAGCCCTACTGACCCATTGCTTGTGACTTAGCCGCCAGCGGTTTTTCTAGCCTTGATGCCACAATGAAAAATACAATCTAGGGCAGCAGTTCTCAACCTGTGGGTCATGACCCCCTTGGGGGTCAAACAACCTTTCAAAGGGGTCACCTAAAACCATCTGCTTATCAAATAATTATATTGTGATTCATAACAGTAGCAAAATTACAATTATGAAGTAGCAACAAAAATAACTTTATGGTTAGGTGGGTCACCGCAACATGAGGAACTTATTAAAGGTATTAGGGGGACTTGAATGGGAGGTAGGAATGGAATGAGAGAGCTGTGTTGTAGATTGAGAATTGAATTGTCCCAACTTTATATTCTTTATATAAATGAGACATTTTCCTCTGAGTTTCCAGAGTTAAATACAAACTAATTAAAAAGGACCCCGAGAATCCTTCCTCACTAATGCCCATTCGGCCAACCCTAACATCCACACTTCCCACTCCCACCTGCATGTGTCCCAGGCTTTACAGCCTGGGGAGGCTTGCCTGCGCCTGCCCCATGGGGTCCTCTCTGGCCTCAAGCCTAGCGCAGCCCTGGAATGAGGCCGCTCAATAGCTGTTAGGTAGATGAATACAAGCCAGCGTATTCTGACCATCCAAAAACTAGTCTAATGTCTACTTAGTTAACTGTTACCATATGTTGAACAGGGAGATAATTATGGGCTGTATACTCCAGAGGAGCCGGAAGCCTTTCTAAAACAGGAATTCAGATGTTGTGTGAGCATGTAGATGTCTGTGCAATTAACACAGAGAGCTTCCTCACTGGCCTTTGAAAAGGTTTTGGCTGGCCTGGGAGTCAACAGGAAACTCTAAGAAACATCTCCACTGATGTGCTTGTTGGGCCTCAGACTTCTCAGCTGCCTCTAAGAGACGGTGGCCTGTGCCTCTCTGCTTCAAAGCTGGAAAGCATGGACCACTGCCTGCACCTTTTCCTCTGCATCTGCCTTAGGAGTTGTAAGGAAGGAGGGCTGCCCATGCTGCTCTGTGTTCTGTGCACTCTACCAGCTCACCTTCATTTGGACTGGGGTGAACATGCCCAGTCAGCCATTAGCAGCTCTGGAACTCAGATCCAGGTCTGCCTGGCCCCCAGAGCTATGTTCTTCACCAAGGCTGGCCCCATTTACCTAGAGAGCAAGAAAGCAAGAGATGGCAGGTGGAAAGATCCTGGCACACAGGGGCCCAAGTGCTCCTTTAGAAGGAGCTGCTGTAGCCCCGGTCTCTAATAACCCCTGGCATCATCCCAGCATGACTGAAGAGAGCCATACTGAGGAGAGACTGAAGCTCCCTAAACCCCTGGAAGAACCAGACTCCTCACATTGTAGTTTCTGGTACCCCTGAAGGTGTCTCAGTGGCCTTCCTTCATCTTTAACCCGGGTACTTCCTGGGAAAGAGCAGTAGTGGTCCCACCCTGGTGGTACTGCTAGACGGAGAATTTTCAGAAATTCAGGTATAATTGGTGCCACATATGCATGACCTTTAAAAAACAGACACAGAATGCAAAAAAAAAAAGTTTCTCAAACTTTTGGTGACTGGTGGACGGTAAACTGCGGAGTTAGGAAATACTGCCAGGAACATATGTGATGTCATCTTCTTCACCTGCCAAGCCAGTACACATTTTATTTTGAGGTGCCAAAGATCCCCCACACTAACTCTTTATGGTGGCTTCGATGGGAAGTGTCTCTCATAGGATCAGGTGTTCAAACACTTGGTTCCCAGTTGGTGGCTCTGTTTGGGGAGGATTTGGGGGAGGTGCTGCCTCACCAGAGGAAGAATAGTGCTCGTGGCCAGCATTGAGAAGTCAAAGCTTCATACCACCTCCACATCGTTCACATGAGTGCTCTTTCTCTCCTCTCTCTTTCTCTCTCTCCCTCTCCCACTGAACTGTGCTTGAGGTTAAAGA
Source organism: Cricetomys ansorgei (assembly GCA_026225945.1). Lineage (NCBI taxonomy): Eukaryota > Metazoa > Chordata > Mammalia > Rodentia > Nesomyidae > Cricetomys > Cricetomys ansorgei. The sequence continues at coordinate 4,478,572 of JAMJFZ010004059.1, read as the reverse complement.
TGTGATCCCTGAGATTCCTGCACCTGCCACCATGCTTGGCTTGCTGCCAAGTCTCTCCCCACTATCGTAGAGTAGACTCTTATCTCTCTGGAACCCTAAGCAAAAGTAAACTCTTTCTTCCAAAATGCACTTTTGATCGTGCTGTTTCACCGCAGCAACAGAAAGGTACCCCATACACTGTATTTCATGGTTGACTTTGAACTATTTGTCTTAACCCTAACTTAATCTCAAGTGTTTAATAGTGTGATAATTTGGATGCTGGGGATAAAAAAAATGCCAGGCATACACAGTAGGTATCCGACGAGTGTTTATTAAGCGAACGGGCGAGCTATGGAGTGAGCTCTTGTCCTTCGCTGTTCCTCATCAAACGTCTCTTTGTCTACATCGTACCTCAGAGGATCCTCTTGTTGGTGTCCTACGTGGTTTTACAGGATAAGCCATGGTAACGGATGGCCTTTCGGAACTCTATAACACATGGCAGGCATCTGAGTGCCATCAGTAAGTAAGTCGAGATAGTTGGGGGAAAAAAAAAAAGATTTTTCTGCCCATAGAACAGGAATCGGGACTTAAGCTCATCTTGGAGGATGGGTCCAAATATTAGCAGGAGGAAAAATAAAGATGCCTGTGTCATAAGAGTGACCAGAAGATTCAGTAAAGTGCTTAGAATGATGTCTAGCAGGTAGTAAGCCTTTTATACTGCTTACTAGCCTAAATACATATATGTATGTGTACACCTATCGGAATTGGTCGTGTCTGTGTTGTAAACATAGATATACACGTGTATTATATACTCAGTAAGTTTAATAATGGTTGACACACAATTGGGAATCCACACTAACTTTGTAAGGCGAGCTGGGGTGTTAAACAATCTTCACCCTTGGTAATTGGTGACCCATCCTTCCAGTCTGTGTCTTCTAATAAGCCACAGTCAAAGAGTAGAAACTATAGCTAAAATCCACTGATCTTCTCCAATATTCATGTAGTTTTCAGATATGTGATAATTTCTTATATAGAATATTAAAAGGTAGCACAAATATTTTAATGACTGTGATTTAAAATATAAGTGCGATCTCAATTGAGTGGCATTTCAATAACAAAAAAATCAACAGCATCCGCGCAAAGGTTATGATGTAAAATTTTCCAATCTCACAAAAAATGTCCATAGCATGGGCCTGGGAGATAGCTCAGCAGCTAAGGCCTAAGTGGAAATCCCCGGGGCCCACACGAAAGCTCCGGTGTGGTCGCACAAGCACGTGAGACCCAGCTCTGCAGGAGAGCAGAGACAGAGGCACGCTGGGGCCTGCTCCTTCAAGTCCGGCTCTGGGTTCCATGAGAGTCCTGATCTCAAGGAAAATGAGGTGTAAAGTAATAGAACAGGGCACAGGGCACTCTCCTCTGGTCCCCACACATGAGCCTGCACATACACATCCCAAACACATGCACACACAGCACACACACACACTTACACACAAAAATAGAGAAGTGAAAACCAGTTCTTGGTGGTGATACCTTTCGGCTGGACTGTATTTTTCCTTCAGTTCAGGAATGATAACTTGAGGATACTGATTGGAGAATTATGCATGAACTTTTAGTAGGAAAGAATTCGAATAGGAAAGTGTGCTCTGAGACTACATTTAAATGGATGTATGCCCATGGGGCCATTTGGTATGCAGAGGATGTGTTTGCATTAGCTGAAGGAGGAGCTGATGTTTTCCTTGCAGTACATATTCCAACTGCACCTCAAAATTATAAAAATTCTTTTTCTCTCTCTGAAAAACAGGAGAGCTATCTGCTGTTCTTTTCTAACTACAAGCACATTTGACCTCTGTCAACCTACATTTTGAACCATGCAGTTTGCTCTTGTGTTCATTATCTGCAATTAGAATTCTCAAAAGACTTTGAGAAATTTTTTTCTCCTCATATTTTTTTAAAAGTCATTCATCCTAATACTTTAACATTTAAGAGAAGAGTGGAAATCCTGAGTCGAATTGGAAAACCGAACAAAGGAAGTTGTTCACTGAACTAGGTAAAGTAACCCTGACCTATCATACTAAGCCTCCATTATGATGAGATTACCCCCCCCCCGCCCCGCCATGCCATCTTATAATAGTTTAGACTCAAATGTGCTCCTTCTAACGCATACTTTGCTGGCAGTCAGTACAGTCTACTGTGTTGTACGCTAGGCTTAGTTTGTACGGATCACATGTTTGTCCCAGCCCTCAGTACCCAAGTACGCAAAACTTCGAAGGACCTGTCTTTTTCTTAGTGATGTACTAAGAAGAAATTCTCTGATGCCAAGTGCTGTCTGGGCTGCCTTTTCATCCAGCTGGAGTATGCGTTGTTATTTCTAACTTCATATTAGCAAGAAAAGTAGAGAGCTAAGTAACTCTGAGAGTTGTGTGTGCATGTGTGGATTCTCCACCACCACCACCACCCCCTGTCATTTTAAGATGTAACTGGCACCTAAATGGTATGTGGGTTTGCTCCAGGCAGGCAACATAAACAGAGCCCAGCCTCGAAATTCAAGGTGTGTAGTAGATTCATTGACTTCTCTGTTTGCCCAGCTGCAGGGTATGTCCCTCCTCATTCCCCAGCTGCCCAGCTGCTTCCTTGTGCTATTTGCTTTTAAACTAGAGTGACCAACCAGACTTCCTCCAGGTCCAGCAATTATTAAAAACAGACAACTTTCCTAGCGCGTGGCTCAGCAGAAGCTGCGCTACTCGGTAGTTTAGACTTTCTCTGGTTTACTCGGTACTGACTTCACACGATTAAAGAAATGATCACATTTGATGAAAGACACGGTCTTCACCAGATTGTTTCACGCTTCCAAACAATCATCCCGAGAGTGTGCTGTTGGGCCACAATGAAGTGTTCGCTTCCTACCTCTCCTGCTCACCTAGAGAAATAGCAATTTTGCACAGCTTAACTTAAATGAAAGCATTTATTTTAATGACGCATTTAGGTTTCTGTCTATTTCAAAGCTCATCTTTTGTAATGAGAAAAGGAAAGTTCACTACTTTAAGACATTAACAACCACACCTTAGTTACAAAATTAAATCTGGGTTACTTTGTTATTTGCAAGTGAAATAAAATCTAAACTCAGCCTCTGCAAATGCAGACATCCTGGGTTGCACTGTAGCAGCACGCCTATGTGTGTTGTTTCTCTTAGCAAATAAAACTGTGCACAAAGTACAAGGCTTCGGAGTTTTCCCAGACACCTAACCCTGAATATAGCGGCACACCGAGACTGTCGTTTTCAGGGAAATTCTCTTCAAACTTGACTACTATTATTCTTCTGTAAGTAGGAATGTGGAAATTATAAATAGATGTTGTAAGAGTAAGGGAACGCAAGACTGGAGAGATGGCTCAGCAGTTGAAAACACTTACTGTTCTTGCAGAGGACCTGAGTTCAGTTCCCAGCGCCCACAAAAGGTAGCTTATGCCTGCGTATAACTCCAGCTCCAGGGAGACTCAGTGTCCCCAACCTTCTCAGACAGCAGCACAGATACAACCTATGATTATTTTTTTCCCTTTATTATTTTACTTATTTTCCTTTATAATCCAGGAAGATATTTATTAGTAGGTAGGCCACTTCTTTGGAGTACTTTGAGAGATTATAGATCAGTTTTGGTTTGTTTTCTTAATTAAATAACATAAACTTAGCAATATATTTCAAAGTCACAAAAACAAAAAATGTACATGTTCCCACTTTTACCTTAGGAAAATTGTCCTAGGAAGTTCATGAGCATTTTTATAGCAAACATACACAAAGTTTTTAATAATCAAAGATTTAGTGTATGAGCTTATCATTATCCATAGAAAAGATGCATTATAAAACACATTCTAACTGAATGTGTTGTTCCCAAGGGGGGCGGCAAGTACGACAGCGTGCACACGAAGGGCTCTAGTGTATAGCTCGACTCTAACACAACCAAGTTGGTCAGGTATGGTACAGGAATGCTCCATAGCCTTAAACTTACATTTCAGAAGAATATTTGGTGATTCAGGATGGACAAGTCATCCTGATGGTGGCTCAGTCAGTTCAAGCATGACGACCTGAGTTCAGACCCCCAGAACCCATAGAAAACTTAAAAGCTAGCCATGGAAGAGAATGCCTGTAACCCAGCACCAGGAGGAGTGGTAACAGGAGGACCCCTAAAGCTGAACCCGTCAGTGTGGCTGAACCAATGAATCCAGGCTTGGTAAGAGACCCTGTCTTGAAAAAATAAGGGTCGGAAGCGAGTGAAGGAAAACACCCAACTCCGGTCTCCGCGTGCACACACCCGTTCTAACAAATACTATACCACAGTATTTTTTTTTTAAACACATTAAAATTTTAACTCGAGAAATAGTACGTGGTATTGTAGAGGAACACTTGGAAGAAGTTTTTGTTATTTTGGTTCCTTTAAAAATGCAAAATGGCATTTGGATTAGATTTGCGTTTCCCACCCCAGGTGTGGTACATGTTTGAGTTGGATTTGGAATGCTTGAGGCAGGTGGCTGTAATTTGGTTAGGTGCACCTGTAGCTTGTCTTTGGGATTGTGTGCTGCATGGGTTTATGGGAACTTTTGGCTTAGGGTATAAAAGGTCTGAAGCCCCGAGAGTTGGGGTGGACGTTGGTTAGTGGTGTGTTGTTGGGTTGCTGTCGTTAGTTAGTGTGATAATTCCTAAGAGAACAAAGGTTGGAAAGATTCGAGCTTAGGACAGCCTAAAAAGAGGCTGTGAAGATTTCTACCTTTCTCTCTTTCTGTATTAAGGCCACTTTGTAAAAGCAGTGAAGATTTCTATCTTTCTTTTCTCCTTCCCTAAATTGAGGGTAAAAGGTTGTAGCTTACTGCTACATGGTATTTTAAAATGAAGGGCATGTGTATGTATGTTCATAGAAAAAGGAATAGACTATATACCAGATCATTACAGTGTTAAATTGGTCCTTTTATTTTGTAATCCCCCTTTTTGTATCATTTCTTTTTCTGCACTGAATATATAGTATTAGTTTGTGACCAGAAAAACAATTTTTATACCAAACCCCTGTATGACCTTTAATATTTATATTGGTATTTTGACAAGTAGATTTTGTTCTGTACAGTTCCTTAAGTAAGGATTGTACTAATGTGGAGTTCAAGTTAGGCTAGAACTTATCCATGAATAGATAGATGTATTATGCTGCCAATTCATAACGCAGAGGAGATTTTAGGAGAACACTTTGGCACTTAAGAGAGCTTTCCAAGTACGCTGAAAAGCACACATAAGCCTTTGTAAATCATTTTTTCATCAGAGACTGTCCCCTAAGCGCCTCTTCCTGGCAGGTAAATTTGCATATTCCTTTGGTTTATGTAGAAGCAGGAAGCCATAATTCATCTATTTTACTAACAATCTGGCTTACCCCTGCCAGCTGGAAGGTGATATTTTTGACGTGCGCACCTTAGAACGGTCATGTTCACTCTGAAAGCTACAGGCAGACATCTTTTAACAATGTTGGTCACTTTGTCACAGGTGATGAAAACATACCACATGTACCACACAGAGAGCATGAGTGCAGAGAGCAAACTGAAAGAGGCCGAGAAGCAGGAGGAGAAGCAAATCGGCAGATCCGGCGACCCGGTCTTCCATATCAGACTAGAGGAGAGGCATCAGCGGCGCAGCTCCGTAAAGAAAATTGAAAAAATGAAGGAAAAGGTAAGTTAAAAATGCACTGCAGAGCGCCGGGCTCCTCGTCTGAGGAGGCAGTGCAGTCCTAAACCCCCTGACGCAGCAGCAGTAGACACACATGGTGAATTACTATGAAAAGACACGCATTTCCTCCCAAGGGGATGAAGAATGTTTAAGACACATAAAATTATGTCATAACAGCTGGACATCATTCCGTGGTGAATGCCAAGTATTCAGTGCAGATCTCGAGAACTGGAATTCTAACAAAGAGAATTCAGTGAAAATGGCTCGGAGCCCAAACGAATTGTTGTTACTCCCAGAGCTGGGGGACTTTAGTTTGTTATTTAAATCACACCTGAAATGTGCTTTCCACAAAGGACTTGGAGGGTCATTTTTATATGTGGAATAAATTGCTTAGATGAATGAAAACCCACACATGTTTCTGTTCTATTGAAATGACTTTGCTTTCTTTCCTGATGCCTGTATCTTCTTCATTACCAGAGACAAGCCAAATATTCAGAAAATAAGTTGAAATCGATTAAAGCTCGGAACGAATATCTTCTAACACTGGAAGCAACCAACGCCTCGGTGTTCAAGTATTATATCCATGACCTCTCAGACTTGATCGACGTAAGTACCTGAAGCAGCTGTTGTTCATTAAGGAGAAAACTGCCATCCTTTATTGGAATAATGCATTCCAGTAATTGTGACCTAACTACGCAGAACACTTAGACAGGATCCAGCTGTAAGATACATGTGATAAAGCATGGACCCTAAAGCTGATAGAAAGCAAAGCGTTAGATTCTGTGAGGTATGAGGCTGTGTTCCTGGTAGGCTCAGCCAGACAGGATGCAGTGTGGTTTTGAAATCATGTCATTTCGTCGCTCTAACAGTTTGCATCGACTCAAACATACTGACTAGCATGTGTGAAACCCTGAGTTTGATCCCCAGCCCTACAGAAAACAAAGCAAAAACTCTAAGGAGCCACAGCCAGCACACCGTCCTTTCTGTCTGAAATCCAGTATTTTTTTATTTTTATTTTATGTGCATGAGTGTTCTTTCTCACATGTGCGTATGTCCAGCATGTGATGCCTGCTGGCCCTTGAAGCCCAGAAGAGGACACCAGATCCCTTGGAGCTAGGTAAAGGCAGCTGGGAGCTACCGTGTGGGTGCTGGGAACAGACCTGGGTCTTCTACAAAAGCAGCCAGTGCTCTTCAGTGCCAAGCCTTCTCTAGCCTACCCTCTGAAATTCAGAGTGGAGAAGATGGATGCACAGTGATGGCTTCGCTATGGCTGTGGTAAATACAGCAAAGCTAAACAGTGCAGGCAAGCCACTAGTCTCTACAGTTCTTTCTCATGGGAGATAGTATGCAGAAGCAGTAATTAGAACTCTCCAAATATGTATCCACAGTCACAGTCTCACCATTGATTCTTTCATCGAAAAATGCATGCAGAGTAGCCCAGTTACTGTGCTAATGCTGTAGCGGGTTGCATGTAAAGGGATGAAGCATGTAAAAAGCCTGTGCCTCCAGAAGCCAGCACTGCCATAAGGGAGATGTGCAGTAGCAATTGCAGAGCAAGACTGCACGCATGCATAGAGCACAAGGCAAGAGCGGTGCTGAGCATTTGCTAGGCCTGTATCTACATAGAGCTTTGTATTGATTCTATCCAGCAGATTTATGATGTTCTATAATTTGTACTTTGTAGTAGCTATCATACTTTAAACTTACAGTAAGTAAAAATGACTTTACTTTTGTATTTGTGAATTTACCATGTATTTAGTCACTATTTCAGGTCCACAGTTTGGGACATATTTTTAGAGCTGTGTTCATTTCTTTTATGGACGTGTATATGTGTCTGGGTGAGTTTATGTGTACCAGGGGCATGCAGTACCTGAAGAAGCCAGAAGAGACCATCAGATACTCTGGAGCTGGGGTTACAGGAGGTTGTAAGCCACCAGGTGGATGCTAGGAACTGAGCTCAGGGCCTTTGCAAGAGTAGCCATCTTTCCAGCCCCCAGTTTGAGACTTCTTTTTTTTTTTTTTTTTTTTTTTTTTATTTTAACAAAAGATTCATTGATAGAGAAAAAGATTGCTAGTTCATTAACTCTGCAATGTGATTTTCCCTCTTTTGCTTAAGTAAAACAACCTTAATGTCTCAAAACAACCTTAATGTCATAATTTCGTTACAGAGACCCGTACGAGTAGCGCAGAGGACTTTCTGTTGCTGCTGCCGCCGTTCTTTTGTTATAAGCATTTCAATGAAGGAACCGCTCTGCTGCTGTTGTCACTGACGTTGTTGTTAAATGCAAAAACTCTTGTGGTTGTTTGTTTAATAATTTTTCCATTTTGATGAAACACAGCTTTGGTTTCCCTAAGACAGCTGCTAGGTTCCGTGGATAAAAATATTCTTTAGGTTTCCAGAATGAAAGTAATTTCATCTCTATGTTGTTAAACTATGAGGTTTCTGCTAAGCATATGAGACATAGGAAAATCGAACTCCAGCTAACTTCTCCCCATGCTTTTTTGCTTATTTAGTAACTAATAGTGATTAAAGGACATGGCTAGACCAGTTTTAACAAGAAAAAAAACTCTCCACATGTTTCAAAGAGTTTCTTTCATGCCTACCAGTACCAACCGGGCATCGAGCACTTCTTTCCTGGCTGGGCCCGGGTTATTATTGTCGTCGGTGCTAGGGATCAAACCCAAAGCCTGGCCAACGCTGGGTGAGCATTTTACAACTGGCTGTAGCCCAGTCCCTTGATACATACATGTAAAAGTATACGTGTATACAAATAAATATCAGTACATGGAATACATATTTACTTAAAAGCCCCTTCAAAGGTTTCTGGGATAGAATCCAGTGCCTTGCACATGTTAAATACTCATGAGCTAAGTGTTGAGTTCTTAAGCTGGCTGTGCTAAGCGCTTAGTCTACAGCTAATAGTGTTTATCGGGGCTAAAGAGCTCTACATAACCTCCCTCAAACATTATTCTTGACACGGGGAATTCAGCAGCAGACAAAATGAATTCCTTATTATCATGCTCTTTGCATATGTGTTGAGACAAACTATAAATGAATTGGGGTGTGTGTGTGTGTGTGTGTGTGTGTGTGTGTGTGTGTGTGTGTTATGTACACACTTTTAAAACAAGTACTGATGGCACTATAAAGAAACATAAGATAGCCAGGCATAGTGCTGCACAACTTGTTCCACTATAGGGAGGCAGAGGCAGGTGGATTGCTGTGACTTTAAAGCCTGTCTTACCTATATAGGGAATTCCAGGCCAGCCAGGGCGACACAGGGAAACCCTGTATCAAATCAGCCAAGCAAAAAAGAAATGTAAGATACTGCTATGAGTGTTCTTTTCTTTCTGGGGAAGGCCTGATATCTGAGCCAAGAAGAGAGCTAGGAGCTGCAGAACTCTCAATCCAAGGCACAAATCCCTCACAGAATCTCTGACTAGGTTGAAGCTGCAGAAGCAGGACTGTGTTCTGGAGGCAGCTGTGCTGCCCTCCTCAGGCACAAGACACTCATAGGACACTGAAAGTGGACAGTCTGGAGCAGAGTGAGTGAAAAAGAGGTATTTGGAGGTGAGGTCAGCAGAAGACTGAGCACAACAGTCATTGAGACAGTGAAGAGTCTGAACTCTGTTCTCATTTTGATAAGAAGCCAGCAAAGGGTTTGAAGAGAGAAATGACACCACATAGTGTATGTTTTGAAGACTCTGGAAGTTTCATGGAACAAAGACTGAAGGGCTTCAATGCTTAGACATCAGGGAGGGTCACTATTTGAAAGGGTTAGAAGGACTAGGAGGTGTGGCCTTCTTGAAGTGGATGTGGCCTTCTTGGAGTAGGTGCGTCGCTGAGGGTAGGCTTTGAGGTTTCACAAAGCCCATATCAGGCCCAGGCTCTCTCCCTCAGCCTGCAGATCAGAATGTAGCTCTCAGCAACTTCTCCAGCATGCTCCCCGCCATGATGATAATGGACGGTAAGCAAGCCCCTAATTAAACGCTCTCATTTGTAAGAGCTACCTTGGTCATGGTGTGTCTTCACAGCAGTAGAACATTGACCAAGACAGACAGAAAACAAGCCCAGATAGTCTCCTCCCCAGCGCTGGGGTTACTGCACACACTGCTGCCCTTGTCCTCTCTGTGCAGGTTCTGGAGATCCAAACTCTTGTCTTCATGCTTGAGTAGCAAGCACTCTGCCTGGTGAGCCACCTCTCCAGACCCCAAACTTAGACATTTTTGTCCTCCAAATCTAATTGACTCTGCCCTAAACAGATAACAGTTAAATGTGCCAAGTGATTTTCATTTTTTTTCAAAAGGCAAACCTTTAAAGATCAACCTTAAATTAAAAATGTGAACAATTCCCAAAAGAAGTGATTTGAACGTGGATTTTGAAAGAAATGACATGGAATTGGTCTGCTGTCAGAATCTACTGAAACTAAGCACTCAAAGCTGAAAGCGAGTAATTTTTCTGTCCCTTGATTCATTTTCCTAAGGCAATCCGTGTAAATGTGGGCATTCTAAAATGGCTGCTTGTTCTGTAGGGTCCCGTTTTGCTTATATAGTAGTAGCGACCTTAAAACCCATTAAGCTTGACCCTTCCTGGTCGGGAAGAAACAGGTTGGTTATCATGCAAAGGTTCCTAGAATCCTTTATGCTGTGTGAGTTTATTAACGAAGGACATTTTACTCTGTGCTATCTGATATTGATGGGGAGAACTGCTGTGTCTCCAGTGAGAAGTCAAGACACTGTCTTTGATGCACAGTTGAAGTGACATGAAAGTCAGTAAACGCATCTCAGTAAGACACGGCATGATGACGTCAAGGAACCGAAGCTGAGGCTGATGGACGATCATAAGACAGTCATAAGAGGTCTATGCATATGCCAAGAGAGTCAAGGATTTTCCACAGAATATGTATTTCAAGTTATTAGTGCAGGACCAGCACATGTATGTGGTAGAAATTTAAAATGCTACAAGCCGTGATAAAAGCATCATGGTCTCAGACCTGAGATCATCACTGGAACAACCCAGCCTTGCCGTGCCCACCACACGTGCTAGACAGGGAAGACACAGAGACGTATTTTACATGCACTGTTTAACCTGCCTCCTTCCACTAGTGGCCTCTGTCCTCCCGTCTCAGTGGAGTCTTGTTTCATTGAATAATTTCCATTTCTCACACCAAGTTGTGTTTCACAGCTGCTGTGTCTGGATAACTCCGAATTCAAGATCGCACAGGGTGCCTCCCTGGGCAATGCAGACTAGACCTTAGGTCTTTTCTTACTTGACAAAGTCCTCAGAATGCCCAGCTTCCGGATTTGTCTGAACATCTCTTTGTTGAGTGCTTTATTGTGTTTCTCTACCCCCTTTGTGTTTTCTACAAATGAACCTCAGATAAAGTCTCAGTGAACTCAAACTGGCCACATCACAGTTAACTATGTCACAAATCATGTGTCTGAACCCTACGTAACGACTGTGGTTTAACTCACCAGTGGCGATGCTAAAATCAGCTAGTGCGATATGATTCCCCCATCATGCCTTTACGTGTTTACCTTTCACAGTAGATAGAAGTATTTTAAAGTCTCTAAAATTTGGATTTTGTTGAGGTGTAATAATTTGGAACTTGGCAATGCCTGAGCTATTATTTACTTTTGGCTAGCAAAATCCTTCCTGAGGCTATAAATTAATAATGCAAATTAAAGGAAAGTAATAGCTTTCCATATAATCTAATCACTTAAGATTAATCAATTTGCATACATACCAATGGTGCCCTGATTAATTCAATATCCTCCTTTTAACTACTAAGGCTAAGAACTTTAATAATTCAATACTTTTATAGAACTGTTCAAACCTTTTTATATTCTCGGAGATTTTTGGATGGGTTAAAAATTATTTTTCTATTTTGAATGAGTATGGTCTTTATCTGTCAACATTTAAATTGATAACTTTGATCTTTCTCTTTCAGAAATGCCTGTCAGAGTGAGAAAAACGAATACTTTTAAAAGTAGTTATTAGAGCCCTACTAGAATTCGAGATCAATGAATTAATCTTAAGATGATTTTTATCACTGAATGCATGACTTTAATAAGTATTGTAGGTAAATGAACGTCCTAATCGGTCTAAATTCAAGTATTATATTATAACTCAACTTTTTAATATGTAAGCTAATGTGACCAAGAATACGACAGCTCGGCTGTTACCCGAGCATCTGTTGTTTTTTGTTTGGGGGGTTGGGTTTCTACCTTCCTTCCTTCCTTTTTTATTTTTTTTTTTTGGTTGAAAATACATGAATGTTAAGTACAAACAATGAGTGGGCATTTAAGAAAGAACATGGTCACTTCATTTTGGCCTGTAACATTTTTTCGTTTTCTACAGTTTGCATGTGCTGTTTTTATGCTTTTCCAGGGAAAAGCAGGGGAATCCCTGGGAGCCCCTGGGCTAGCCTGCCTGGCAAACACAGCGGAGAAAGAAAGGCTCCTGGTCCAAACAACATGGAAAGCGAGGATCAAAACCCAAGGCCATCCGCTGACTTCCGCTCATGCGCCACAGCACACCCACACTCACACACTCTCGTGCACAAACCCGCACGTCATAAGTGCACACGTATACGTACCCACAAAACAGAAAGACTTGTAATCTTTTTATTTCTTTTAGCAAGTAACTCTAAGGAAACTCAGCATTCAGTGACAAATATGGCCTGCAGGATTTGTCTTCTGGTTGTAAAAGGTCCTGATTTTTTACAGAATAATTGCAGTGTCTTTTGCCCTTAATATTGGAGATAGCAGTGATCACAGACACAACATGTCTTCATTGTTAAAACAAAAAAAAAAAATCTATTTTCATGTATATACCTTCAGTGTCTAAGACAATCAGCTTCCTTTGCCATAACCTATGCATACAGGTCAGAAGACAGCTCTATGGATTCAATTCTCTGCGTCTAGCATAACCTGGGCTGTTCATCAGGCTTGCCTTTATATGGCCTTCATACTCAATGAGTGGTCTCACCAGCCCCCTTTTAAAATTTGAAAAAATATGACTGACTTATAGAAAAAGTACGACGTGTGTGCGTGTGTGTGTGTGTATTTTTTTTTTCACCATTCTGTAAATTCAGAATTCTTCAACATAACTGGGTCTAAGACTTCATTTCCGCTAGCATAGCCTCTTTCCACACAGATCCATGCTTTGCAGCTACATCCAGAGAAACTAAGTTCTCAGTGATAAAATGCCATCGGTCCCTTGTTACCAAGCACTCCCCCAGAAATAATTGTTTGTTACTCTTTCATTACACTTCTGTTTTTTAGTTTCTCCCTAGAAAAGCTGCAGCTCCCTTGGAAGCTTGGAGGCTAAGTCTCTACCATGGAGTATTCCTAGGAGATAATCCCCTGCTCTAGCCAGTTCTCTCCATACAGATTTCTGACATCCTTGCTTTATTGGCCATTTCTGCAGAGTAAGACTGAAATCAGATTGCCATGTGTCACCCCTGCTGCTTTTACTTTATCATTTCTGAATAATCAGTCACGCTAAAGCTTTTAGCCTTATCTTTTTGTCTCTTGGGACATACACTTCATTAAAAAGCAACGTATTCAGAGTTCAGTTTCCTTAATTAGTTAGATTTTCCCCCATACATGGCGGTACTAAGAGTTATCTGTGAAAACCTGCGAAAAAGTGATACTGCATTACCCCCGTTAGGTCTGAACTCTCATTAGAAAGATAACAGAGATCATGTTCCGTGGGTTGGCATATCACGGCGATCATGCAGGCTAACTTTGGCATGGTTTTAATCCTTTGTGATTTTTTAAGGAGTATTTAAAAACTGGAGTGAGTTAGATGGCTGCAGGAACTGGCATTTAAAATTTCTTATGATGGAGATGCCACAGGCTTTCCCTTCAAGGGAAGTCCCCGAAACAGTCGTCGTTTTCCTTTTTCTAGTCTCCAGTGCCTGCTTGACTGTATGCCTCCGAAGGGTGATCCCAGCTTTCTGTCTCTTTTCTCTCGGCTTAAGCACCGTCTAATGGCCTTCCTCTTCAGGGTTTCGGATCAGCGCACCAGCTTTACTGCTAGTGGTTGTGGATTTGTACGTGTACTGTTCCTGTACAGTAGCCATTCTGAACATGTCTCACTCCCTAAGCAACTGTAATGTCTGTTTGCCCCCACCTTCACCACCCTCTCTATATGGATGATTTTCTTCTAATTTTTCATGCCCCAAGAGAGGCTGCCGCTTTCCACCCAGGCACACGGACCTAACACCAGTTCTCTGATGCCTCCCGTAAAATGCATCAGCAAATCCCATGATCTCTTCCTCCTGAAGATCCCAAACCCTAGGTTCCACTTCTTATGACAACCTTAGCCTCCTAGACAAAGGCTCCTCATCACCTGCCTGCATTTTCCAGTACCTTCTCGAACTGTACCCCCAAAGCCTCTACTCAAGTCTCCCAAAGCTCCATTCTCTTCCCAGAGTGCTAAAAACCAGAGATCAGATACATCTGTCATGTTTGAAATTCCCCAGGAGGCCTCCTATATCCTGAGAATAAAAGCCAAACATTCACAACTGCCCATTACGAATTGGCACCCACCGGCCCCCAGCTCCATCTACATAGCGCCTTCACTTACTATGCTTCTGGAAGGCAGATCCATCCATTCCACAGAATCACCATGCACTTTCTTGCTCGGGGCCTCTGTACTTTGTTGCAGAGCTTTACAAGGTTGAGTCCCTCCTTCTGTGCACATTATACATCTACTGCCCTAAGTGAAAGACCAGCAGCCTTCATTCTCAATACTTCTGACTCCACTGGCCCTTTATTTTCTCCATGACACTTACCATCTGGCCTGCATCTATTTGAGCTTGCTGTGTCTGATCTCTCTTCTTTCTCTTGACTTTATTTGCATTGGTTACAAAGATTTGTTCTTGAGAAAAATGAGTCTGGTGGATGGGCAATGCATCAGGTAAGAGGCTGTTGAGCCGTTCTTTAGCCCAGACCTACCAGCGTCAGCACCAGTCTGTCTCATTTCCTACTTGGTGTCTATTCTAACGCCAGAGATGGACCATTCTTTTCCTACTTTGTGTCTATTCTGACGCCAGAGATGGACCATTCCATTATGACCTTCTCATTGCTTAAGAGAAAACACAAAACTTTGTTTTCACTAAGTGTTTGGCTACAACTGATAAACTAGCAACAAGAATTGAATTGCCAGCTCTCTGTGGATGCTCAGAATCCCTGATGTGAAAACGGTGTATAAAATTTACTTGTGGAAATTAAGGTGTCTGGCTTGATCCTGTGCAGTGCTTATTTCTCACCAAATGTGTTTGTGGTTTCTGGGTTGAAGTAACAAACAGTTGGAGAAGAAAATAGTGGAGGAGACAGCAGTTCTGAAGCAGCCTGCTCTCTTGACTAATACAAGAGCTCTGGACTCGCCTCCTTCTGGTCCTCTAAAGTTACTCAGGGGCATATGAAAGCTGCTTTTTTTAGACTCCTGGTGTCCTTGTCTTGTTCTACTTTTCAGGAAGACTCAAAATAAGCAGTAGCAAAGGTCTTTATCCACGGAAATGATAACAGCCAAGAGCATGCCTGATAACCAGGAAGGCACCCGGGAGCCTGTGCGCCTCCAGGCTGTGGGGCACTGTCCTTCACCTATCCTCCCTCCCTCGGTGTGCACGTTTAGATCTATAGGGGCTCTTAATAAGCTTAACTGCTTCATTAGAAATCAAACCCAGAGGTGGGAATCGGGGAAAGACTACCCCCATCTCTCAGGCAGAGGCCAGAATCCAGGAGTGAGATGGGGCGCTTCTGCATCAAACAGGAACCCCTTCCTCCTGCTCCGTTCTCACAGCTGCTGTGAGTCCCTAGGGCACTTGGCGCTGCCCTGCAAACCACATCAGCTGTGACTTCAGGAGACAGGAGTGTCAGGCTTGTTTTCATTATGGGCTCCTCCTGTCATGGAGTCTAAGGGAGAGCAGAGAGGTAGAAGAGAAGCCTTCTGAAGAGCTGTGGTCTACCTAACCCCTGATAAGGTACCACCACGTGAGCTTCCTCTGGCTCTCAGTGTCTGGGACAAAATGAAGTGATGGTGTTTGTCCTCCATGCTGGATCTCGTCTTCACTCTGATATTGGCCGCGCGCCCCTTTGGGCTCAGCAAGGTAGCCTCTGGGATGATTAACCTACACCTAGTAGGCCATATCTTGGCAGTTCTTAGGATTTTTTCTTTTCCTAATACACACTTTTGATTCCAACAGCCCTTCATCCCTCCCAATTTTGGTCCAGGATTTTATGTATGCATCTAGAGTTCTTCATCTGCCAGAATAACGGTGCTTTGTTTGAATGAAATAGTTTATCAGTTTCTTATGTATTTTAATCATTACACGTGCTTGGGCTATAACTCAGCTCTTTGTGCAGAAGCCGGCCTTTCGTGTCTCATTAATAATTCATAAGCTCCATAGAATCACTTGAGACCTTTTTAACCAAATATCTGAGTCCTAACACATCCAATGCCATTTCAGTTTCTAGTTCAGAAAAGAAAAAAAGAGAGAGAGAGAGACTCTTCTGTGGCTGGGCTTGGTCTCCAGGGACCTTGAAACACCTTTTTCCTGTTATTTCTTTTAATTTCAAGATGCGTGGAAAACCTAGAATTTGGAAATGGTGCACAGCAGAAGTAATAAAAATCGTGCCAGCTAAGTGACTTTGCTAACTGACGAGCTCCACAGGGTCAGAGAAGCCCGGCCGGCCGTCAGAAGCCACCACGGGAGCCTCCGGAGCATAGGAGGGCAAGGCCAGAAGGAGCTGCAAGGCAAGGAGCCGAGTTCCTCCGCCGCCATCCCATTAGGAAGCCACAGCGACACCAGGTCTCTCACTGGCAGCAGCCGCTGGCTGCGCTGGGGATAGAAGCACACAGTGCTTGTCAGAGGGAGTGAGGTGTCCCAGTCGGGGAATAAAGGGAAGTCAAAGGTGTTCGGAACACCAAGCCAACCGGTTGGGTAGTTGGGGTTGGAATTCTTTCTGCCCTCCCTCCCTCCCACCTACTCCCTCCCTTCCTGTCTTTCCCTCCCTCCCTTCCCCTTTCTAAGTTGCCAGGAGCACAGGTTGTGTGAGGAGTAAAAGGCCTTTCTCAGGTTGCGCCTCTCCATTTCAGCGTTTTTTTTTTATTAACTCCCGCCTGGATCGATACTTATAAAATAAAGCTGTGGCTCTCCTCCCTTCCTCATAATCAAGTGGACTGTTTCTAAGCATTTGGTACATATTGAAGAAAAGAGGCCCATTTCCTTTACAGACCCGTGTCTTTATAAAATAAGATGTTATTGAAAGATAGAGTGATTTTCCAATCCCTCTGATGTATACAAAACTGCATGGAGCCATCATGGATCGGGAGAAGCAAGAGGGATGAAAGGAGGCTTTGTTCACTTGAGACTAGAATTTCCAAATTAACCAAAATGAATCGCTCTCTGTGCTGGGTGCAGCTGACTTCACTGCAGATGAAGGACGGTGAGACCTGTCGCTGCGTTTCACAGTTGTATTGTTTGTAACTGACATCATGGCTGTTCTCTGATTTTATAAATCAAACCATATTTAATCAAATCCTCTTGTCAGCTCTGGGAAACAGCACCCCCAAAGGGTAGGGTCACAAGACCCTGTCACTGGAGTGTTCCAGAGAAGAGTCTCCAGGCTTTCAGTCATTCAGTTATGCATCCTTCTTAAACTTCAAATTCCAAAGTAATAGGTCAGGGGTGGAGCCAAATATTCTGCATTTTTAAAGGTTCTTGAAGTATTTTTTCTGTGTGGTTGGGTGTATATGTGCGTGGGAGCACAGGCCATTGCAAGCATGTGGAGGTCAGGGAATGGCCCCTCCGCCCTGCGCGGGTCCTGGGGCTCGAACTCGGGTCATCAGGCTTGGCAGCAACCACCTCCACCTGCTGAGCCATCTCCCAAGTGTTCTGCATTGCTAACAAGCCCCGAGTGAAGCTATTGCTGCTGATCACATGTTGAGTAACAAGAGTCCACAATGGCTTTGTCTTAAAGTCCCCATTTTAATAATTTGGAAATTGAAGGTAGAAGGGCAAAATTTTGGTTGCAGTCCCAGAGAAACACAGTGCATGCTAAGCAGTCACTCTGCCACTGAGCTGTGCCTCCAGCCTGGCATTAGGCGTTTCTAGGTACATGTGATTCAACCCTTTGAGAAGGCTAGTTGACGCCTGGAGGACCCACTCTTTGTACCAAGGCTGCTTCCCAGGTGCCCCTCTCCTGCTGTCTTAGTAGCAAACTAATGAACAGCTTCAATCGTGTTTCCTTGAGGATGGAAGTGTTTCACTGTGCCCAGCCGTAATGTGCCTGGAGCCTAGCGTAGTCCCTGGCACCTGGCCGGTTAAGGATTTGAATTGAATCAACCTGAGTTGATTGAACTTCATTAGAGCAATATGGAGATGACCTGGTTTTTGTCTATTTAAAACTACTTGTCTCTTCTTTAAGGAATTTACAGTTCTTTATGTCCAAATCCAAAAATCTGCTGTCAGGAATTGCTGGTTCATTTCCAGACTTACATAGTTCTTTATTTTTATTTTATATGCATTAGTGTTTATTCTTTCATGTATGTCTATGTGAGGGTGCCGGTTCCCCTGGAACTGGAGTTACAGACAGGTATAAACTGCCATGTGGGTGCTGGGAATTGAACCTGGGTCCTCTGGAAGAGCAGCCAGTGCTCTTAACTGCTGAGCCATCTCTCCAGCCCCCTTACATACTTCTTTTTAAATCATATTTCCATAGGATGCAGGAAAGATTGAACAAAAGTACAGAAAAAGGGTAATAAAGACCGGGGTGGGAGCCTCAAAGTTCTTCCTTAAAAATTACTTTTATCCCTAATTCTGTGTCTGTCTGTGTCTGTCTGTGTCTGTGTCTGTGTCTGTGTCCATGTCTGTGTGGAGGCATGAGCATGTAGTGCAGGTGCCCATGGAGGCCAGAGGCATGGAATTTCCCCTGGCTTCCCCTGGAGCTGGAGTTTCAGGCGGTTGTGAACCACCCAAGTAGCTGCTGGGACCTGAACGCTAATCCTCTGCAGGAGTACTGGGTGCTCCTAACTGCTGTACCATCTCTCCAGCCCCCTCAAAGCTCTTTAATTCCTAAGGGTATGAAACAAATCTGTCTATAATAAGAGGGCTTTAGCAACCGTTTCTTATTTAAGAATTTTGTACTGGGAGTTGAAGGGAAGGCATTTCTGAGTATTTTGACAGACTCAAGCCTGTTCCCTTCTACAATTCTGAATAGTCTTGAGTCGTCAATAAAATATGCAAATCTGGAATTTCACTTAGCATTTTTGTCTCCTAGAAGGATTTGAATAAATTGCTGTATCAGTCACAGTATTGAGTGAATGAAACTTGGATACTATTCTTCATTGTTTCCTTTCACTGTTGGCTTCTGCTGTTACATTTTTGATAGCTTTATTATGTATAATTCACATACCACTCCGCTCACGCTAGAAGTCTACAGTTGGCGTTCAGAGAGCTGTGTATCCATCACTACAACCAACTTTAGAACATTTTTATTACCCCTGAAGGAAATCCTGCACCCTCAGCAATCACCCCCTCCAAGTCTCCCTCCTCCAGCTCTAGACAACCTCTAGTATGTCTTCTGTCTCTAGTGTCTCTGTTCTTTATGTAAATGCATTCATACAAGACACAGTTTTATGTGACTGGCTTCTTTTCCATAGCATAGTATTTTTAAAGTTCATCGATGTTGCAGCATGGATTCATGTTTTGTTCCTCTCTATTTCTGACTGGATACTATTCCAGTGCATGGCTATATCACAATGTACTTATCATTCATCACTTGGTAGACATTGACGTTGCTTCAGGCAGTCGGCATGTATGCTGTGAGTACTCAGGTGCAAGTTATTTCCGTTTTTCACATACATATACCTTTGGTAAAAATCTGCTGAGTCTGTGTGAGTGTGTATGAGTGAGTGAGAGAGAAGAGAGAGAGTCTGTGTGTGTGTGTGTGTGTGTGTGTGTGTGAGGTGGGGGACTGTGTGTGGTACACATGTAGGGCCAGCTGGCCCTAGCAAGTACCCTGTCTCCACTCACCCAAGCACAAGGGACACAGGTGTGCACGGCCACACTTGGGTTTCTACACGGATGCCGGGGTTTGAACTCAGATCCTCCTGGTCGTGCAGTCAAGTAACTCCTACCCACTTAGCTGCCTCCCCAGCCCAGAGTCTTAGAACAACAGTGTGTCTAACCTTTGGAGGAATTGTTTGCAAAGTGACTGTACCACTTTACACTCTCGCCAACAGTGTTTAAAGGTTCCAATATATCCACATCCTTCCTAGAAATTTCTGTAATCTCTTATTCTGCATACCCATCCTGATGTGTGTGAGCTTGGTTTCTTGTTGTCTGTCTTTTTTTTAAGATTTATTTATTTTTATTTTACGTGCGTGGGTGTTTTTGCCCTTCTATGTGGCGGTGTACCGTGTATGTGCAGTACCCGCAGAGGCCAGAAGAGGGCATCAGATGCCCTGGGACTGGAGTTAACAGATGGTTGTGAGCCGCCATTTGTGTGCTCTGAATCAAACCTGATCCTTTGCAAGAGCAACAACTGAAAGCCTTCTCCAGCCTCCTCTCGTTATCTTTTTACTCTGTATTTCCCTGATAACCACTGGTCTCCAATGTCTTTTGATGCACTTGCCAACTGTTTCCCTGTTGTCGCCACTGGTAAAACTGTTCAGAGACACTGATCTCCTAATTGGGCAATTTGAATTATTGAGTTACATGAGTTTTTTATATATTCTAGACTCAATTTCCTTTTCAAATACTTTTCTCAATCTGGTTTGTCTTTTCAACTTTTAAGTAGTGTCTTTTTAAATCATGAAAGTCATAAACTTGGATGAAATCCCATTTAATTTCTCTTTGGCTGCTCATGTGCTCTTGATGTCATATCCAAGAAACCTGTGTCTAAACCAACGTCATGATCTAACCTTTTGTTTTCTTCTAAGCCTCATGCTCATAGGTCGCACATTTAGGTGTTTGGTCGGTTTGAATTGACATTTGTATCTGTGTTCTTGTATATTCTCAAGTGCTGTGATCTTGGCTACCATGCAAGTCTGAACAGAGCCCTCAGAACATACCTCTCAGCAGAGTACAACCTTGAAACCTCCAGACACGAAGGCTTAGACATTATTGAAAATGCTGTTGACAATTTAGAGCCAAGGAGTGACAAGCAGAGATTCATGGAGATGTACCCTGCTGCTTTCTGTCCGCCGATGAAATTTGAGTTTCAGTCTCACATGGGTGACGAGGTCGGTAACTGTTCTTTCCTTGTTGTTCTTTATTTGCTTTTGTTGCTTTTAGTTGTCTCTTCACACGTCATTAATTGTGTCTTATACTCTTCTTTTGAGACAGAGCCTCATATAGGCCAGGATGGCCTTAGACTCACTCTGTAGCCTTGGCTGGCCTTGAGCTCCTGATCCCCTTGTCCCCCAGCTGCTGAGATCATAGTGTAAGCTACCACACTCGGCCACCTTGCTCCCTTTCTTTTGGTTTAGTGTCAATTATCTATATGTTCATGTGTGTGTGCGGGTTTGTGCACCCGAGGGCAAGGACCACAAAGGTGAAAGGAGGAGATGAGATCCCCCACCCCTGGAGTTACAGGTGGTTGTGAGATGCCTGCTGTGGGTGCTGGGAACTGAACGTGGGTCCTGTGCTGGAGTGATATATGCTCTCAATCACTGAGCCACCTCTCCGGCCCCGCCATTTAGTCTATATATGAATTTAAGTTTCTATCCTGTTTTACCAAAATAAAGCCATTCTAACTGGTCATGAACTATAGTGACATATATTATCTATGAACAGAGGAAACCAGGGGGGAAAATTATAGAGCATGTCATCAATGATAGATAAGCGGATGGATTGTTTGATTATTCATAGCTAATTGATACATTATAGATGCATGAACAGGTAGGTAGATGATATGTAGTTAAGTATACATATACCTATTTCCACTGTGTTTCTAATCAGTTTTACTTTTATTTAGTAAATCACTTAGTGAAAACTGATTAATCCAGATCAAACATCCTTTATCCCGAAATATGAAGGAGATGGTACAGATTTGCTGAAAAGTTTCCGGTTTTGGAACCTTTGGGTTTTAGGATTTTAAGATGAGGGACTTGCAACTGGGAAAAGCTGTGTAAATGTGCCCCAAATCCACAGACCTCTGAAATCTGCAGCATCTCAGATAGATGTAGCTCTTACACCAGTATGAGATTTTTGTTTGTTTTTTTGAGACAGTATCTTAATATATAGCCCAGGCTAGCCTTGAACTTGCCATCCTCCTGCCTCACCCCCCCCCACCCCATCCCTGAGATTACAGGTATGTGCCAATACACCCAGTATAACACATACATGTCAACAAGCTGAATGTTTACCCTACCCACCATCATCTTCCCAAAGACAAATAGTTGATGTTTCCATTTTCAGTTGTGGGCATGCTAAACATGGACTGGTAAAAGTCACAGCCCCGCCTTCAGTCAGATGTTAATGGTTTTGTTACTGTTGTGTTAACGAAGTGGGTCTGTCCCTTTTTTATGGCCATCTATGCTAGGGAGCACTAAGCTCTGATGTTTGGATGCTTGGAGGGTCCATGAGAAGGAACCCCACCACACACCCCCATGTCAACCAGGAGCATTTCTGTGGTGAGGGGGATAAAATGAAAGTGTTTGTTTCATGTGCAGTTTTAATGATGCTTTCATTCTGACCAAATCTATCCTTGAAATCTTGCCCAAAATATCTTCTTCCAATGCCTGAGATGATTTGCCTTATGGAGTCTATGGTGAATCGTGTGGTTTAGCTGATCCTGGCTAGTAGCCAAGGTTGAAAGATGCTTAAAGGAAAAGAGCACTTTTTTGAATGCTCTGTATTTGTATACATTGTCTCATTTCATTCTCACAGCAGTCCCAGGACCTAGGAAGTTTCACTGTTCCCTTAGAGGTGCAGAGACTGAAATCTTATACCTGCCACAGATGGAAGGCAGAGCTGAGACTCAGACACAAGGGCCTGACTGCAGAGCCCACACCCTAACCGGCTGAGCCCTGCGACCCCCTTTCCCTGTGCCTGTACAGTCCACCTGGACCATCTGCCACCCTCTGCCCTCTGCCCAGTGGTTGTTGGGATTCCAGAGGTCAGGCATGAGCATCAGCGTCGGTCACAGTCCCTGCTGCTCTCAGAGCAAAACTTCCCAACACAGCCAGGCCCACAGCTGCACTCTGTGCTTTCTACTTGTGTTTACTAAGTCTGTTTGAAAGCAAAGCTTTAAGGTGGGTGTTAATAGTGAAGACATCGCCAGGCAGAGTGACATTTGCCAGCCCAGCACTTGGGAAGCAGAAGTGGGAAGATTTTTTTTTGAGTTTAAGGGCACAGACAGATCCCAAGGGATTCCCAACCTTGCACTTTAGCTGACATGGTGGGCTCTAGGTTCAGTGAGAGGCAATTTCAAAACAAGCGAGAAAGCAACACAGAGAGTCCAGTTGACCACATGCGCATAAATAGGCGAACCCATTCAAGCATCTACACGCACTCACACCCAAACCAGCAAATAAGCCTCGAGCTCCTGAGGCTGGAGGGCGGTACCCTGTGGTGACTGTGCTCTGCTTCTCCCCCAGGTGTGCCAGGTCAGCGCCCAGCAGCCCGTCCAGGCGGAGCTCATGCTCCGGCACCAGCAGCTACAGTCCCGGCTGGCCACTCTCAAAATCGAGAACGAGGAGGTGAGCACGCTCCCTGGCCCCCCTGGGCTCTGAACTCACACCTAAGCTGGAAGACCCTCTCACAGGCCTCAGTGAGGCCTCATAGTCGTTCTGAAAGCAGTCTCTTTGCCGTGCCCCTCCCTATCCTGGCTCCTACAGGACTCTCTCTGGAGGATA
Organism: Cricetomys ansorgei; assembly: GCA_026225945.1. Lineage (NCBI taxonomy): Eukaryota > Metazoa > Chordata > Mammalia > Rodentia > Nesomyidae > Cricetomys > Cricetomys ansorgei. Next base: position 4,455,026 of record JAMJFZ010004059.1, on the reverse strand, counting down.
AACACAAGGGCTCTGCACACCTCTGTAAATGAATGGTTTACCAGAGTTGACCGCATGTCCGTGTAAGCATAGCTTACCTCCTTAAATTCATATTGAAAATAGCTCCCTGAATTATCTAATTCAGTACATATGTCCAAAAAACAGTCATATGTAGAATGCATATGTAGAATGCCTGACAAGTTAAGTTTGATCATTTCTTCTAAAATTAGAAATCCCCCTTATGCCTTTCTATAGTCTCTAAATTTTTGGTCCTGAACATGGCATTGTTATAAAATTAGTGCTTGAATTGGTGTAGAAATATGTCATCTGCTGACATACTTAACAGTGTAGACTAGAAAATGTGAATTATAAATATTATTGAGGCCGGAAAACAATCGCACAATTCTGATGCCTGTTTTTACCACTGATTGTATCAGACTCATGCTCTCCTAATAAAAAAATCAGAAGCACAAATGTTTTTTCACCAGTCAAGACTCTGAAATGTAACACATCGGAACCCAGAATTGGTCGATGTTCGCAGCAGCCTCGGACATTACTAGGGTTGCGCTGTGTGGGTATTGGTAGGGTTGAGGGTGTGGACCCAGATGGTCCCTTACTGCTTGCCATCTCACCCTATGCCAGCATCCCATCCGCAATATAAGATTATCTCTTCTTTGGGTGAGCTTAAGTCTAGACCAGCTGTTACATCCAGGAAATGGAACTTTCAAATTGGTCAGACTACTAGAGGGTGTCCTATGATTGACAGCCCCAGCAGAAGTAATGTAGAGGCAGATAACTTCCAGAGTGCTGGACTGTGGAACATAAAGAGCAAACTCAGACAGACAAAGCAGCTCACTGGGGCAGGGATAACTCACTGATAGTGCTTTGCTTACACATTGTGCGTAAAGCTCCGGGTTCAATCCCCAGTTCCACACAGATACGTGTGATGACTCATGACTGTAACCCCAGCACTCGGGAGGTGCAGGCCAGAGGGGCAGAAATTCAAGGTCATCCTGCAGCTACATATCGAGTTTGAGGCCAGTCTATGATGCATTAGACCCTACGTGAAAAAAAGTAAAAAGTAGAGATGAGAGGCTGAACAGTTGGCTAAAGAACGCTTGTGCTGTTGTGAGACCCAGCATTCAGATCCAAGCACCCACATCATATGGCTCACAAATGTCAGTCATCCCACCTCCATAGGCACTTGCACACACCCTGTATGGTGGATGGATGATGGATGGATGGTGGATGGATGATGCATGGATGGATGGATGGGTGGGTGAATGGATAGACGGATGGATGATGGATGGATGGGTGGGTGGATGGATAGATTGGATGGGTGGGTGAATGGATGGATACATTGGATGGGTGGATAGATTGGATGGGTGGATGGATGGATGGATGGATGGATGATTGGATGGGTGGATGGGTGGGTGGGTGGATGGATAGAATTTGAAAAATAAGTAATAAAGCAGATTTTTCAAAATCTATTTTCATTACACCGGGATATTTTGCATGACTGATTGGGGGACCACAGAGATTACTGCACTGTTAGAATCACTCATTGCTCTCCCAAAGAATCTCAGTCCAGTTCCCAGCCCTGTGCTGGGTAGCTTGTCACTGCCTGGAACTCCAGGGGATCCAGTGGCCTCTTGTGGCTTCCACAGACACACACACACACACACACACACAAAGCATACACACATAGACACACACACATCCATAAAAAAATTAAAGTATGAATGTGTTTCCACACCATTGTGATTTGATCAGAACCTACTGTTGAGTATTTTGTTTTATTTTATTTTATTATTTCTGTTTTGGTTTGACTTTTGCTTCTGTTCTTACTAGAGGAACTAAACCAGCCCTTAGTCAAGATGCAACCTGAGTTATTTCTGTTAGTAAGTCCACAAATGAGCCTTTCCGAAGGCCAGCACTGCTCTCCTTGAAGTTGTGACTTGGAGCTTCAGCTTTGGCTAGGTACCACAAAATACTCGCCTACTACAGCATGCTGGCTCCTGATAGATCTAGTTTATATGTCTAATGACTCTCAGTGGTTTTTTCATATCCTCTGCTATTTGACTTGGAAAATACTCTCTAAACTCTAGGAAAATGGTGTGTTGTACACAAGGTCAAAGCTGGCGGGCTACAGACTTGTTTTATTTGGCTTTGAAGTTTTGACTTGTTAAAAAAGAAATGAGAAAATCTGGCAACAAGAGAGTGAGGTGCCTGGTCTCTACTTTTCCATCTCATTCACCCCTAGTTTCTGCCCATTGGCCAGTTCTGTGTTACCTTTCTAGCCACTGCACGATCCGAGCTTCTGACCCTTAATATTAACCACATTAGGAGAAGCAAAGCATCGCGTGCTGGAGGGGGCAGGCGATGCCTTTTCACTGTAAACTTTTAAAGGTTTTCTGTGGAGTCAAAGAACCAGAAACCAAAGGGCAGTGAGCTTGCCCTTGGTTGTTGGGTACCGTGAGGAAGTGAGCGTTCCGAAAAAGAATGATTAAATTGTATTCTTGGAACCAGATTCCCAGGGCACTGAGGGAGGAGAGGATTTCTTCAGGAGACACAGACTCCTGGGGTTATAAAGCAGTTCTCTGTGCAGGCGAAGAAGCCGACATCACATAAGACGAGTTAAGGAAGTGTGTTCTCCGGTTCCGTGCACTCCCCGAATGTTTGTGGAGCACACCTGACAGTCCAAGTGTTTTTCCAGGGGTGGGAAACGGAGATGATGTCATCACAGTGAGTTTGACCACCAGAGAGACACGAAGGTAGTAAGTGCTTTGTGTGGGAACACAGAGCGGTCTCTGCTGGTCGGGAGTCCCTTTGTGGGCTCTTGTCTTGACCTTAAGTAAGGAATTTGCCTCTGTCTGACTCTGATAAGAGAAGGGACATGGAACTGGCAAGTAGGTATCAAACCAAATGTACAGGGATCAGAACACGCAGCAGCTCCCTCGTCTGTGCAGACGGTAATGAGAAAACTTCCGCTAACTGTGTAGAGTTGTGACTGCCCTGTGAAAAGACGCTGTTGAGAGAGAACTGTGATCATATAAACAGCACAGTTAGACAGAGGGCAGACCTTTGGCCACCTCGGCCGCCCGCACCCGAAACCCTGAGATAACCCTAGGAAGAGAGTTTTTAGACTAACACTTGGAGACCCTTTGGGGCTCATGGAAAAACTGACTTTGTTCTACACTATTCATTTAAAAAACTTAGTTGCTCTCTTGTAAAAACTGGAAGTTGGGTTGAGCGTGGTGTCACCCCTGTGATCTGGCACTTGGGAGGCTGAGGCAGGGGATTTACTGTGAATTCAAGACCAGCCTGGAATACATATGAGATACAACAACAAAAAAAAAAAAAAAAAAGCTAACTGAAAACTGGAAGTTGTGTATGGAATTAAAACCTAGGAAGACCTGGTCACAGCAGGGGCACATTACTGCGGGACAGTAACAGGAGGGGCCTCCCTGTGTTCCTGGAGCAGGTCTCTGCACTTAGTGATTTCTGAGTTCTCCATTCTGCCCACTTTCCCCATCTTCATGTTAATTTTTTACAATACCCCTCACCCCCCACACACACACATAAAGAGAAGAAAGCAAGAGACATTTATAAAAGCATCCTCAGGCGAACGCAAAGGTTTGGAAGAGGCCTAGTGAAGTTTGTGTTTGACAGACGCACAGCGTGTGATATCGATGGCCCCTCACAGCTGCCGTTTACCTGGGAAGCTTTTTCAGCGAATTCATTTTCACTGTGCTGCACATCTTCTTCCTAAGACCTCAGCCCCAGGTCTCCTGTGACCTTTCTCATGATGAACATTTTCAAAACTCTTTCCCACCTGAGGTTGACCGACCCGCGGCCTCGTTTCCTTAATTCCCGTCGTAGGTATCTGCCTGGGGTCGTTCTGTTGCTGCTGCTTGCCTCCTCTTCCTCATGTCGTACAGTCCACAGTGCTTACCCCACCCCCACCCCACTGTGCACAGCTGAAGAAAGAGGGAGGCAATGGCTGTGGAGTTGGCACCTGCTACACAAGTGGGAAGGCTGACCCGAGTTCAGATCCCTGGGACCCACAAGAAGCTAGGCACAGTAGCAGCGCAGTGCTCCTTCTCAAAGATGAGACTGGACACAGAGAGTCTCTGGAAACTCACGGGCCGGCTACCCTGGCGTATACAGTAGTGAACAGAACAAGGTGGAGAATGAAGGCGAATACCTGAGGTAGTCGTCGGACCTCCACACGTGTCAGGGTGCACGAATGTCTTCACTCACAGACGTGAGCGCGCGCACACACACACACACACACTCACACTCCTAAATTTCTAGACAGTGGATAATGAACTTATTTGAAGGCCGAGTGACTGTGCCCCTCATATTCTTTGGGACAGTGCTGGTTTTAAGTACTCCGTGTCGTTTTCAAACCATTCGCCCCAATATTTGGTCTGGAAAATGGAGTCTTCACTTTCGGGCCATCGGTAAACTGTCCTAATAAATGAAGCAACTAAGACTGTCTCAGATTATGCGAGTGGATTCGCCAACCTGAGGGGAACAGGAAAAAGCACGCTGTGGTTCCTCAGTCAGTCCTCAGTGGTGCTTAAAATTCCGTGGCACCACTTAGAACCTTCCACCAGCAGCTTGCAAAGGGGAATCTCACGAACTTAAACATTCTCCTTATATAAGATATGTTCAACAATAATGGACAAGATTTTAGGCAAACTGAGTAAGTCTCATGGTACGAATAATTAGGGGAAATAAGAGATATTTCAGTTATAGTCCTTCATTTATAATAAAATCACACACCAAAAAGGGGGTTTCTCATAATATCAATGGCTGCAGCAGAACCCCAAGTACCACAGGAGTACCTTCAGGTTCTTTTAAGGCTGGGAATAAGACACGGAGAGATAACTTGGGTTTTCTCTGTCTTCTCTGGGTCTCACTCCATCCTTAAGCATCTCCAACTGGCCTGCGGCTTCCCAGTGGTGAGCTGGCAGTGACAGCCTAGGAAAATGACGGCTGCCATCCGGCCCTTCAGGAATGGTGTCATCTAGACAAAACTGAGAACAGCCTACCGTCTTCTGCTGCAAACACACACAAATACTGTGTTTGTTTCAAATACACTTCAACTCTCAGAAGGGAGGAGATTAACCCAAAAGAACTCCCAAGGGGAATGAGGAAAGTTTCTAGGAAATGAATACAGGCGTATGGCCCCGAGGGAAATAGCAGAGTTCAGAATGGCTGAGCAGAGCAACTGCATGCCTGGACTGTGTGCTGGCAACCCCTAGAGGGAGGGTGGCTTCAACTCCAGTGGCTCAGCAGACTTTTCCTCATAATATCTGTTAGGTCTCTGGATGAATGGCTAAGATGCCTAATTAACATATCAAGGCAGACCTGGCTGCCAGGTTCTCCCAGCATCCCTCAGTCCCCAACTGGGATCATACCCCACCCCCCACCTTGAACTCTCCAGCCCTCTGGCAGCTGGGCTGCTCTTCACTGGCTATCCAGCCATTTTGGTTACTCATTTGGGGGGAGGCCTCCTGACCTCTTGATCTCCAGGTTCCCCTCCTTCCCTGCTCTCCCCTCTCCCCACCCATCTCCTCACATGGCCCAGCTCAGTCTGGTACCCTCCAGACGTCTCTGACTGCGCTCTCTCCCTCCACCATAACCTAGGAGTAATCATGTCCTCTTTTATTTTTGTTTTTGCATTAAGTATCCTGTGGTTCACGCACTAACCACAGGCGACATGAAGATGATTTATTAATGATTTTTTTGTTTTTATATATTTATATTATATTTTATATATTATATAGTAATAAGCTTTTGCAGTTATATATTGCATATATAAAATAAGTTTAAATGATTTATTAATCACTCCTGACTTCCTGTTGCCCCGCAATAGATAGAAACAGAGATCTCTAAATTCTGTTCCAGCTGCACACACGCAACGGACTGGAGATCCTCCTCTTGACCACAGTGAGGGTCAGGTCCATCCGCAAGGACTATTAAATCAGTCAGGAAAATGGGTTTTCTGAGAGAGAGCTGAAGGCAGGGTCTGTTGTAAGAGCCCCCGGGCAATGGTGCTGTTGCCATCCTTGGGTTAAGTTATGTCTCCACTGAGAATGAATTTTGTAAAAAGTCATCATCATCATCATCATGTGATCCCAGTGTTTGTAAATACAACCTCAAATGCTGGCAAGTGGAGGATTAGTGTGACGCCTTCTGCATGGTGCTGTAACAACCACCGTCCCCTCAATAAAAACCACATACGGCAGCAAGGGTAGGAGCTTTTCAGTTTCATAATACCTTATCCGACTCAGATGGGGTCACTGGTATCTGCACCACTGTTAAGGGACAGGGAGGGGATGAAGGCTGAAGCAAGATGCTGTCTCTGCCATCTATGGCCTGCACTGACATCATTTCCATAGCCTAGGCACAAGCCTGTATGCGTGCGTGCATACATAGTCCCTTCCTGCTGGTTTTTAACCTATCTGAAATTATAACAGCAGTGTGATAGAAATACAGACAAGCTCAGTGAAGGATCTGAATGGGGTGGAGGGGTCACCTTTACAAAGAGATGAGTCATTCCTGATGGCTATGAATGTCTTCATCCAAAACAGGCTTCAAAACACCATGCCGTCAAGTAGTATAGGGTGTGCTCCAGCATGAGTTGCTTTCTCCCCCAAATCCATATGTCGAAGTGCTAATGCTCAGTGGCTCAGAATGTGACATTATTTCAAGAAAAGATTTTTAAGGAGATCCTCGAATTAAAGAGAAGTCACTGGGGTGGGCCCTAATCCAATATGACTGATGTCCCAGAGACACAAGGAGAAGGTGGCTTTTTATAAGCCAACGAGAATGACCTGGCAGACCCACATTTGACCTTGGAGGTGATAGGTCTCTGTTGGTTGTGACACTGAAGTGACAGTTGAAGTGACAGTTTGCTGAGCAAGCTAACCCAGTTTGTTTGGAGAACGAGACTCGCAGAGTGACTTTCCAGCTCTCTCCAAAGACTGTCCTGAGGACAAAACAACCAAGAGCCAGTGTGCCTAAACCCCACAGAAGGGGTTTTTGATGACCCTGTAGGTAAGAGTGCCTGCTATGCAGAGTGAAGACCTGAGTCTGAACCTCCAGCACCCACAGTACGAGAGCAGAGCGTGGTGGACTGTGCCAGTAGCGCCAGCACTGGGCAGGCGGAGACAAGTCGATCCTAGAGCAGTGGTTCTCACCCTTCCCCAACGCTGCAGCCCTTAAGTACAGTTCCTCGTGTTGTGGTGACACCACCCCCCAACCATAAAATAACTTTTGTTGCTATTTCACAACTGTAATTTGCTACTGTTATGACTCATAAGTATCCGATATGTAGGTAGTTTGGGGTGACCCCTGTGAAAGGGCCATTGGACCCACAGGTTGAGAGCCACTGTCCTAGGCGTTCATCGGCTGGCCAGCCTGCCAAAAGGGTGCTTCCTGTTCAGAAGGAGATCCTGTCTCAAAACAGTAAGGCAGGCAGCAATACAGGAAAACAGCCAGCATCTTCTTCTGGCCTCCACATACTGACATGCAGACACACCCCAGTAGTACAACACAAACAGACAGACAGACACACACTAACGATGATGATGATCATGTTTTCTGATCTCAGAGATGTTATCTCTCCCCCATCACTCATTTTTATCCGCAGGCTTGAGGACAAAGACAGATTTGTGTTTTTCCTGTGTTCCTTGTCAATTCTTTGGCACTTACTCCTACCAAAGCCACCCATGTTTTCCGGCAGCCAGCGAGGGGTGGTTTACTCGTTTCAGAGAATCCCCTCTGCGACTTGTTATCATGACTTGTGTGGCAGAAGCTGGTGTTATTCTTTCCAGAGAGCATCCCACGGGACGAAACAGAGTCCCAGCCCGCCATAGTGTCTGGTGGCTTCTGTCACTCCCTAATTCTTCCTGGCAACTCCAAATTTAACTGTGATGGCCCCATTTCCGAGGAGGGAATTGAAATTCTGAAGGAAGACATGGTTGATCTTGTTCTTGGTGCACATGTTCTGTTTGCGTGATAACACTGCCGCCCTGGTTCCCTGCCCCTCAGAACACAGTTCTAGTGCAATGTTGTTGTATAACAACCCGTCTTGTAATCACAATGAGCATACTTTAATTAACAAATTCCCACCTGCTGACAGGTCATTTAGGACAGAATACAGGCATGGATTTTAATTTTCATCCACGATGGTTTGGTTTGTTTAGCTTTAGGCCAGGTTCTCCTGGGAAGCTGGGACAGTTTTCTGCCTTCTTGTTGTCCACAGTTGGTGTCTGGAACTTCCTCTTTTCGCATTGCTTTAATGTAACTGCCCTTGTGTTTTAAGCAGAAACGTATCAAGCTCCTTTCATAGATTCACGTTAAGCCCTCCTCTCCGCTCATGTCTTAACATCCCTGTGTAGTTTTGAAGTTTTGCTTCACATTAGGTTGCCATTTCTAGTAATTCTTTTTTTCCACTTAAGCCAGTTCCTTTAAAAAAAAAAAAAAAAAAAAAAAGAAAGAAAGAAAAGAAAAATGCACCCTCCACTCCTGTTGTTTGACTGTTTTTCTAATAAGGCCTAGAAGTTTCGTTCCAGGTGGTTTCTTACCAGATCGATAACTGTGACCTTTGCACTGAGCTAAGGTCTCCTGACTCGCTTTCTTCCTCTCCTTGTTCCTCAGCCCCCGAGGTATCTGAGCAGTCTCTGACACTCTTACAACTTTCAGCGGCTCCCCACCCCCAGCCTTGGCTGCCGTGCGCTGGGGACTGGATTAGTGTGTCATGCTGTAAACTGCATCTTCTCCCTACTCATGTAAAGTTGCTTGCTGTGGCCCCAAGAGGCCAGCCTTGCTCTCTCCCCTCTTCTCCCTTGAGAACCTTCTTCTAGTGCTTACCACTTGACCCCCAACACAGGGCTCAGAAATCAGCATCCCGTAGTGCTTTCTGTGCCTCCTAGAGAACAGAGCAGACTCTCATGCATCTTGGTAAAATATCAGACTTCCAGTGAATAAAGAGGGAGTACTGTTAACAGTGTTTCAGTATAAGTAACAGACTTTCCATTTTCTAATGGAAATGTAAAACTCTGGGAGCTATAAAAACATACCTACCTTCAACAATTATTGCTTGAATTATGCGTAGATGTCTTAAATCTTATAAAAGTATGCTTTAATTTAGACAGGATTTATTTCTCATCCTCCTGGGTTTATGCAGGCTCCTCCCAGGGCCAGCTGTTGTGTCTGTCAGTCTCAGAGCCATGTCTTGAGTCCTCGAGTGCATTCTTCCACATCTCTCTAAGATACAATACTTTTAAAATGTGTGCATCATGCCATCTTTAGAAATATTTCCATAATCATAAGAATACCCTGGGCCGACATCGGATAGTGAGTTCTCCAACCCAGGCTGTAGGGATATAGTCATGACCTTTGAGCTGCTGCCCGTAGTAATGGATATTTTAAACCAATGTTTGAATATGCTTTTTCACAGAAATATATATTCTTTGCATTGTGCATACTCCAGGAACAACAAAATCTGTTACATTCTCTGCATCTATTCACGTGATCCCGTTGCATGTTCATTTTCAGCATCCAGACTGGTATTGATCTTATTTTCTTAGCCACACGTGTCATCTGCTTTTTTTTTTTTTCTGTCCTGTGTGTGTGTGTGTGTATGTGTGTGTGTGTATGTGTACATGCCATGGCACACATGTGGAGGTCAGAGATTAGCTGACAGTAGTTGATCATCTCCTTCAACCAAGCGCGTTCCAGGCAGCACCAGACATGGTGGCAAGCACCTTTACCCACAGACCCTCAGTGGCTCTGGGTTTTATTGTTGTTTTAAGTAATTACAAAGATTTAAACTTCTTACAATGATGGTGTGGGTCACTCGGATGATTCATGGATTCATGTTTCATCGTCCAGGACAAAGTACGTGGCAAAATGTTAGGACCATGACACAAGAGCAGTCGCCTCCCAAAAGGAAGGGCACCCAGTGCTTTGAACAGTGGTAGAACCTAGTCCTTCTAAGCTACTAGTGGCCTGAAAGCTTAGGAGAACTTTGTTTTGGGAGCTGATGAGATTACGTTAGGCCTCAGTTAACCCCACACAGATAGCTAACAAGGGCCGATGAGGTGGCTCAGCGAGCAGCGGTGCTTGCTGCCATGCCTACAGACCTGAGTTTGGACTCTCGGCCCCACACAGTGGAGAGAAAGAACTGAGTCCCAAAGATTATCCTCCGACATCCGCATGCACACTGTGGCCAGTGTGCTCCACAATGGATTAATTAATTAATTGAAGGCACATTAAAATATTAAATATTTTACATGTATATCAGAGATAATTGGGTACATGAGGTGATTTGGAAAATTCATGATGATAGCTAGAAGAAATAATAAATACCAGAAGCAAACCCACAGAAGCTACAGATAGTGGGATTATCAAAAACAGGCTGCATAACTGCTTACTGAATTCTAGAAGATTAAAAAACAAGCTTACATTTCAGAAGAAGAATGAGCAGCAAGATAAAAGATCTGGAAGTAACGATGTAGAAATTGGAGCACTAAGAGTGACAGAGAAACCACCCCGGTCAAAGTGGTGGGTGGTTTGTAGGTTAGACACAGCTGAAGAGTGAATTCCCAAAAGAGACAAACCGGGGGGAAATCATCAAAACACTATCTGTGGAAGCAAAAGCGTAGAAAACGCAGAAGAGGAAGGTTAAGGGACAAAGAACGCAGTGGAGTGTGCTGCTGTAACTGGACTCTGGGAAAGGAAACCACAGAAACAGAGGCAATAGCTTAAAAGACAAGAGGAAAAGCCAGAACTTAAACGCATCGCCCAGGCTCAAAAGCAAGTCCCAGGCAGAGTCTGTCGGTAAAATCTGTGAGACACACATGGGAAGTACAGTCTCTCTCAAGTTGTCCTCTGACACTCTTGCTGTAACAGTTTGCACACACACGCATGAAGCATAGGGAAATAACTATGTACAGATGCATGTCTCAGTGCCTGGACTTATCGTTGTGAAACTATGGAGCCCAAACATGAATAGGAAGCTTTAAAATCAGATGGAGGGGGAAATATTCCACTCAAAGCAATGATAGACCAGTAGTAAAAGCAGGAACAAGGAAGGCACAAGAAAGTGCAGCAAAGCAGCTTCTCACTGCTTCATTACTGTCCATGAGCGTGGCTTCTCCTCTTATGTTTATACTTTGGTGTGTGTGTGTGTGTGTGTGTGTGTGTGTGTGTGTGTGTACATATATCCATCTACTAAAGAATAACCATCAAGCAGAAAAGTACCTTTTTTTTCTTTTTTAAAAATTAATTTTACTTTACGTACACTGGTGTTTTGTCTGCATAAATGTCTGTGTGAGGGTGTCGGATCTCCTGGAACTGGAGTTGCAGACAGATGTGAGCTGCCACGTGGGTGTTGGGAATTAAACCCAGGTCCTCTGGGAGAGCAGCCAGTGAGTGCTCTTAACCACTGAGCCATCTCTCCAGCCCAAGTATCTTTCATAAGTCAAAATGAGATAAAAGATTCTCAACTGGATGAAATAGACTAAACTAAGAAGAATTCCCAGTGGGTAGTTGTAATATATAAGGAAAGGAGATCAAAGAACCTAATAAATACATGAACAAATCAAAGGGAATATTGAATATATAAAATAATAATGTCTTAGTTAAGTATGTATAACTATTTACAGTGTGTTATAAAATAGCATCAGAATTAGGGAGGCGAACAGAACTAAAGTCTCTAGACTCTATATTACATGAGAAAATGAATAAAACCTGCTAATTTATGGTAGACTTTGATAAGCAAAGACTAGATGTGATCTTTGTGAATAAAAAATGAATATTAAGATGATGCTAGAAGATGAATTTCAAAGCTCTTAAGAAGTAGTATTAAATATCCCTGTAACTGTGGAATATCCTCTGACCTTCAGTGGAAAGCTGTGGCTTGTGTATGCACGTGCGTGTGCGCGCGCACACACACACACACACACTCACACTCACACACTCAGTCATACTCACACTAAATAAAATGGAAAAATAAAAGAAAAAGCCATGCTCATCTGGACAGTAATGAAGCAGTGCGAAGCTGCAGCCCAGAGCGGGAAAATACTTTGTAACATGAGTAACAAAAGACTCAAATCATTGTAAATCAGGAAGGAAAATGACTCATAGCCCAGTAGAAAAATTTGTCGACAGGTTTCAACACAGTATTCCCAAGGGAGAGATGCAGGCTGCCTTAAGGAATGACAATGTGCTCAAGCTCCTCCCACAGGGAGGTACTCACAGAAACCATGTGAGGCCACTGCACCTTCACACTGTGGGCCAGGATGTGGAGTACCGGGAATCCTCCTCCATGCTGGTGGGAATGTCAATGGCACCATTTCATTGAACAATCTGGCATCCTCCATATCCAGCAAGTCTGTCCATGTATGTGTGTCCCAGCAAAACTGTGTCCGTTGCACTATAACTCATAAAAGACCAAAACTAAAAGTAAGTTGTCTATCATTCATGGGATGGATTGTGATTTATCCCTACAATAAATATCAGGTAGCGAAATACCATATTCATGAGATACGAATTTCGCTAACATTGAGCAAAAAAAATCAGATTTTAAAATATGTTCTGTACTATTCTACTTATATAAAATACCACCAAAATGTTAGAACTCTGAGTAGTGGAGGGTTGGACGTGTGGCTTCATTGTGAAATGTTTGCTCTTAACACATATAAGCTGTGGTCCCCAATAAAAAAGGAAGCAAGGCGGAGGGAGGTTAGTGGATTTACTGAGAGGAAAAAGTGGGGGCGATATTTGAAGGACACCGAGGGTGTTCATAGTGGACGCTTTCGTTTGGGAGGTGTTTGCATAGGTGTTTCCACTTTGAGCCTATTCTTCAGGCTATGTACTTACAACCTGTGTATTTTTCCACTTGTAGTTTATTTTAATTTAAAAGGCAATAGTAAACAAAAATGAAATTGAGAGTTTCCGGTGGTCTGTGAGATAGGCACAGATTGGTGATCCGGGATTCGGTGGACCTGTCTCTCCTCCCTCACCCACCACACTCTGAAGTACTCTCTCCCTGGCAGACGGACTCTGGATGACTAGTACCGGGCTCACAGAGCAGTATGCTAATAAGAGAAATGTACTTCTGTTGCCAGGTCAAGAAAACAACGGAAGCCACCCTGCAGACCATCCAAGATATGGTCACTATCGAGGACTACGATGTTTCCGAGTGCTTCCAGCACAGCCGCTCCACAGAGTCCGTGAAGTCCACTGTGTCCGAAACCTACCTGAGTAAGCCCAGCATCGCCAAGAGACGCGCTAACCAGCAAGAAACCGAGCAGTTCTACTTCATGGTGCGCCCACTTCCTGCTCCCCAGCCTCCCTCAGCATAGCCCAGGCCCAGGCCACTGCAGTAACATTGCCCGTGTCTTGATTTAGAATATGGTCACCTGTGCACCCTCGGAGTTCCTGGTTCTGCCAGTCTGGGTAGAGGTTAGGAGTTAGGACTGGGAAGGGGTTTGCAGAAGGCGTGAGGGTGTCTTACGTGGTTGATCCTCCGCCTTATTTTTTGAGACAGGCTTCTCTCGGAACCAGGAACCAAAGTGGCCAGTGAGCCCCTGGGATCTTCCTGTTCCCACCCCCCAGTGCTAGGGTTCCTGCCACACCCAGTGCTAGAGCTCTGAACTCAGCTCCTCCTGTTTCCACGGCGCTGGCTTTTCCCCCAGTCCAGGCCTTTTCCACTTTCACGTGGGTACACGTGGGGGAGGGGGTTGTTTGCTGAAACACAGCGGGCCAGAGTAGGTCCTGAGCCTGCGTCTCCAAAAGGTCCTCAAGGGATGACTAACCGCGCTAGACTAGAGACCACCCTTTGAGTAGCAAACTCCTAGGAAACAGAAAGACAGATAAAGCAGCTGGGCTTCTGCGCCCCTCCAGGAAGTTCCTTGACACGGAATAGTTGTAAATTTCTACCTTGCCTTTTGCAGAAACTCAGAGAGTTTTTGGAAGGCAGTAATCTCATCACAAAACTTCAGGCCAAACATGACTTGCTTCAGAGGACTCTTGGAGAAGGTTGGTCATTGGGAACAGGTGGGAAATGATTTGGCCTCCGTGTCGTGTCATAAATGTTCTAAGAAGAGTGCAAAGAGTGTGTGTGTGTGTGAGAGAGAGAGAGAGAGAGAGAGAGAGAGAGAGAGAGACAGACTTAAGAAATACACAGTGCCATTGTACATCTATCGGTTGATCTGTTTCACTGATAATTATGTTCTCCCTCGGATGAGGAGGTTCCTTTGGGGAGGGACCCACACCTACTGACCCCAATCTCTGATTCCTCTGCCTCGAGCTTCTCTGCTCTCCAGTCTCACCCCTGCCCGTCTCAATGGGCTAGTACCTGTGTCACCTGTTGCCTTTTGGAATTCTAGAAACCAGTTTCTCCAGTCTGGGCGATTTTTCTTTTGCTTCCATTAGGCATTGTTGGTGGTTGAGAAATGATCTGATACGTAGATTGCTATGTCTGGTAAGGAAACAATAGTTGACGAAGCATTCACAGAGCCACACACTGTTCTGAACTACATTCGTAACTGGGTACTGCTACTTAACCTCATCTTCACACACAAAACTGGGCGGGGGTGGGCTGCAAGCAAAGGGGACTGTGTAAGCATCATTGGTTCTTTTTGTCTTCATAAAATATAAAAAGAAAAGCAAACACATACAGGCAAGGCCCTAGCTAACTTAAGTGTCTCGGGGCCTAGAGCTTCAGTTTTATTCACACTAGATCCTACTGGACATTGTAAAAAGTGAAAGAGAACACTACAGAATGGCGTGGGAATTGAGAGGATCGGGTGTGTAGATGGCTGAATTCAAAAGAGATTCCCAGAACTAGAAAGGTGGCTCAGCTGTTATGAGCACATGCTGAGATTGGGGTCCCAGCACCTACCTGGTGGTGCTCCAGTTCCTAGGGATCCAGTGCCCTCTTCTGGCCTCCTCAGGCATGGTCCACACACACACACACACACACACACACACACACACGGTGCACTTATATACATGCAGGCAACACACATGCACATAAAACAAAAATAAATCTTTAAAAAGAGAGAGAGAGATTCCTGTCTTATACCTAAATTGTTTCCTCCTACCATTTTGGAACCCTCCTTGCCCATAAAGCAGTGTATCTACCACCTTACTTTATACTTGTATTCAAATAACCCATCGTCCTCAGGGAATGGCCACAACGCAAAAGGTTGTCACATGACCTCAGGCTCCCCAGGCTCTGGGTTGAAAGGCAGTTATACCTAAGGGAAAAAAACTATTTTTAACTATTAAAAAGCATCCAAGAAAAATAAAATAACCAAGTTCGATGTGTCAACTTTAATTAAAATCTGTATCAAAAGGCAAAACTTATGAAGGCATTTTAAGCATAATAGGAAGTGGATATAATCTACATCCATATATTAAATATTATGGACTTAATTTTCCTATGTATTATAATGATACTATGGTTATAAAGAGGGATGTTCTTATTCTTTAAAAAAAAAAAAAAAAAGTCTTGCTGAAGTGCCATGATGTCCATAACTTACTTCCTGATCACATGAGTAAGGATTTTAAAAAGGAGACATGCATATACATTTACATGTATATGTGAATATATATGTATATATTCATACATACATGCATGCATACATATTGAAATATACATGAAGGATATTCCTTGTACTATTTTTTATCTCTTCTGTAAGTTTGAACATTTTTTTCAGCCCTTTTTATCTCTGAATGATTTTTTTGTATAACATGTCCTAGCTTTGTTTTGTTTTCCTTTTCTCTCATAATAAACCCCCCTTTTTCTTCCCGTGTTCCGCATGTGCTGGATATTTCAAACAATGCCACTGAGGTCCCTTGCTGCCCCCAGATCGTAACTTCTCAGAGTAGAAAAATGCTCTGAATACTTGCAGACACAGAGTCCTCCCCCCAAGCCCGAGAGCCACTGTGGACGTGGTAACATCGAGGGAATCGAGCCGTGGGTGTGCTCACTCTTGGCACCGTGTGCAGACAAGTGTTAATGTGACTTAGAGGCACATTCTGAAGCTTCTATGGTAGTCATTCAGCATACATTCTTTTATGTCTCCCAGAGAGAAAGGACCACTGGTTAATGTTATTTTCCATGTCATTCTTGGATCAGGCTGCATTTTGGCCTGTAGGCTGAGGCCATTTGCCAAAGGCTGTCCTTAGCCACACTGTGTAAAGCTGTCATACCTCGTGAACACTAAGCCAGGAATCCTTTGTCTTGGAATTTCTTTCGGTGGGCTCCAGTGTCCCCAGGACACAGCTTCGTTACACTCAGTTAAGTCTGTGAAAGGGACCTGGATGGTTCTCATCAGGGTAGCATGCACTAACTGGGTGCAGACCTCTGCTACTCTCAGCCCTCTGACTTCTGCCAGCTCAACAGAACATGGGCTGCTGGCCACTCACTGCTGCTGGGTTTGACCCTACAAGAAAACCCGAGCATGGGAGACACACCCACTTCTCAAAAGTTTAGCCCTTGTAAGCCTGCTGGCTCTCCACGTAAGCCCAGTTCCTGTTAATAAGCTTACAACAAAGGAGGACAGGAGAGTTAATTGTGCCTGTTCCATGGGCAAACAGTCCAATGGTGAGCCTTTTAGGAAGGAGTCCAGTCCCATCTGGTTAAATAAGGTTAGTAGTGTAAGATTAAATGGTGTGTTTGGGGACTCGCTTGACGTTTTAGATAGGAATGCCTCTGAATTCTCCCAGATCTGCGGCTGCGAAAGCTGCCTTCATAGTAAAACAAGTAGAGCCTAGCCCAGGGATTTAGCAGTTGATTGTCCACAGATGAAACTCTAACTGCAGACATGTGTTTGGCCTGCCTTGCCACTCAGCCTTGGCAGGCTACCAGTGGCCCGTCAGCTCTTTGATTTACAGCACAGTGGAGTGACTGGATCGGACTCCTAAAGCGGAATTCCCCAAACTCAGAATCCCGAGACTTTAAAAAGCACAGAAATAGAAAGGAACACGTGGAGTATGAAAGCCACACTCTTCTTCCTCGTCCCAACAAGGCTACGAGATCTTTTAGAGACACCATTTCTTTTTGAATGGAAGATAAGTGAGCCTCGGTAAATGAGATTCATATCTATAAAACTGGGACGCTGAATTTTTATCTAGTAATGAGCCTGCCGTTCATATCGGCTTCTTTGTGTGAGGTATTTAGGGGTGAGAGGGTGGGGAGATCTGTGCAGTTTTGCTGAACAGAAAATCTGAGAGCCGGAGCCAAGCTCTGCATTACATTGTTTCTCGTCTTAGGCATAATGTTTTTGACAAAGAAATTAAGTAGGTTATCTTGGAATAGTCCATTGTCTGTGTCTGAGTAGGAGTACAAACATTCTTTCAAAAGAGACTTGGATTGTGAATGATTATGTCTTTTTGCAAAGGCACCATAGTAGACGGTGGTGTTAAGAAAGAAAGGGGGCTGGAAAGTATCACCACCAGGTCTTCATCGGTGGGGATAAATCAAAGGTGTCTGTCTCCAGTTCAAGATGGGCTTATTTCAAATGTTATTCTCCAGCTTCTTTTTCTTATCTCAAGTTGTCCCCAACCTTCATTTTGAATAAAATGCATTTAAGTGTGAAATATAATTCACTTCAGAGGCAAGAGGATGGGAGTTCAAGGCCAGCCTGGAATACAGAGCAAGGCTGAGCTCTAGCTCAGGAGCAAAAGTCCCCCCGACCCCTCCAAAAAAAATAGCCCAAGGAGTTGTTTGTACCAAAAAATAATAATAATAATAAAATCTGGGGTCTTTTTCCCTCCTGCAAGTGGCTTATATGGGGTGGGGGTGGTTTCCTGTAGTTTTTAATAATTAAATAAGCTTCTGACGAAAGTAACTGAAATCTGATCCTCAGACCACTAGAAGCTTTCCTATATTTTTTAGGAAGGCAAATCTGCCTTGCTTGGGTGTTATTGATCTATTAATGATGATACTGATTAAAAAATAAAACCCCATTCATCAATCGAGACGCAACACACACTGTGACCTGAGAAAGCCGTCAACGTGGGCATCAGTTACGCTGTAATTCCCGTAGCACTTGCTCTCAGCTCATTACTCAAAATGCATCTTGTATAACTTTTTAATTTTTTATCTCGTACTATTAACCATCAATGGAAGGAGCAAAATAATGGAAGTGATCTTATCATTTATCTTTTTCTCCATCTAGGGAATAATAATAATTTGAACAAAAGTAGTGAAAGTTCCAAGTTACAAAACGTTTCTCTTCTAGTAATTATCAGGTTCTCTCGCACTGGACCACATGAAAGTGATTAGACTGTGCTCCTCAGCTTACATGTATAGATATTTGCTAATTTGCATATTCACGTAGCTGTGTAATTTGGTTTTTTATTGAATTCTTCATTATTTTGTATTTTAGCCATATTGGGCAGATAAACGTATAAGCTGGGATCCCTTCCTTTCTTCTAGGATAGTGCACGAAGTGTTTTCCAGAGAGAAAACAAAAGTTAGGTTTGTGTGTGGATGTACATGTGGTATATGTGCTTGTTCATGTGGGTATGTGCACATGTGTGTGCAGATTAGCATGCGTATGTGTCCATGTGCCTGTCAGAGCTCTGCATAGAATGTCTTCCTGATCACTCTCCACCTTACATTTTTGAGACAAGATCTCTCACTGAAATAGGAGCTCACCAATTGACTAGGCTGGCTGGCCAGTGACCTCCGGGCACCCACCTGTCTCTGCTCTACCAAGCACTGCGTTACAGACATGTGCCATCATGCTCTGTTTTTACATGGGCTTTGGGATCTGAACTCAGATCCTCATGCTTGCATGCAGACACTTTACAAATTGAGCCATCTGTCCAACCTCGAAACTTAGCTTTTGTGGGGGTGGGGAGTTGGAGTGGGGGGCGGTGATGAGCGTTGAACTCAGTCCCTTGAATGTTCAGCAAGTGCTCTATCACTTGTGGATATAGATATAGATATCACTCTATCCCCAACCCAACTGCTATATAAAATACATAATGGTTAAAACACGGGAGAGAACCTGTTGATTAGGACATGTATTCAAATAGTTTCTGATTTGTTTCTAGTAATACATCACACTGATGTCATGATAAAGCACACAGCATGACAATAAGCCACATAGTTTCTCTACCCTCAGCCCTTTGCTCATCCTACCACTTCACCCTGAGTGGTCTCAGCCAGCTCCTATGGCCTCGGCACAGCCAAAATGATAGTCTCAGCCTTGTCCTCCCTCTGCCCAAATCCAGTCAAGCCCAGCTTCCCACAACAAACATTACCATTACCCATAAGGTAGCATCTACCACACTCAGCTCACTCCAATCCCAGCTCCAAACTGATCTTGCCAACATTTATATTGGCTTCCGTGTGAAGATCAGTGTCCTTTGACAGTATCTGTTGTCCCCTGTTAAATCCATGCATATCAACTATTTCATGTTACTTGTTATTCAAGAGCAGATAATACAGTGAAGGGCCCAGCTGAGGTCTAGGAGTGTTCATTGACCAGCTAGCTGTCCAGTTGGCCTTGTTTTATGGGTCTGAACCACTGTCATTGTGTGATGGGAGGGACTCTCCTGTTTGTGCTACAATGTGGCCTTTCTCTGCCAGCTGTAGTTTTAGACTCCTTCAGGACTGTCATCATTTTGCAAACAAAGCAGCTGAATGGTTCTCCTCTCCCACACCTTGCCACATTGTTTCACCCCGAATGCATGAAGAGCAGACAGCAGCCACAAATGCTTGCAAACTTAAAATGAATGCAGACTGTGAATGTGCTAGAACAATTCAGTCCTGCTATTTACAGTTAGAAGGCCAGTGTACAAGAAGCAGCTGGTGCTTTCGATGGCATAAGTCTATGAAAGGCGTTTAGCTTACTTACAAGGTGGTAGAATGTAGTATAATTTAGTGTCCTCGTATGTTATTGTCCGAGTCTATTTAGATTAGGAGACACAAGTTCCCTCACAGTGCCCTGATTTCATACCACAGAAAGAATACCAACTTAGTCTAAGGGAAACTGAGTTCACCCTACCCTATTCTGTCAATCAAACCAGAGCAAATAACTAGCACGGAACTTTTAGAGATGCTTTGTTTTTATTTCATGTTTGAACTTAAAAGTTATAGCCAAGAAGCTATTCCTTGTTTTAAAGAAAGACTGCCTCAAACTGCCAAACAAAACATGTTTCTCTAACCTATAGAATGTGTTAAAATGGATTGAAATGTTGTGAAAAGACTGACTTTGGATTATTTGTTACCATATGCTATTCACATCTTTTCTACCACCAGATCTGTAACTCATTATTGACTCGGCATCGTAAGATAAGATACAGATGACACAGAAGATTATCAAATCCAACCCACTGATTCCATCACTTGACTTATTTTAATCCTTTTTTTCCCCGGCAGGTCATAGAGCTGAATATATGACCACAAGGTAGGAAGATATTTTATCATAATCTGCAGCCTATCTCACTTTCTTCTCTCGCTCACAAGAGCAGTCACTCAAACGCTGCTGAGATGAGCATGCTCCGTTCATTACGTAGATGAGCTGGGGGTGGCAGAGCACAGCACCTTGAAATGCTTGCCTGGCTTCTCACCAGGTGACATATGCTCTGACACAGTTAAAGTTTTCCTTGGCGGCATCATAAAGCTCCTTAATAAGCAGTTTTACCTGAGTTGAGCGGGCTCAGTTTATCTCATCCTAGGCACATTAACTTTTTGGATAGACTGATGACACTTTCGACTTGATAACTTAGTTAACAAGTAACATAGGGTGTGTATCAGCTGCATTAGTAAATAGAAAGAATCTCCTCCTCCCTGCTCCAACTGGATTTTATGCTGTTTAAAAATTAAGAGATACATTGAATTTTTTGGAATTTTAGATCTCTACCAGCTTTTGGATTTGATTTTAAAATGTAACTTCTAACACGTATCACCTATTGCACACCATTCTGCACCCACCCACCCCCCACCCCCACCCCCCCCCCGCTCCACTCACCCCCACCTACTCATCCATGAACAACTGTAAAGCTTTCTGCTGGAACATTTGGAAGCAGATTCTGGCCTGATTTTGGAAACGTTTGTGGCAACTTTGGCTTTTCTATGGTGTCATTTGTACAAAAGCCAGATTTCATAGGAGCTGACATAGCCAGACTTCAAATGTTTGAGGCTGAAAGAGGTACATGAGGCTCATTCACAGCAGAGTCTTCTAGTTTCTGTATCTGATGCTTTGTTATCCATGGAGGGGCCATCCAGCAGGGTTAGCAGATTTCCCAGAGATGGTCAGAACTGCCTTCTGCATATGAAGTGTAACTCCATCTGCAGATTAGCTAATCAACAGCCTGCTTTAATTGGCTCTTTGACTCAGGACTTCAGGTCTACCTGCTCACACACCCCACTGCCAGGTACCAGACTCCCAAGAACGTCCTCACTGCTGCAGAAGCCACTGAAGTCGTCCGAACTGTACAGTTCAGTTGCCGCTCTCCTCCCATGCTTTTCCAGCTCCTTTCCAAGAAAGCCCCGGGAGAGAGGGGCTTGGGTCCACAACCTCTTCTCCCCTACTATCTCCTGACTGGCCTTTGAGCTGCCCTCTGTTCCCCTCCACTCCAGAGCCAGAGCACACCCGCACCTCTGAGTACTGAAACAAAGCACTGTCTCTTCCAGAGGCCGTCACCTCTTGATAATGAAATCTGCAATTAGAAACATAAGATATTGAAAAGGTGACGGCTTCGAGCAGAGCTGATGAAACTCTGGCAGCCAGTTGTTTGAATTCTTCACACCTATCGCATCCCTTCCTTCATACACAGCATGGAATTTAGTGTATAGAAACATTTCAGAAACGTTAACTGTGGAAGGACAGGGTGTGCTGCCTGGGAGAGGAATCCACACACTTCTGTGTGTTTGTAAAGGCTCCTTCTGAGCGCTCAGCACCATGGTGCTGCTGGCTGTACACCCCATTAGTCACAGCCCTCCTGCTGGGGGATTCAGAGAGTACAGCCATGAAAGGCTGTGTCAGCAGGGTTGTTCTCTTATACACATGTTGATTGCTGTGCTAATATCTAATGAAGCTCTTCAGGGTTTCACATAAATTTGTGGGATTTTGTTTCTAAACTGAACTTTCTGAACTTGAGCCGAATTATCTTAAAAGGTCATTCTTTTGAAGAGTCTAGCTTCACAAAGGGCTTGTGCAGTCTACAGGCATGGCTAGCCATCTCTGGTCAGCCTTGCCCTTGCAGAGGTTAAGCAGCACGGATGCAGAAGTTGTATTTGGTCCTTCCTCTTCTCTAAAGGGAGAGAGCACAAGAGGCTGCCCCGTGTTTGATGTTTGATGCTGGATGCAGAGTTTGCCAGTATTGCACATGGCCCGATGTGTGTGCCTGAAAGACTGGCTTATCCACCAAAGCAAACAGGCAGCAGAGTCCAGAACAAGACAAATGGGTGTGGCCTTCTGCCCCATAGAGATGTGGGCAGGGCAGCATGCCTTCTATAGAAACAATTACTCATGTGACAGAAACCACATGAACCAAACCCTGATTTCCTCAGGGCAATCTGTTAATAAAAACATTTACATAAAATAAAACCCCATTAATGCATGAGGAATATCGAGCAGATGTGATGTTTCCTGTACTGAGGAATTATGATCTAACTAAGAATACTCTACTTCTCCTGAGGAAATCCCTCGAAACCCTTTCACAGTCATGTCTTACTGTGGAACTCGTACACCAAACAACAGCTCACAATAGCGATTTATAATACCATTTTTAAGTAAGCTACAAAAAACAAAAATGCCAGTTCTAGCACCCAGAAACACTATAGTCTAAATGAACAGCTCTTGTGATCTCACTAGATCAATAAAAGCAAATTGCAGGAAAAGAGTGGGGTGTTTTCTCCTGGGCTGGGGGTGGGGAAGGGCCCAGGAGCCCCTGGTTTTGTTATTTTGATATAACCTAAGGCTGTTTCATTTATTGTCTGATTTCTGCCATGCTCAGTAATTATATTCCCTTCCCTTAGGCCTCCAAACGTCCCCCCTAAGCCCCAGAAACACAGGAAGTCCAGGCCCCGCTCCCAGTATAATGCTAAGTTGTTTAATGGGGATTTGGAGACATTCGTCAAGGTACTGCTCCAGCCACCCTGGTGGCTGACCTCCATGCTTCTCACTATAATGGTCTCAGCCTCCCGTGAATGAGGCAGGTCATTATGTCCGAGTCTGTCCTGGGGCTCTTTGCTTTCCCAGAAAATCAATATAATATTTCCTGAAGTCATAGAGGAAAGGATATTTGGATTGAGAACCTTCAGAATCAAAAATTAATGTGGATGTTATCATACGGGCAAAAGAAAGAGCCCTCTTTTCTTTTTCCAAGCCAGAAAAATATAGGAAAAGGAAAAGACAAACTTGATAAAATATTTTATCTTTACTTGTGCAGATGAGATGGCACATTGTATATGTTTTTAAATCCATGTTAGACTTGCTCTGTAGCAAGGCTTTCTCGTGACTTAAGGAATGCATTATATTGGATAAATTTTGTACAGCCCTGAAATCTGTATCTCTGCTGTGTTTACTCTCTGTCTTTCTCATCCTGTATTTCTGATAATGCTTCCAGCCGGGGACGAAGGAACTCGCACGCGAGACACCAGGTACCGTGCTGGAGGGAATGAGGCTCTCCGTGTGCTCCCATCATTTGCAAGATGTACCCATGCTTGGCTTTCATTCGTGCTTTTAAGGTCTTTAAAAGAAAAATGTTTGCAACTGGAAATCAGACAGTTTATAAATAGACATTACTTAGAAAAAAAAAAAAAACTGCAGGAAGCAGATATTAATTGAAGAGGAATACTCGTCACCAAAAAGTGAATAGATCAGTTTTTACTTGATTGTGCTTGGCAAATGTACCCAGTTTGAGTTAGGGAAAGTCAGTATTTACATGTTTATATTTAATACATATTTAATATTGTGAATTGTGGATTTTGATGTAAATTACATGAAAAAGACTTTCTCATGTAGAGATAACATTTCATGAGATGGGCCGCAATGTTTTTAAAGACTATAGTAGAAAAATCACATTTTAAATATTTTATAAGGTCCATAATTTGTATGTTATAGACATCTTACCTTCTTTAAAGCTAGATCTGTTTGCATCTGTGTACTAATGACCAAAAGGCTTGTGTGTGCACGCCACATACATGACACTTGAATGCATTCATGCATTTATGCATGCAGAGGGAGAGAAGTTAGAAATCTCCGGAAGCCTTAAAAGTGAGCCCTACCCCTGGGATTAAGTGAAAAGCCAATGAACAGTCTAAACAGTAGTCACAAAGCCATTGCCTAGAGCAGTAAGTTCCTACTGACTCTAATTTAATATAAAATTGTTGTCAAATTTGACTTGCTTATCTAGTTTCCCAGCCTATAACTAGCTTATAGGCAGGAGCTAGTTAAGCAGAATAAGGGAAAGAGTCCAGGGAAGGCAGAAGGATGTGTCCTGCCTTTGATGGCCTGGGGGAAGGGCGAAGGCAGGAAAGCCACAGAGGCAGAGGGGACCACTCTGTTCCCTTGGCTGCTGTGATGTGGGAACAGCTGCTTAAAATGATGCACATATTAGAGATTTTTGAAAATTCTTTGCCAAAAACTAACAGTTAAAGGCAAGCAAATTGAGAAACTAAAGAAAGACTAAGGTAGTTATTGTGAAGAATCCACTGGGTGAGCTGAGCAGTCTTTGGTCCGCGGGAACCCAGTGGTACAGAGGTCTCTCTCTGCACCTCTGGAAAGTGCTTCTGAGCTCTCCCAAATCACATCATGAAACTGGAAGAACAAAACCATCTCCCATAGGGAAGCAGAGGCACAGAGAGATGTTTGAGTGGTGGTAGGCAGCCCATAATTTCACTCCTTATAAAATGTTCTCTACTCAAACATCTGGCGTCCACAGAATTAAATTAAAAAGTTCATTATATTTTTACTACAAAATGCACTAAATGTAAATGAAACACTAATCCTTTTTCAAAGATTAACAACCAGCTAAGTGAATATCAAAATGAAAATGTTTTGTATAATACCATGAAAATATGAGACTTCATTCAAAACTTTGTGAGTGCAAACAGTTTTCTTTTAATAATCTTTTATTCTCTGTCTTCTTGCTGAGTTTAGCAGAGATGTAACTAATACTCCCCTTTCATCACTTACATTTAAGTATTTGTTGCTCTTTTAAACTACAATGTATCGTGAATTGTTTATAAAATGTTACTTCCATTAAACCACGCTTTGTGTCTTAAGAAAAGATCCCTTCATGTGTGCAGTAGATTTTGGTGTAATTATACCACTGTGTTCATGAGCCAACTATCCTTCACTAAAATGCATTTTATCTTTAAGGCTCTTCTTTAAGGAATTAATACTTATGCTCCTAAAACAAATGAACTAATTAGAGAAACCTAATACAGGCTCCAGAAGTAATTGAAACATTAAGTGTTTTATGCACTGATTTCCTTAAAGCTTGAAAATAAAACTGTATCTTAAGAAGTGTGTTGCCCACTCTGGAGACAATGAAGACAATGAGACGGGTTTGGGCTGCTTAGAAGCTTTACTAACCCCAGCCTCTCCTTCCACGCTGGACCGGAAAAGTTAATGGGTCCCAAATTGTCCTACTATGTTAATACCAAGTCCTTAAAGTTTCAGAATAAAACTCCTCATGCGTGTGCACCCAACACCAGCTAATCCCTTTCAAGTCCCATGCTTCCTTAAAAGATTTAATTCCTGAAAGATCAGTCTTAAAAGTACATGAAAAACAACACCAACCCAGTAATTCTCCTTGGCTCGCAGAGTGCATGGCATTGATACACATGTAACTGGCCTCCCGGGCCTGCATCTCATTTGTCATCCTGTATACACAGTCCTTAAAGCATTTCCAGCATTTTCTTAGTAGAGGGTGGTGATCGTTTTACAAGGTGGACCAAGAAGGCCAAAGCCATCTTCCTTGTCTTCATCCTTAAAACAAGCTAAGTCTATAAGGATAAGTAAGTTCTAATGCAGACTAAGTAAATACGCAACACCCTTTCGTTACCTGCGAGACAGCTTGTGACTATACCAACTACATGGTGTAGTCTCAGGGATGTGGTGGAAAGAGCCCTATAAGGGTCCTGAGACAGCTAATGAGGCAGAAGACACTACAATTAAAACACATTCTTCTTACTTGCTTTACACTGATCTGCATATGTAAGGTTAAGCATAAGTAAAACACGTAAGTTAAGTTTTTTTTTTTTTTTTTTTTTTTTTGTTGCTCTTGTCTGAGGCAGGAGTGTTACCTTATATCCATTCTGCCCCCCAACTCAGCCTCCTGGCTTCGGAAATTACAGCCACCACTCCCAACATGAATTAGCTTATTAACATCTCAGGCTTAGCAAGATAACTTGGAACCATTGTACATTAAGTATATTTAATTCCGCTTGCTTCAGAACTAATGTAACACCTTTTGTTTAAGTATAAACTTTTCACCTTTTTGTTGTTAGTCCTTACGGAGAATTTTTAGAGGGGTACATTTGGAAAAGATCGCCTGACATGGCGAAAGCCACTCTGATGGCTAAATGATGAGCTTACTTCTCCGTGTGACCCAGCCTCCTCCTCTGACTTTCCAGTTTCCATCTCTCTCCCCAGGACTCCGGCCAGGCTATCCCTCTCATTGTGGAGAGCTGCATTCGGTTCATCAATCTCTACGGTAAGCAGCCATCACTGCAGACTCCTCACCTAAAAGCCAGCAGTGGGTCTGTTACAGCAAGCACTCCTTCTCAATGGCATTTTATTCTTGGGAAGAAAAGAGATCTGAAGGGCTCGAGGGGGCTGCTCACTCTCTGCCTTCTGTCGCCCGCAGGCCTCCAGCATCAGGGCATTTTCAGAGTGTCTGGTTCCCAGGTGGAGGTGAACGACATCAAAAATTCCTTCGAGAGAGGTAACTGTGTATCTCTACACACAAGCAAAACATGTTGACAGACTCCGCCCTTCTGCCTTGCGCACTCATGGTGCACAGCCCCAAATCCTCCATCTTGCATGGACTTCACTGTGGGAGCTGGGGAATGAGTTGTTACTTTGAGAAGGAGAAAAGCCTATGAGCTTTGTCCCCTAGATTAGGACTCACAATGACTATCATGACAAGTGGGTCAAGGTAGCACCTGAGCGGGTTCTAGAAGGAGTAGGCTGGCCCTGGCCTAAATGGTGAAGATGTCTCCCGTCTCTTCCTCTTATCCCCACCCATGCTCCCTTCCTGTGACCCGGGTCCATGCCTTCCTCCTGTTCATAATTGACTGAGATGCAAGTTCTACTAAACTGTTAATGAGTACATTATAATTAGCAAAACCATGCACTCATCTAGCGTTAGGAAGACCCAGAATTGAATCAGTTGATGGTGAGAGTTGGCCAAATGGACTCTGATCTTAATTTGGCCTCTGTTTCCCCATCTGCAAGATTGCAGGATTGTTATGCAGTTTAGATTGGACCTGTGAAAACACCTGACCCTTTGCTATTGGTTGTTAATGCTCTCCGGTTTGCATTGCGATTTGCATTGCGTCTACTTCGGGTTCGTCTGTGTCTTCCCTCTGCTTGGAAATCAGGGCAAAAATGCAGAGTAATGATGGCACGGAGATTTCCACCATCGCTCTGTATGTGTCCTGTTTTCCCTGGCCTAGAGTTGCCAAGAGTCCTTTGAAGTTGGAAACCTTGGCTGAAGAGGTAAACTTGACACCACAGTGTTTTTTCTGGTTTCAAAATCCCTAACCAATACCACGTGTGGGGCAGACCAGTCTCCCAGCAGCAGCTAAGCATGCCACGCCTCCTGCACAGCCATGGCGGCCAGGAGCAAGTGGCTAAGCATAGGACTCTGTGTGGCCACCACACAGCTGTTATATTCTCTTGGAAATTCCTCGGCTTTCAATACCTAGGTAAGGTTTATCTGAGCTCGTGTTCAGCAATTCCCTGCCCTGGAAAGTAGGGAAGGGAGACAGGAGGCTCCTGAGAATAGGCTTCTCCAAAGATGAGCATGTGTTAAAGTGTAAATGGCTGCTCTGTGAACTGTGGGGAGGAAGAGCAGGCCAGTGGGTGCACACTGGAGTTTGGTGTAAGGCTCTGGGCCACGTAATGCTCTTGAAGGAGTCCGGTTGCTATTCATTCCCAAGAAGCCGGCAAGCAGCCAACTAGCTAATATCTTACACCCATTTGCCATAAAGGAAACGATAATTCTGTGTGTCATCGATTTTCTTTGTAAATATTCACTTTCCTTACAAACTCCTGGGTTACAAGTGAGAGTACATTTTCATATTCCCCTCCAGTTGAAAGCAGCTTCCAGATATGCTGTAACCCCAACATGCCACCTCAGCAAATTGCCTGTTTGTTTGGTGCAGGTGTTCATATATTTCTGGTAAATTTTACTGACTTGTGTTGCATAGCCAGACCAGCCTCCACTCTCTCTTTCTCCCAGACCAATAAGAGACACTGAATGCAGGTTTTTGAAGTCATGTCAAGCTAAATTTACTGATTTTAGCTTTAAGAAAAAAAAATCCTGGGTAAAATTATAAACTCCACAATGTTTTATTTTAAGATTTGGGCAAGTTGTAAGGGAATGTTTGGTAGCATAAGATTTTTTTAAGCTTTATTTTAGCCAGCTATTTTTAGGTTAATCATGGGGTAGGATATCTAAACCAATTATTTCAATTTTAGTACCGTATAATCTTTCAGAGAGCATAATTAAAAGACGTGTATATGTGTGTGTGTGTGTGTGTGTGTGTGTGTTTGTGTTTAAGTACACAGGTTTTTGTTGAGAGAAGGAAAGTGCATTTAATGAATTTTCTTTTTTAGGTGAAAATCCTTTGGCTGATGACCAGAGCAACCACGATATTAACTCTGTGGCCGGCGTTCTGAAGCTCTACTTCCGTGGGCTGGAAAACCCCCTCTTTCCTAAGGAAAGGTTTAATGACCTGATTTCTTGTATCAGTAAGTGGGCTTTCCTCTGTTTCTTTTTTCTTAGTCTTTCCTCAAAGAAATTCTCTTACTACCAACCTCCTGGCAAGGCAGTTTCCCACATCCACCTCCCCCTATTCACTCCATCACCACCAAATGTCTGGGGCCATTTGTTTACATTCTGGGTCCAATGTGAGTCACCCTCTCAGCTGTAGCCTGCCCTTAGCTGAGTGGACTTTGCTCGCTGAACACCTTCAGGCTTCATGGACCCTGGAGCTGATTGCCTGGTCACCAGGGCGGGAAAAAACAGGTGCCGGACAAAAATGACATAAGCTTGGAAATGTAGCCTTTCCGTTCTTCGTTTTCTTAATTGATATTAAAAGATCTTTGAATTCTCCTTCAAGGAATACAGTAAAATGAGATAAAAGACCATTTTGTGGTACAAGAATGCGAAGTGGTAGTTATCCGTCTGCAGGAATCTCAAGCCAGTAGGCAGATTATATGCAATATATTGTGAAGCTGACAGTCACCAGCAAAGCAGTGGTATTTTTTCTTCAGCGGGGGATTTTGACAATTCACAGAGGAAGCTGAAAGTCATGAGAGCAAACACTAGCTACTAACCACAATCAGGTTCATGTCCGCAGGTAGGAGTCCAGCTGACCTCAACCCTGTAGGTGCATAAGGATCAGAATCTACCCTTAATGATGAACCTCCCCAACCCCACCATCACCCCCGTCCCCAAGTCACCACCACAGCCTGAATTAACAAGTCCATTGACTTGACCTCCGTTCTCAAGCCTGTTTCCCATCCCTTGTCTTCTCCAAAGTGAGCACACCGATCCCAGATCTGGCTCTCTCTTCCTTCCCGCATCATCCCATGCACACAGCACAGATTGGAACAGGTAAATCAGTCACTTGTTCTCTCCCCTGCTGAAAGCCTATTTCAGTATGTCCCACATAAAAACATACTTCTCGATATGGCCCATTCATAGAAGTGAGCTGATCCTCTAACCGATCTTTTCTGGGAGCTTAACTATTCCCACTGCTGTGCCTCACCTACCTGACTATTTGCAGCTGTTGAAATACGCAGGGTACCGTCCCAAGCAGCACACGTGCTGGGCCCCCCATGCTTTTGCCCAGGCTGTTTCCCCTGCTATCCTTGCTAGCCATTGCCACCTTTCCTGAAGGCTTTGCCAACCTGGCATTTTTCCAAGAACACCAGCCATTTTCCCTGTCACCCCACATAGAATTAGTCACCTTCTCCTCTACTGATATTCTACCATATGTATCGGTTTTAGGGCTTCTATTACTGTGATTAAACACCATGGCCAAAAGCAACTTGGAGAGGAAAGGGTTTATTTCATCCTATACTTCCAGGTAACAGTCCACCACTGAGGGAAGTCAGGGCAGGAACTCAAGCAGGCCTGAAACCTGGAGGCAGGACTCGAGCAGAGGCCCCTGAAGAACTGAAACAGTTAGAGAATAATTGGGGTGGCTGATTCTGATTGTCTGGGAGGAGAACAAAAGAAGTGTGGACTTTCTGGAGAGAGGCGAGGGTTCCATGGAAGGGTTTCTGGGAGATGGACCTGTGTGTGTGAGGCTGGGGCTTAGGTTATATCTGGCTATCTTTTTCATGACCCATCGCCTTCTTGGGGCTATGTGGGTGATGAACTAACAAGTACTCACTGGTTTGTTCCCTGTGACTTGCGCAGCCTCGTTTCTTATTCCATCCAGGACCAGCTGCCCAGAGGTAGCACTACCCCCTGTGAGCTGGGCCCTCCCACATCAATTATTAATCAAAAAAATGGCCCACAGGCTTTCCTACAGGCCAATCTGAGAGGGGCGTCTTCTCGGCCGAGGGTCTCTCTTCCCAGATGGCTGCCACATCAAGCCGACAGAGTGAGCCAAGATAATGACATCTTGGTCATTTTTCACTCCCGTCGCCCCACGTCGTACTTTTACAGATCTGTCTCCTTCCACTAGAAGATGGTTTACTTTTACAGATCTGTCTCCTTCCAGGGTAGAGGTCAAGCATGAGGCTTCGCACGCAGGCAGCCCAGGTTCACATCCCAGCCCTGCCGCTTGCTCGTCACCTCTGCGACAGCAGGAAAATTCAGTAAGCCTGCTTCTGCTTCGTTTCTCCTCGGTACAATGAGCGGGGCGTCTGATACACCACGGGATAGTGAGAGCCTCGTGTGCCGATGTATGTCATATCTCACAAGCTTGCCCACCACAATGCAGTACCGGTGGCCAGCCCCACGGCCGGGGATGTCTGGTGGATTGTTCGGGTCTGTAGCCTACACTTGCCACGGTTGATTCCCAGTATATAGTAAGTGTTCAGTTCATTATTGTTGGTAAAACTTAAAAGAACCAAGGCAGCAAGCACCAAAGTTCTTTTGCTGGCACCAGTGCCTAAAGTTCTGGCTCTAGTTGTATGTTAGCTCCTCAGCTGTTACACCCCCTCACCCCCCAACCTCCCCACACACACTCTGGACAGATACCCTGTATGGCAGTCAGAAGTGTGAATAGTGTATTCATTCCACAGTTCTTTCATAGCCTGGATAGTTAGTTGCAGTGACTGCTGGCCCAGCTACAAAGAGCTGAACTGGAGGTGTCTAACTTTTGGAACACTTCTTTGGCCATGTCCAGAAAGTTCCTCATGTCCTTGCCAGAGAGATTAAGTCTGGGCACCGAAGTGCTTCTGTGGTTTCCTGAAGACATACATCATATCAATTGAAATGCAGCAATTGGGCAAAGGCCATGGGAATGCATTACCAGTTAGCATTATTGAGTCATTTCAAACTTTCATGGGTGAGAGATGGCTTTCTATCGTTGGTATTAATAACTGGAGTCACTGGGTCAGGAAGATTTAGTTTCAAATCGTGGCTTTTCAAACTTTGTAAACTTGGGCAGAGATTAATACTTAATCTTATTAAATAACCTGTTTCTTCAACTCCGTAGGATGTGTGTGAAGAACAAATTAGATAATCGTATACAGTGTTCTGCAGCCTGCTTTGACAAAGTAAGCCTCGGTCAGTGATCCTGGCTCTCATCACTCTGTGAGAGCTGTGCCTGAGGAAAACTCAGGTCACGTGTGCCAATACCAGGAGTAACCACTTCCCCCTCTAGCTGTTCTAGCTAATGAATTTCTCTGGCATAATTGCTTCAGATGCATTTGGAAATTAAGTTGCAACATCCGGGACAACATAGAATTGTTTTTTGTTTATCATTTGTGTGTGTGTGCGCGCGTGCGTGTGAGTGTGACAGGGCGGGGCAAACAAGTCCTAGTGTGCATGTGTAGATCAGCGAACAACCCTCAGGAGTCAACTTTCTTCTTCACTTACCGTGGAGTCCAAGGATCCAGTTCATGTTGACAGGCTTATACTTCTTCCTATCTCCCAGGTTTTAGTGGGGCATTTTTGGTTTGGTTTGGTTTGGGGGGAGGGATTGTTTGTTTTTGTTTTTAGTGCTGAGGTTCAAACCCAGGCCCTTGCCTTCCACCACTGAACTACATCCCCATTGCAAGACCCACATCGTGGAGAAGACACAGGAGATGTCAGGGCTGCAGATTGTTGGGTGCATTTTGCAGACTGAGCTAGTGTTGTGAGTTGGATGTGGATTTTTTTGTTAGTGCTCTGCTTACAAACTCTCATATGTACCGAGCAGTCTGCTTCAGTCATGGTTTTCCTAATAAGTCTGATTATTTTAAGTCAACGTTTTCAGAATGGGATCATTTTCAAGGGCGCACATTGGATCGCTCCTTATATGGCATCCCCTTTAGATAGCAAAGCCTCTTCTTCTATGTCTAACCTCTTCAAAAGGAAGAGATTCCTGGCTATTACTGATTGATCTCTAGATAAGCAGTTGTTCTTCCCAACATGGCTGTGGTATATCTCCATTTTCCCTGACTTTTTGATAAAATTTGAGAATGGCATACATCACTCATTATTATACCCCCTCGCTGATACTGTAAACTTTTTGTTGTTGCTGTGTGTGTGTGAGAGACAGACAGAGAGAGCTGTGGAGCGCATATGGAGGACAGCTTTCAGGAGCTGGCCTCCCACTCCGCTAGGGCAGGATCTGTTGATCTTCACAGTATACTCCATGCCCGCCCTCTACAGGTCTGGGGACATTTCTCCTGTCATGGCCTCCCATCTCCCCATCAGAGTGATGAGATTACAGATCCTCACCACTGTTTAGCCTTTAACTCAGATCCAGGGATTAAACTCCGGTCATCTGACCAGAGTCATCTCGCTGACCACGACACTATAAACTCTGGACTCTCTGACTCAAACTAATGGCTTGTCTGCAACATAAAAAGGTTTCTAGTCACTCAAAGACTTGATTCTTGCATTCAAGAAACTAAAAATCTAACAAGAAAGAAAAGATGGTTATGAATGGACGCGGTATAAGTGAGTATTGCTGGGAGTGCTGAGACTAAAGCGCCAGGAGAAAGAATCTCAGGGTGACAGGGCATTCTTACCTGTAGCATCTTCAGCATCCCAGTAGTTGGGTTTGATTTTCCTCTTAAGGCCGTTTTCTGTGACAGTCCATGTCACAGAAATGTCCCTTTTGTCATTCCTAGGAGCTTATGTAAGTTTCTGGAGCACCCACCGCGTTTTGCTTACCTATTTCTGTATTGCTTGAGAGGAAAGAATCTCAAATGTGTGCATGAGTTACTCTCCTGCCTCTGTGCCTCTGAAGAGCCTCATTCTCTGAACGCAGATAGATGTGTGTGATACAGGGGCGTTTGTAACAGCATGCTTCGTGGTTAATGCACGCGACCCATGCCCCAACTCACTGGAAATGTCTTTTAAAAGATGAATTACCCAGATGAACACATGATGAAATCATATTAAATGTACACTGGGAATGACGAGCTTCATAGTTTCTCCGTTTCTCACCCAAGCACTGTTGTGGCTTTTTGCATTTTTTAACTCATCTACTTTCTGAATGGCTTTGGGAGCGCTCCAGATCATGCCAGCAGTCTGGGCCATGTGCAGCATGACCATGCATCCTGGCTCTGAATTCCTAGGGTGTGCAGGCAGGCAATTATACAAGTAAGGCATGGAGTTTTCCTGGCCTGCTCCTGGGCCCAGATGAAACATTTTTCCTTCGTTTTGCATAATGTATCCTTATTTAGATGGCTTCTTGGACATGAGACAGCATTTTTATAGCAGGTTTGTTTTTTCCTGTCACAGAGATAACTCTAAAAACACACAAAAGGTACACAGGACAAAATAATTCCCCCCCCCCATAACCCAAAGAGAAGCAGTTACGTGTTCCCTCTGGGCTTTTGTGCATTGATGTGCACACAGTGCTTTTAAAGCCAGTGTGGAAGTATTCTGTCCTGACCGCTCGTGGTGTCCCTTCTCTTTAACATCTACAGGAGACGGTAACCCAGCGACCTCCCTGTAATTAATCACCCAGTTTTAACAATTCCTGTCGCTTGGCTGATCTACCTCCACAGCCCCAGCTGTCTTCTCTGTGACATAATATCATGTATCTGTGTGTACATATCTCTAGGAGATTAGGGATTCTCTCTCCCCCCCCCATCAAAACTCTTAGCATAAAACAGTAGGTGGTCATTTCAAAGTGGTTGAAAATGCTCAGAAGCACATAGAACAAAATACTGTCCCTCATAATTCCGCTGCCCAGAGTGGAACAGTAGTGGACAGCACTGAGGAACTTCTTGTGTGTGATAAACACCATCGTGTTGTGCGTTAGCATATGGGCTGACCTTGATACCACTGCCGTACTCTAAGGTCAGCGACTCCTCGGAGCCATCAAATAGGCAGTCTGTGCTGTCCACAACTAGCTTTTATCATGTAATTAATCTGTTATCACTGTTGAAAATTATACGATAGACTAAGAACATCAGTCTGTCCTCGACACAGGGAGAATGCCAACTCCTTGAGTGCCTTCCCAGCTCCTGCACATAATACATGCATGTAATACATGCAATGCATACCAACAAAAGCACCTTTATGTAATAGTTCCCTTGGTATATGTTTCATCCACTGAAGAGCAATGAGCAAAGGGTTTGAGTCTGCTTTATACAACCATTACCACAATTAATTTTAGGATGTTTTGTTACCCTGGAAAACTTAAAAAAAAAACAACCCACTTAGCAACCCTTGCAGTCGCTTCCATTGAGCTATAGCCGTGCCCACCCTCAGCCTCTCGACCACTGACTTGTTTTCTGCCTATAGATTTGCCTTTTCTGCCTGCTTCACATAGACAGACTCATACAACCCGTGGTCTCCATGGCTGGATCTTTCACTTAGTGTGTGTCATCCCCAGGCATTCATCCTACGTTATCGGAAAATAATAACTTATAGTACGAGTATACCATTCCTACGTGCTTTCGGTGAGAATTCATCATACCACATAGCAGCTAATCACCGTGAAGTTTCTTTCTGAAGTGATGAAAATACTCTAAAATTGACAGAGGTGTAACACTAGTGTGTTAAGTTTATTAAATTTATCATTTAAATGGTTAAATTATGTGACCTGTGGATTGCAGCTTAATAACGCTGTTATAAGCTAAACTGTGCCGTGATGTGCTACCTTCCAAGGGTTTATACTTTTAATATGGTTTTTACTGGTCATATAATGGCTTCAGTTTTATGTAACAAATCCTACTTTTAGAGATTTGTGTTAACTGGAGATAGGAAACATATG
The DNA here is from genome assembly GCA_026225945.1 of Cricetomys ansorgei. Taxonomy (NCBI): domain Eukaryota; kingdom Metazoa; phylum Chordata; class Mammalia; order Rodentia; family Nesomyidae; genus Cricetomys; species Cricetomys ansorgei. The sequence continues at coordinate 4,419,415 of JAMJFZ010004059.1, read as the reverse complement.
GCATTCTCTGTTGTGTTTCTTTGTACACGAATCTATTGTCCACTCTTGGTTGTTTAGTGGGAGAAAAGCCTTTGAACTCTTTTTATTATTACCTGTGCCTGTGCCTGTGCCTGTGCCTGTGAGTGCCCACAGAAGCCAGGGGGGTCAGGTCCCCTGGAGCCAGAGTGAGCCACCTGGGAAATGAACGCAGGTTCTCTGCAGGTTCTCTGCAAGAGCAGTAAGTGCTCGTACCAACTGAGCCATCCTTCCAGCCCCGAGCTTTTGAGCTCTTCCCGGCACTGTATGTTACAGCTGTTATAAATTGCTGCTTTTTTCTGATGTACACTGTGGCTTTCTCTCAGACTCCGCATTTCTATTTAATGTCACAGAACTGTGTTCTTAAGATTTCCCTGATCTCTGAAAATGCGAATAGCTGAGTACCTGATAGGTAAAGCTAAGACCTTGCAAATGAAGACTGTTTCCCTCCCTTGCTCGATATGGTAAGTCAGCAGATCAGGGATTCTTATTTGTTGTTTCTATAAAATGCTTATTTCTTTTTAAGTGCTGCTGTTTATTGAGGAGGTAGCAGTGGCTTCACTCACAGAAGTCAGTCCGTTACAAGCTAGTTACACAGGGTTTCCAAGTGTTTATCTCCTAGCCGGGAAAGCAAGTAGTAATTCAGGCAAGGGCGATGCTAAGATCCTTCTGAGTGTATGAGCATGCACCTCCGCTTTCTCTTTCCCTTTTATGCACACAAGCAACTGATTCATACCTTGCTTTTTGTAGTAAGAACCTGAGCAGACCCTGAGATTGGTAACCTCACCTTGAATGCTGCTGGTTGGGCTGCGGAGCTCAGAAATACATGTGTGCTTGCTTTGTTCCTGCCCGTATGTGGCCACCAAAGCGTTCCTTGTCTTTACGCCTAAGGAGAAATTTCTGTCTTGTGGCTTATTTATTTTGTTTCCTGGCAGATGAATACTGAGTGCCACCAAAGAGCCAATATAAAGGGGGGGGGGCGGTGGCCATTTGGGCTTGTTGCCATTTCCTCAAGTAGCTCAAGTTCTGTGGCATTTTCACACACGTTCATACAGCCATCACCCTGTGACGGGGAGGCTGGGAGGCTGACGTGAGATCACCTTGGGAGCGTCGCACACATGGCCGGGATTGGATGCATGCCACTTTTACCTAACTGCATGAGGTCTTTAATTGTGGGAACAAAAGCCGGCTTAGAAGAAATCCAAGCGATTGTCCCGATTGTCCTGACGCCCCCTGTGCTGAGAATAAATGTCTCTATGTCCAGTGCAGCTGAAGGATCACGAATTGCCAACTAGGAGCGCACATTAGTCGGTGCGTTTGTAGCAACCACAAATTCAGCCCTGCTAACTGCACTCGGGAGAGGAAGCAGGCTGTTTTTAGCAGAGCCGAGCTCCTGCAGGCTGCACACACAAGCCCCCCCATGAAGCCCACCAGGAGGCACCTAGGCGTCCACTGTAGGACTGAGGCCTTGGCACAGATGAATCTGCAGCAACCTCAGGAAAGCCAACAGTGGTCCTGTTTCGCTCTGACTTGTGGGTACTGTAGTTGCAGGTGCCATACTCTCGCATGGTGTGATCTGTCATCTTTTTGGAGTCTCTCTTCTATCCCCATTGCTGTTCACATCTAAATCCTGCGCTTGCACCCCGTGGGCTCCCCAGTTATCCTTCTTCAGTGGCGAAATACACAACATAAAATCACCGTCTCTGGCTGTGCAGTCAAGCTAAGTGTGTTCACAGCCTTGTGAATCCATCATCACCGTGCACTTCCAGGATGTGTTCTTCCTCCCAGGCAGAAACTTTGTAGCCATCAAACAATCGCTGCCCCCTTTTCCTCTTCCCAGGCCCCTGCCGCTTGCTTGATAAATTAGCCTAATACAGGTGCCTCTTATAAATGGCATCATGTAATAATTGTCTCTTTGCGTATGGCTGGCTTTGCTTAGTGCCTTCACGGCTCATCCCCGGCTGGACCTTCCTCTTCATGGCTGAGTAGTATTCCAGTGCCTGCCTACACCTCATTGCCTATCCATTCGTCTGTCTATCAATATTTGGGTGGCTCCCGCTTTTTGGATATTATAAATAATATTACTGTGAATTTTGAAACTGCATTCAAGGAGAGAAAGAAGGCTGAATTTAGAAAGTTTTTTAAGCGAGAGGTTCTTAACATCAAAGTAAAGCTCCTGGGAGCCGTGACTCGCCTCACCTCGCCTCGGCTCTGGAGTGACTTTCCCTTTATAAGACACGGCAGACATTAAAGCTGATTACGCAGTGACAGCCTCTTGTATGTCTCCTCCTCCCCTTTTGTTTTCAGCTCTCAGCCAAGTCCCCAAAACTTGCTTTTAAGTTGCTAAATTTCTGTCCCATATACTCAAGCAACTTAAAAAGAGAATTAGCTTGGAGACTCAAAAGACTGGACACTTGTAAAGGGCACATGGTTTTTCTTGGCTTCCTCAGCACCTGCGGGTGCCTTTATATGTAGCCAGCAAGGAGGAAAGGTCACTGCCGACCAGGGAAGAGCAGCGAGGCAGCTCATCTTCGCCCTGGCGTATCTCCGTGAGTGTGGTAAACTGTCCAATTGCTTGGTTTAGAGCATGATCAAAGGTCATTTATACAAAAAGTTTTCTAATAGTAAGGGGGGAAATGTGACTAAACCCCAGATTTTTCTATTTTTTGTTATTTATGTGTGTACGTGTGCGCCTGTATACGTTTATATATACCACATGCATACAGGAGCCCAGAGAGGCCAGAAGAGGGCGTCAGATCTCCTGGAACTGGAGTTCTGAGCCAGTTGTGAGCTGGCATGTGTGTGATGGGAGCCAAACCTGGGGCCTCTGCAAGAGCTCTTAACTGCTGAGCCGTCTCTCCAGCCCCCAGTGTTAATCTTTAAGAACGGAACATGCTGTGTATAATTTTACCTCTCGGCGTGGTGTTCTTTTTAACAGAAGGAAGCAACAACCTTAGACTTGTTTAAAGTCCGCTTTTAATAAGCCTCTAGCCAGTTAAGTAACATAAAATAGTGCGCAGCGTCTGTAGAGTTCTGGACAGGCAGTTCCCCACTTAGGTTCTCAGTGGCTTGCAGGTCGCCTCACTATAAGTACTACATCTTGCCTACTCTAGTCTTGTGTTCTGTGCCTGCTGGGACTACACTGTATAGCAAGTTCATCACTGCATTCTTGTGGCCTGAATTTATGCACCTGCTTAACACCTAAAAATAATAAGTATGTACACTTTTTTTTTCCCAGAAGAAATAATCAAGGCTCACTGCTTGGAAAATACATTGTGTGTTTATACTCAATAGATAGCACGTGCCCTCCCCCATTCATGGTGGATTTTTTTTTTCCATTTTAAAGTGCGTTACAAATAAGAAAGTGAAATACACCTTATCTGATTCACAATAGCTACACGCATGCTGTTAGTTACTGATTTGAGCTAAAAGAATAAAAACACTATAGGAATGTTAATCACGTGATATTTCCACATTCTGAGTAGAGGATTTCTGACTCCTGTTTTCTGGGAGAGGAGCAGGCTTCATTTCCAGCCGAGGCACACATAGCGGTGGAACAGAGGTGTTCACCCCCCTCAATCTGATAAACCAGGTACTGTTCTGTAGACTCACTTGTGGTTGAGCAAAAATACTTATCTTTCAAGCCTTTTCAACTGCATAGATGGTGAAACAAAATGCCTACTTTGATAATAAGTAGAAAGCAGCCTCCCAAGTCAGCACTCAAAACTCCAGGGAAAAGAGCTTGGTATGAGTAAGTAGGGCCGTGGTTCCCAACCTTGGCTGCATAAAAGAATCCCAGGGATTTTGGAAACCTCCCCCGTGTGAACCCAAGTCAAGGTTGAGTGCCACTAGTTAATTCAAAAGGGAAACCAAGTAGAACAGGATCTTAGTCGCCCACAGAGAAACAGTAAAACTTACTGGGGAAATTAGCAGTGATATAATCAGAGGTGGAGCCACCAGAAATAAAGTATAGCTCAGAGGTCGCCATGTTAGCCCTCCATGGACAGTCATAGCCTTGAGACTGGATGAGGTTGCTGTGGCAAGAAGGGGGAAGCAGCCTTGAGGGCAGCCTGTGGCTTGGCCTCAGCAGCTCAGGAGAGTGGGATACATCAGTGTCTCCAGAGCAGTTAGAACAAACCATAATATAAACACAGGAAACCTTCAAAATTACTTCAGAACATTGAGACAGGTGGTAGGTAGGTAGGTAGGTAGGTAGATAGACAGACAGACAGAGACAGACAGATGTACACATACATGCACACATATATGATATATCTGTATATACATATTGATACTAGTGTATCCCAGAAAGCTGGCTTAGTTCACATGTAGCAAGAAGGCATTGGGACCATATGCGCAGCAAAATCTTGAGCTCGCAATAAGGGTGAGAAGTGGTTTCTAAATCTAAAAGGACTCTAAACTACTCAAGGCCAAGACGGTAAGACATCACATAAAATAAACCAGTGTGGTACATACCTGTTACCCCAGCACTTGTGAAGCAAAGCCCAGAGGATTCTCAGTTTGAGATCATCATAGTTACACAGTGAGACCCTGTCTCAAAAACTAGGTAGGTAAAGAGGGCGAAAGGCGGGCAGGGGCCGTAAGCAAGTAAACTCAGGGCAAAATGGAACAGTGATGGGTCGAGGGAAACACCACCCCCGGAGGTGGTGACACACACAGTGACTGCTTCCTGTGATGCCTGCCATCACATCTTCCCAAAAGCGAGGTGTTGCTGCTGACGCTTGGGTGTGTCCCTGTAAGGGATCCACTGCAGTGATCCACTCTGACCTTGTCATCTTCTGCCTGCAGGAATAGATAATCTCTATGAGAGGGCGCTTCACATCCGAAAACTCCTCCTGACATTGCCCAGGTCGGTCCTTATAGTGATGAGGTACCTGTTTGCCTTCCTCAACCAGTAAGTACCCCCACCTTCTGCCAAAATGCCCGTCTGCATTCTGTTTCCGAACCCTACAAAGTGTGCACTGAGTCCCATCCATCAGTGGAGTCAGAGGGAAAGTGATTGGATGTAGGCCAAAGGGACATTTTTTCCCCCTCAAGAGATCAAGGTCTTGTTACAAAGCATGAAAAGACTGCTCCAGATGGAGAAGCTGTGGCTGGCCATAAATGCAAAATATCCAAAATACTACTATATAACACTTCCTGGTGAAATATGTGTTTTTCCAACTTCCATCGAAAGCGCATGTCATAAATGTTTTTATCACAATGATGTAAGCCACCTTCTCCTAGCAGAAAATTCCTGTTATTTATTTTTTCTCTCAATGTTGCAGTCAAGGGTGGAGGGAAACTGTAGATGGCATAGACATCAATCCGAAAGCACAATTTTTCACAAATTCACTGAAATGAGACCTTGTCAAGAAGAAAATATTTGTAATACAGTCTCTACTACAATGCTACGGGGAATTTTAAGAAGTCACTACATTGTTTTCAAAGACCCAGTGACCCACAATGGCCTAGGAAAGCAAAGTTCCAACCAAGAAAGTTCTCAAGGCCTGAATATAGCTTCACGAAGCTTGAGTGAATGGCCAGGATCTCGTGAGTCAGGCAGCTGGCACAGCCTTCAGAGGTTCTGCCCGAAGATGCCTGCACTTGCCTGCACGGAGAGATAGGGCCCGCCTCAGCCCAGGATGCTCGACGCGGGGATCCTGCAAAGAGAGACTGGCTGTTCTTTTCTGCTGTAAAACCAAGCATGAAAACCACAGTTTTTTAAATCAAGTCTTTGTTCTTCAAGCCAGGCCTAAAATAAAGACCCAGAAGGATTAAACCTGACTCTTCCCGCTGAGCACAGGAGTGAGTTTTGAAAATTGAAAATTCTTATTCTGCATCTCGCCTCTTCCCCTGATCCCATGTTTCAAGGTGACCTGTCACTCGGTCACCCGGTGGCATTGTGACGCTGCTTTTCTAGGATTGTATATTTGAGGAATGGCAGAAGGGAAGGACATATGGAAGCTGTAGGGATCACTGTTTGCATTTCTTACTCTCTCGACTACCTTACCGCCACTGAAGGCTAAAGTACCACGCCAGGCGGCATCTTGGATGCTTCGCATCTGTCGCTGCCTCGCAAAGGCAGCTGCGTCTCCTCTCTCTCTTTCCACCTGTCACCTGCTCACCTGCGTCGTACATCCCCTTCGCCGCTGACGTTCCATACACTGAGAGATAATGCCCCAGAGCTCTCCGAAGAGTTGCAGGTTCCCTGTGTGCCGGCGGCAAGGCAGTGAAGAGCTGGCTCGCTTAGAGTAGCCTGGGAAACTGCTCCACAAATTACCTGTAATCTGAGTTTGGAAATTAGTAGCAGACAGCTAGAGCCTTCCCACCTTGGGTGGGATAACAAGGGAGTTAAGGGTTTCTTCCTTTGTCTCAAACTTTGAGCATCTTCTGTGGCACGGGTTGTCACCTAGTGGTGGTGGACACAACCGCGGTTACCATCCCTAGTGCTGCTCTTTGTCTCCTCCCAGAAAAGATACTTTGCCTTATTCTAGATTTTTTTCCAGGATCCATAAGGGGTGACTTAAGATGCCTTTGGATGATGGGGCAAATATAAAGGCATATCCGTAAGACTTTATGGAAGCTGCGCTGTCCGGCCTCTCCGCTGGGGTGGACGTCCTTCTCATCTCACAGCGTTAGGAAGCGCCTGCCACTCACAGGGAGGGGATGTGTGTCCTGTTTCCTGCCTAGCGGGTCGTAGCCATCTTACTCTGGGGTTCAGTGACCCAGCTTTAAATGGGATGGGATGTCACCGTTTTTTTCTAATAATAGTCTGTGTTTTCAAAGGTAAGGGTGCTGGAGACAGAGCTCAAAGATAGCGTGCTCCACTCTCCCCGTAGGATGTGAGTTCAGATCTCAGCACCCACATCAGATGGCTCACATCCACCTGTAGCTCCAGCTCCAGGGGACCTGACACCCCATTCTGCCCTCCACGGGGCACCTACACTCCCATGCGCGCGTGCGCACGTGCGCGCACACACACACACACACACACACACACTTTTCTTAGTAAAATAAACTCAAAATATGAGGTATCTTATTAAGAACTTTCTTCCTCCAAACTGCTCATTTACGAGTTCTCCCTTGCTTCCCTCCACAGCCTTTCCCAGTACAGTGATGAGAACATGATGGACCCTTACAATTTGGCCATTTGCTTTGGCCCAACACTGATGCCTGTCCCGGAAATCCAGGACCAAGTGTCCTGCCAGGCACATGTGAACGAAATCGTAAAGACCATCATCATCCATCATGAGGCTATTTTCCCAGATGCTAAGGAACTGGATGGCCCTGTGTACGAGAAATGTATGGCTGGAGGCGACTACTGGTGAGTCTAGGAACGGAGGCCTCCTCCTCCACCAAAAAACAAAAAAACACCACTTGGGGACACAAAGGCGCTGACTGAATCACAATGGTGAATAACCCAGGACTGGGGAGTTTAAAGTGCTTGCTGCTGATGCCTGAGGACCTGAGGTCAGATCCCCGGCACCTACATAAAAGTCAGATATTACAGGGTGCGTCCGTCCGTAACTCCAGCACTGAAGCCAGAGGCAGGAGGATACTGGGAGCTCGCTGGCCGTCCAGCGTCTCCAAAATAGTGAGCTCCAGCTTCAGTTAGAGAGACCCCATTTCAAAAACTGAGGGAGGGAGCACCAGAGGAAGACACTGGTGTCGGCCTCTAGCCTCTGCGTGCACATGCATGAGCCAGTACACCAGCACACACAGCACGCACCACACACACAAGTAAAAGTAAAATAAAATGAATTGCCCATAAGCTACCAATGCTTTTAATCTTTAAAAAGGGAAGAAAGAAAAAAGAAACAGCAACAGGATTTGAGATAAGTTAGGACAGTGAAGTCCGTGGCACCGAGGGCTTTGTTGTGGAAGCGCATTATTCGCCTCCCTTTCTCTAGAAAACTCTGACCTCTCTGGCTTTCTGTAAAGAACAAGGGTTTGTTTACATAAGGGTATATGTGGTGGTGCACTGCCCAGCCTGGTCCACATAGTTCCAGGGCAGCCAGGGCTACATAGAGAGAGCTGTCTCAGAGAGACGGACAGAGATGGGACAGAGACAGAATAAGAGTTTTGATGCCAGGGAAAGATGTATGTGTTAACTTTTAATGCTACACTAAATCAAGAAAAGATAACTAAATTAATGACTTCATTTCCATTCTTGGGTTTTATTTGGGTCCGAGTTTCCGTTTTCCTATGCTGGGATCAAAAGATTTCCTATCTTTTGTGCTTGACCAACAGTCTCGCATTGATCTGTGTATCCCCAGCCTAATCAGATAGGTTTATTCCATGACAAGAATCTTAGCATCCTTTCTTTACAAGAGACCTGTCAATCAAATATATTTTTGTTTTCATTTTCATTCTTACAAGTAAGTATTAATGTCTTGAGACTAAAAAATTTTAGCATGGTATCACTTCCCAGCCAAGTACACAAGTGAAGTAGAGTCCATTGAGTAAGCCTAAAAGGCAGGACTCTTCACATTTCTGTGCCCATTATCTGATATTTGATAAATCTGCTTTAGACACTTTTTTTATAGATCATAAACAAAAGAAGTCTCAAATCCTCGAGGCCCTCTATTGTGCCAGCTAGTGGTGCACTTATTTATCATGAATACTCTACAAAATAAGAGAGGCCCGTGAGTATGCCTAGTGATTAGTAATTAATATTATTTAATAGTAACTGGGCACAGCCCAAAGGTATCATTAGTCTACTTTCTGTTGTTGTGACAGAATACCACAGACCGGGTAATTTAGAAGAGACCTCCTCACAGCTGTGGGGGCTGGAAGGCCTCATGTGAAGGCCTCCAGTGAGGACCGTCCTGTCCCCAGCAAGGTAGAAGGCGTCAGGTGGCGAGTACAAGAAACAGGCCTGCATGCCCAGATCTCTGTGGGCCTCCTGTGATCTCGATGCACTTCAATCATCAACACGGGAACCTGGAGAAAGCCAGTGAGACAGTAACACCAGGTCCATCTGATTCCAGAGCACACGAGTCAGCCCTTCTGGCGCGGCCAGGATGAGCAGCATCTGACGGAGACACATCCGTCCTCTTAACCCTCCACTCCTCTCAGGAGACCGCTGAGCTCCGTTCCCTTCCACAGGACTGAGGAGGTGTGGAACAAGTGCCTGAGAGATAAAAAATAACTAAAATTACTCCTTTTCCCTACTTAAGTAATATACAGGGTAGTGGCTAAGAAAACTGTTATTTCCAGTTGTACTGCTTTCAGAATTAGGAGCCAAGCGCACTGTATTTGAATTTGTACCATTACACATTACACATGAAAGTCAGTCCAGCAACGCTGGCTTGTTGATGTAAGATACTGACTGAAAGTGTCCCCTGGGAAAGTAGGTGAGTGAACTCAATCCTGCTGAGATTCATGACTTCATCAGTCACGTGCACTTTGAGGCTATGTGCGGGAGCTATGCTCAGCACTCCCCAAATGTAGGGATATGTAAGAAGATCTGCCATCTTCCACTGTATCAAAGACAAAACGTGTGGATATCTGGTGAGTGTGTGGATTTGATTCCAGGGCGTTGTGCTATTGCTGCTTTTCCCAAACAGGCCTGTGTAATAATAGCTGGTGGCGTGGGCTGAAGAACGTCCTGTTTGTAGTGTTTCTATGGTACTGTGTGTGAGAGAGAGGACATTGGGTGTCTATCACTACTCTATCACTCTTCACCTCATTCCTTTGATGTAGGGTCTCTCCCTGACTCTTGCAGCCAGCGAGCTCCGCCTATCCTCCTATCCCCGGGGTTGCAGGAACACACAGCCATGCATTGGCTTGTTAGGTGGGTGCTGGGGACTCAAGCTCAGGTCCTCTTGTTTGTGCAGCAAGCGCTTTCACCCGCTGATTTGTCTGTCCAGCACAGCATCGCTGGTTTTAAACACGAAGTCAGTAATACAGCAGTCACCCTTGTCCCCCACTACCTGCAGTATAAGTGGGTGTTTACAGTAATACCAGATTGGCATTTTTGGCCAATACCTTTTATTAGCAAACACCTGAAGGCAGATAGTGGTAGTCACGTTGTTTTAGTTGCAAAACATGATAATAAAATGTGTGATCCTCGTAAAATGAAATAAACGCATGTCAAGAGATAGAAAAGATGCTGCAGTCACCTCACAGCAGCTAAAGAGCTCTCAACGTATATGTAGATAAGAATGGTGAATTTGCAAAAATGTCCCTGTATGTAAAGCAATAGTCAAATATACTCTACCTGGTCAACTAATTTACATTTTATTTGAATAAGAATTATTTGTAATACTTTTGGTCTCCTCTAAGTAAGTTTCTGTCTTAATAGGATTGTAGAAGGTGAATGCATACATACACACGTATATACACACACACAAAAACTTTAGTTGCTTTTCCCGTTGCTGTGGTAAAGCATCCTGACAGAAGCAACTTGAGGGTGAAGGGGTTTTTTCTGCCCCATAGCTCCAGGGTCCAGTCCACCATGGCAGCAGAAACATGAGGCAGCTGGTCAGACGTGAGCAATCAGGAAGCAAAGGGAGATGGATGCTTGTGCTCGGCTAGCTCCTTTTCTGCAGTCCAGGACCCCACTGTGAGGATCGGTCTTCCCACTTGAACTAACCTGAGCAGAGCATCCCTCCGAGGCACACGCAGAGGCTGCTCACCAGAGTCGGTGACCACTGGTACAGTGGCCATCATACACACACGTGACCCTGTGCACATCTACAGGCCAGATAACGAACGGAGGCTCAGGCCGCCTGTGGGCAGAGTAGAAGTTCACACTAGGAGTCTTGTGGTTTTCCTTGCTATGGTAATTACTCATTTAGAAACACTTTGGTTTCCTACACACATTTCCATTTCTCTCCACAGTGACAGCCCGTACAGTGAGCATGGTACACTGGAGGAAGTAGACCAAGACGCTGGCACGGAGCCCCACACCAGCGATGACGGTGAGTCCCGGGCTGGCGCTACTAGAAGTTGTTTTTAACAACTGAGTTCCCAGGCTTCTTTCGTTCGATCTAGCGTAGGCCGGCTTGGTGCTCGTTTGCTTTCGTGCTATATGTAAGAGCTGGGTATATGCTTCTAAAATGCCTTTTCTGCGCCAAGCCTTATCTTTTCAAGTGCTTGTTTTAAAGCAGGCGAGTTTGTCAACCTTTCACGTTTTCTTCACTTTGGGTCAACTTTAGAAATCCTTGTGAACCCTGGGAGGATGAAGTTAGCACTCACGTATCCTGCCCTTGCCCATTCTCTTAACACCTAGCAGACCTCCCCTCCTCACCCATTTTTAAGTGCGCCATATTTCGCTGTGACCGTGGGTCCGACGCTGCACACCAGGTCTATAGAGCTTGTCCACCTTGCCCGAGACCACATTCCTGCTGACTGGTGACTCCCTGCCTCCCCTCCCCCCAGCAACCCCCGTGCCCTCTGGCTCCGTGAATTTGACTATTTTAGGCTCTTGACATAAATGGAGTCATGCAGTGCGCTGGCTCACTTCAGGCCCGCCTGTGCTGTCCCACGTGGACCATTCCCTCCTTCACGAATGGTTTCCAGGTCTTCGACGCTGTCACTAGCGCTGCGGGGACCTTCCCTACGAGTTTATCTCTAAGTCCCGTTTCAGTTCTTTTGAAGCAGCATCTGAATTCTAGATCATATAATCTTATTTTCAGTGCCCCCCCCCTTTCTGTTTTCCGTAGCACCTGCAGCACTCTGCAGGTGTGTGCAGAGGTGCAGGTGTGAGGTGTGATGGGGTGTGCAGGGTTCTCGATTCTCCAGATCCCTGCACTTGCTGTCTGTGGAAGGTCACCCTGACAGCCGAGGGAGGCACCTCACTTTGGTCCAGATTCCCACATCCTTGGTGCTGATGATGTTAGCCATCTGCTGTGTCTGACATGGTCCTGTATTTCTTCTTTGACACCCTTCAAAATTCGTTTTTCTACATAGCTCTTATTCTCACAGAGGCTTATTTGGAGGTTATAATATGAGGTAGGGGTCGTTCGCCTTTTCTCCATGTGGATGCACGGCTGCCGCACTGTCCCAGCGCTGGTGCCCTTGCAGAGTTGTGTGGACTCTCCGCCCTGCCCTTCCCACGGCCCCCCTGCCTGTCCTCCACCACCGCCGTCATGCGAGACCTTTAACCTGAACACAGAACAAGACCTTGGCCTCTGTCCTTCCTACCACTCTTGAGCCTTTTCGATTCCACTTAAATTTTATGCTCTATTTTTCAAGTACTTTTTTAATCTTTAAAGTGAGCTGAGATCTGTGGTTACACTTGTTTCACAGATGTTGAGGTGGAGAGAGCCGCCGTCATGAACGGTATTTATCACTCAGCACAGGAGCGCATTTCTGATTGATACCCCCTCTTAAAAGGCCATTTCCTTTTCTAACTTTTAAAGTTTAGTACTTAACACTGATTTCCAGCACTTTTTCTGTGGTGCTGAGGACCGAGCCCAGGACCTTCCGCCTGTTGGAAAAGTGCTCCACCGCCAGCCTTGGGTTTATTGTTTGGGGTTTTCAAGACAGTGTCGCTGTACGGTACAGACTGACCATTCACCCGCACTGCTCCCACTCTGCCTCCAAGTGCTGGGAGTATCAGCATGTACTGCCGTGCCCAGGCTCCCTTTTCTTGAATACACACTGTAAGTTTTCTCCCAGAATCTCTTCAAATGTGTGCAGATCGCCTTTTCATCCACTGAATTTTTATTTTCATCTGTACTCCTGTACATTCTACCTGGTGCACTTAACATACGTACAGCTTGGTCATAAATATCGAACCTTTCCCCATCTCACTCTAGGTGTCTGACAATCCTAACACAGTTTCCGAGGCTTTTGTTAGCTCTCACTGAGTCTTGTTTTCTAGCGTGCATATAAACATTTTATGTAGGTCGTAGAACTTTAGCCCCATAGAGATAGCCGCCGTTTATTCCTCCCTGGGAACAGCCTAGAGGATAGCATGCAGTTTTAGCTCAAAGGTTTCCACATGGTCGGGTATTGTGAATTTCAAGTGCAGACTGTCAGACCAGCGGACTCTCAGAGGTGATGTGTGCCCAGTCTTGAGACGGTTGTGTCCTTAGGACGGTGTGTGGAGCTGCACAGTAAGGGAGGTGGTGACTATTTGTGGAAAGGTGCCACCCCAGTGGGGTTCTAGTATGTCACCCTGAAGTTCGCCAGGACATGAAGAGTGATGTTCTTTTGGTAGGGAGGAGGATGCTCGGCTGCCCATGTCAAGCAGACCCTACTTCTTCCTATGCAGAAGACCAAAGCCAGCGGCTCATGTGTCTGGTCATCTCCCGGGTTCGCGCTTTGGCTTGGCCTTTGATTCTCCCTCCTGACTTGATGGCTGGGTGATTTTCAAAAGCTGGGCTTTTAGCAGAAGAATAATTAGGATGCTTAATAGTGTCAATTATCTGGAAAGGAAGGTAGGCTGGCTCCCCGTTTTCTTTTGTTAAAAAGAAGTTTTTTTCTGGTCATGGTTTCCCCACCTTCCAACTCTTTCAACTCCAAGCCTTCTTTCTCTCTCTTTAGAAGACAAACAGGCCAAAAAAAAAAAAAAAAAAAAAAAAAAACAAATTAAAAAAATGTCAAGGCATGAGAAATATAGACAGACACAACCCTAAAAACACACAGCTGGAAACCATAATATACAGCCAGCAAGATAAAAAATGCCCCAACAAAGCATTATGAGACCAAAAAAAAAATAATCTCCAATGACGCATTGAGCTTGTTTTGTGTTGGCCACCTCCTGTGGGGCGTGGGGCCTGCCCTTACGTGTGGTTTGCATACCCAGTGAGACTCCATTGGAGAAAACTAATTTTTTTTTCCTTTGCAAGTGTTTGTCAATTGGAAATAGTGTCTGTCTACTTCCCCTCTCAGCACTGGGACCCCACCTGGCTTGGACCTGTGCAGGCCCCGTGCGAGCTGCCACAGTCTGAGTTCACAGGTGCATCCGTCCCCTCTGGCTCTGTCTGTCCATCTGCCTCCTTTTCTGCATGGCTCCCTGAGCCCTGATGGGGGTAGGGTCTGATGAAGACATCCCATTCAGGACCGCGTGCTTTAAGGTCTCTCACTCTCTGCGTATTGCCTGGCTGCGTGTCTCTGGGTTAGTTCCCATCTCCTGCAGAAGGAAGCTTCTCTGATGATGGCTGAGCAGGGCGTTGATCGGGAGGAGGCCACCAGGAGTCATTTTACCGCTACATTCCTTTAGCAGAGCGGCAGTGCTTGGTTTTCCTCTAAATCCGTGGCCTATCTCGTCTCAGGTTCTTGGCCACCAGCGCAGTGTCAGGCACAAGTTCCACCTCATTGAGTGGGCCATAAGCCCTGTGTTCTTTTTAGAAATCAGGTGAATTAGCATTTAAAGTGAAAGTTCACGTTTCTGTGGTGTTTCTGGAAGTGTCTGAACCTCACGCTCTGACGCCGTCCTTCTTTATGTCCCGAGTCCCTCCCTTTCTCTCTCTGGTTCAGGAAAAGCCTGGGCCAAGCCCAGCCACCTCTCTTCCCACACATCAGTTCCAGCCTCAGGCCATCTGTCAAATGTTCACACCTGGACTACAAGAGAATCTTTGTCGAACGCTCGGTACTGTAGACTTCATTCTGAGCACGGTCACCAGCTTTGCTGGCAAGAAATGCTTTGCTCTCAAACCACATGTTCTTACCCACACCAGCCTTCAAAGTTCTGTAACTGAATTAACCCGCCATGTTAGTTCCCTCTTTGATTGTCAGATACTGCATTTTCTTTTCTCTATCATGGTGTCACTGCAGAGACCAAATTCTGTTTTCAAGCCAGGCTGTCACAAAACAAAACTAACAAGGACAGTAGATGACAGAGCTAGAAGGAAGTGTACTGGGAATAATAAGGTCCACAGGAGAAGCCACAACACCACCTCTCACTAAAATTATCAGAATGGGAACATAGGACCTGATAGCACCAGGCCATCCAGCAGAGCTGCTTCCCCTCTGCACAGTTGTCAGAGCCAAGCAGAGCACTGAGCAATCGTGTTACACCCTTGCTATGATTGGTATTGATGTTGGCAGAAGCAACATTCTAAGACGTCTCTGCAGGACCCTAAAGGACCATAAGACTCTCTGTATGAAAGAGCCACAACGCCCCATGCCCTGAGATTGATTTGCCATGCAATGCCCAGACTAAGATGTCTCTAAATGGCTTATTGATTGAGACTTGACTGTGAAATGGCTCCCAGGAGAGTACAATAATGAAATTGCTGAATATTCCTTGTTGATATACTAACTAGGATTACCAATAAAATGATCTCTGATGCATGTGGTCATCCTTGCCTGACCTGCCCCACTGTTCAGTAAATTCAGTGGATCTGATAATCCTGGTGCTTGTTATGTGAAAAAGCAATGATAAAAAGATGTATGAAGATCACAGAGGTCATGATTCTGAAATTATTTGTGTATATAATCCATGTGTTGTTTTAGATAGCCTTTGGCCAGCTTTAACATCATAGCATTGCATGCACTAAAGAGCAGTAATGAGTCTCTTCCTTTCTCCTTCACACATGGTACATATTGTATTTCATTATCATGTCTTCTGCAATAGCTTTTCATCTTTTTAATTAAAAACATAAGTAGAAGGATACGTAGACACAAAGGTTTATAAATACTATGTCATGAAGTTACTTTTAATTGCCGTGTCTTCACTCCTTGACCATGTTTGTCTCTATCCTCAGGGAAAACCGGGGTACAGAGTTTGGTATCTCATCATCTCAGATCAACCAGAATGGATTCTTTCTCTGGAAATTTAGAACGAAGGGTCATTTTGTTTATTTAAAGTACTCTCCCAATATTGTTTTAACAAAATGTGATTTGGGGTGTATAGTGTTTACTCTTCTCATCACTCTCACAGAATTGCTTAAAAGCACCAGCTCCAGAGAAGGAGGTTTGTTCTGACTCATAGTTCAGGGGATGCAGTCCACCAGTGGGGAAGCGCTGGTGGCAGGTAATGCGGCCACATGAGTGACAGGCAGCTAGCTGGTTACCCTGGTATTCGGGAAGCAGAGCACTTGGCTGGAACCTAGCCTAGCTATAACTCTCAAGCCTTGCCCCATACAACCCAACAGCTGTCAGGTAGGTACCCAAAAGGTTCTGCAACATCACAAAACAGCACCACCCAGCTATGCCCAACCATTAAAACCATGAACCATGGGTGACATTTCATAATCAACCCAAAGCATTTACGTATGATCTGAAGTTTTACTCAGTTGCTAAAAGATGTTGTTGCCCTGAAAGCTCATACGGCTTTTTCCACGCAGGTTCTAGCGTTACGGGTGGGCTTTGTGACATAATATTTACCTCAAACACTGCCCACCACCAACACATGCTGCATTTCTTTGTCTTAAAAATGATTTGCTGAAATTTACACAAGCCCTCACATAAAGGTTTCAGTGTTTGTTGGTTTTCTTGCTTCTATTTCACATGCCCCAGAGAATTTTGAACTTGTCAAATGAGAAAGAAGCCTAGCTTTTATCCAAAAAATTTCTCACGTTGTTATTATTTGCAAGTGTAACAGATGCTGCAATGAACTTTGGGAAAAATGAATCTTTCAAATAAGTAGACTTGTTATCAAGACTAATAGAGAACAATTTCCTGAGCTGTCGTGAGGTGGGCAGCCCTTACTCCACCGCGTTCCCTGCATAGTCTAGACTATTTTGAAACAAACACATGCCCAGGTTTTAGCAAATGCATTGTTCACTGTGCAGATGTTTCTATAAGCATATACTCCGTGCATTCTATGTTTCCACTTATTTTTCATTCGCCGTCCACTCACCTCTGTGGAACGGCAGGGACAGGAGTGAGGGGCTGGTAGGAAGGAACAGGGAAAGGCCTTGAACGGAGGATGTTTCTGCAGTAGGTAAAGCACAAAGCACCTTTACTGGTTTTTTTTTTTTTTTTTCTCTTCTTTCCATCTAGGATTTAATCACAATTAGATCAGAGCTGGATTCTAGTCCTAGAAGTTTAACAGTTCCCTCCCCTTCTCCCTCCCTTCTTCCCTCCCTCTCTCTCTAGCTTTTCACAATCATTATGGATTTCTATGCATTTGCAAGAAACAATACAGAGAGATTTGTGTCTGCAGCTCTCGGTTTCCCGCAATGGTAATGTTGTATATGCACACACCTATGGTACAAAGTCCCGGCCAGAAGCTGATGTGGACACAGGCCATTGACCACATACACCTATCACCAGCGCCTGTGGGTTCACTTAGTGCCGTGTCGTTCATCACACGTACAGATTTGTGTGGCCACAATCACAGGCGGCATAAAGAAGGGTTGCATTAAAAGGAAACCTGCTCTCCCCTTTGTAGCTTCAACCACTTCCTCCATCGCCCCACACACACCACAACCCATGGCAGCCACTAGTCTACTCTGGCTCTCTACAGTTACGTCATTTGAACAACGCTGTAGGAATGGGGTTGTACAGCCTGCGGTCTTTTGAGGTCAGACTTTCTGTTTACTCAGTCACAGTGTCTCCCACCAGTATCTCTCGATCCCTAGAAAATACAGTTCTCGAATCCAACCTTGTAGCTGAAGTAGGAGGCGGTTTAGTCTAACGTATGAGCGTTTCATAATTAAATCTAAAATTTTTGTGAAATGAAAGTAAGTTTTCCTGAGTTTTGAGATTTCGTGCCAATAACAACAACAACAAAAAATCCCCTGAGGACAGTAAACATTTATCGTGATGATTTTATGTATTTCCAAAGCCAATCAAGCATGTTTGCTGGAATCCTGGGGTGGTTTTCTTCTGTTATAAATGCCTCTAACATTTTGCAAGGACGCTCCATCAATGTCAAAAGAAGATGAGAGCAACTGTGGAGGATACTGAACCAGGGAGAGGTTTTATATATCACAAAGTCAAAATCTTTTTATTATACTGTCACTGTATCTCTAATAAGAGGCTGAGGGAACTAAGATCTAATGCTCACTTTTTCTTTGCCTAGAAAACTGATGACAGCCAGAGGTATTTCTCGCTCTCTCCTTCAACTGCCTCTTATAGCCTCCTGTTTGATGGGTTGTTCGTTGCCCCCTTCATCCTGCTTTCAAAGCCTCGTGTTGACCTTTCAGAGAGCCTTGTCGGGCCTCCCTGACATCCCTGTCTCTCTGCATTTTCTATAGAGTGTGAGCCAATCGAAGCAATAGCCAAGTTTGACTATGTCGGGCGGTCTGCTAGAGAGCTGTCCTTCAAGAAGGGGGCCTCCCTGCTGCTGTACCACCGCGCCTCTGAGGACTGGTGGGAAGGCAGGCACAACGGGATCGACGGGCTCGTGCCCCATCAGTACATAGTGGTGCAAGATATGTAAGTAGTCCCTGCTCGGAGGCTCCGGGGGAGTTTTTCTGTGGGAAGGGGGAGGGCTAGAACTCCAACAGTCTTGCCTGTGCTCAGCAAGTATTCCACTGCTGAGGGACAGCCCACCAGCCCCCAGATATTATTCTTATTCTTGACTTGAACAAAAAAAGACCCAACTGCACTGGGCCATTTTTCACCTTCCTGGTGACTTTAATGCTAAGTAATTAAATCACTGCATACACTCTGTTTAGTTGATTTCTCTTGTCCTTGAAAAATCTACTCTTAAATTGGCAACGTACTAGGAATTGTACCCAAAGAAACTGAGCCGGGGCTGGTCGGTTGGTAGAGCACTTGCCTAGCATGCACAAAGCCATGGACTCCATCTCCAGCACCATCTAAACCGGGTGTGGTGGTACCTGCCTGTCATCCCAGCGTTCAGGAGACAGAAGCTTGGGGCTCAGGAGTTCAAGGCCATCCTTGGCTACACAGCAAATCTAAGGCCTGCCTGCCTGCCTGGGATACATCAGACAATCTCATTAAAAAAGAAAAGCTCAGGATTATACAACATGCTGGGAGCCGACATTCAGAACCAGCGAGTATTCATTCCCCAAACAGGAGCAAGATCTAGTAGCGGAAGACATCTTTTGGCAGTCTCTCAGAAAGATAACCTCTGCAGAAAGCGACTCTTGGCTTTAGCGTGACCATGGTGGTTCCCGCCACAGCTGGTTTATACTGGAAGGGAATCACCTCTATGCTTTTGTTGCTGCTGCCTCAGTTTCACCAATGAGAAAGCTCTCAAACTTTCAGACTTATTTAAAGATGAGAAAAGACTGATAGTAAATGACCAGCTTTTACAAACCAGCGGATGCAGCGGAGTCTCTGTTGTACTAGTTCACCATTCATCACCAACTTCAAGTAACTTTCCAAGGAACAGAGAAATTCACTATATAAAATAAATAGAAATATTATATACGTAGCTTTATGGATACTAAAATATGAGTGTGGCAGTTGAAGAAGCGTGTTTATCTGTAGACATGAAGGTGTGTACATCGAAACTACCAGACATGGAAAGGCCCATTGTCTATAATGTAAATACTGCGTATAAGCGCACGCCCGCACTCGAATGCACTCTAGACACAGGAGCTAAGTGTTGAAGGCTGTTTCCTACGATCCTGACCACATTTCCCTCTTGGTGCAGCGGGGGTTTTTTGTTGTTTTTCAAAACAGGGTCTCACTATGAGCTCTGACTGTCCTAGAACTCAGCCTCTGCCTCCCGAGTGCTGGGATTAAAAGCGTTCCCTTCCACCACACCTGACTGGTAGATGACCATAGACGATTAGCACTTTACTCTTTTGTATGTCTAAAATTTCCAATTACTTGTAGCAAAATTGTTTAGAATGAAAATCTCTGTTCTGGAGAGGTCACTTAGGGTTTTGAGCACATACTGCTCTTGCAGAGGGCTTGGGTTTGGTTCCCAGCACCTATGTTTGATGGCTCACAGACACCTATACCTCCAGGGGAGGGGACGCCCTCTTCTGGCCTCCATCTCATCTGCACACACACACACACACACACACACAATAAACCTGCAAAACAAGGAAAGTGACATTGATACAAGATTTAAATAAATGCCATCCCTTAATTTCTGTTCCCACACATCAAGCCAAAGACTCACTCTTGCTTCCCAATGTTTCAGGGATGACACATTTTCAGACACCCTGAGCCAAAAAGCTGACAGCGAAGCCAGCAGTGGACCAGTCACCGAAGACAAGTCGTCATCCAAGGACATGAACTCCCCAACTGACCGCCATTCTGATAGCTATTTAGCCAGGTGAGTGACACATGATCAGCAGCTCCTGACCCTCCCTTATCCAGGGACTGTGAGGAGCAAACTACATTCAGCCTTAAAGTATCACCCAGTGTCATAAGCTCTTGTGTTTTGTCTTTTCTTCTTCTGTGAATGTCTAGGCAAAGAAAAAGAGGAGAGCCACCCCCTCCAGGAAGACGTCCTGGCAGGACCAGTGATGGCCATTGTCCCCTCCATCCCCCACATGCTCTTTCTAACTCCTCAATTGATCTGGGGTCCCCAAACCTAGCCAGTCACCCCCGGGGCCTGCTACAGAACCGTGGCCTCAATAGTGACAGTCCTGAGAGGCGGCGCCGGCCGGGCCATGGCAGCCTGACCAACATCAGCCGGCATGACTCCCTCAAGAAGATTGACAGCCCTCCTATCAGAAGGTCTACATCATCAGGGCAGTACACCAGCTTCAATGACCACAAGCCACTGGACCCAGAAACAATTGCTCAGGTATAGTGTTTTTAACAGAATTTTGTATTTTAAGCATTCAGATGTGGTGGCGGCGGCAGCATAAAAGATTTAAAATCTGTAAACTATATTTTCATATAGAAATAAAGCAAAGGAAATTTGCTCATTGTCTAATTTAAAGCTTGGCTATGAATCTCTTTTGACAATACATTTGTTACTGGAAGAGGCCAGGTATATTAGATTCATATTGATTTAAACAGATGTGGCAGGAATGTAGGAGCCAGGACATTCCTCCCCATCGTTGATCAAAATATTGAATGAGGAAGGACCTGCTAACAGAACCTAATACATTCCAGGTTTTCTGTCCTGTTCTAACCATCTGTTTTGCTTTGGAAACAAAATAAATTAGTATAAACTAAAGGTGACACTTCCAACTTAGCAACTGACAGACTAATAGATAAATAATGTAATCGATAATGGTTAGCCATTTAAAGACCCGCAACACTGGATCCCATGCACCTCTCTCCTGTGTGCCTCTTGAATGCAATGTCTTCCCTCCCCAACACTGACTACAAAGAGGGGCTCTATAGTTTATCTCTAATGATCAGAATCAACAAAGCAAAAGTAAAACAGTGTGGATGAGTTTGCCCATTCTACCATTTGGCCCTATGGTTCAGAACATATCTTTGTAGCTAGCAACAGAGAAAGCAGATAGATTTGGTGCTGGACATGAGTAATCTCAGCTGTCTCTGAAGCTTTAAAGCTAAGTGTATCAAGAGGAGAATGAATGAGAAACAAAGAAAATGGACTATTCTAGAGAGAGAGAAGCACTCCAGGAATCCTTAATATGACTGATTCCCAAACTGTTTTGAGTATCACAATGATAAAGACTTTTGGGTGGCAAATTAGGCTATTTGAGTAGTTTAATACACTTGTAAACAAATGAATTTGAAGTATAGAGCACTTTCTCAACAAAAAAATCAAGAAGGCTTTCGACATTGGGTTTTTCTATTTAGTGAGTTATGCAAGGCCCTTTAAGACCTATTTAGAACCAGTTCCATTTGATTGTAGCTAAATGTCGTGACTGAGAAACCCACAGCACCATTGCTGTGATAAGCAGGTGAACTGTGACTTGGCTTGGAGACAGATTTCGTAAAAAGGGACAATAAACTCTTTAACCCTGCTGCTGCCAGACCAGGGAATCCTTCTATTGTAAAACATAAAATCAAAAGTCAACAGATGAACCAGGTTCTATACATTCTGTCTGGGGCAAATAATTGGGCTTTATTTGTTTGGTTTTTGTCCCTATGCTCAACAGTAAAGGAAATCACACATGAAAGGAATTGTTTGAAAAGTGTGATGTCACCCTCGCAAAATGGCTTCCAGCTCCACCATTTGTTCACCTGTCCATCCCCAGCCTTCAGAGATTCCCATGAGGACAAATGTGCATGTCATAATGATGTTCATGCAAGTTCTTTAATTACACAAATCAGCGGGATCCCTGAAGAGGACTGGAGTGGAAGAGTGTGCTGTCTACAGATGATCATCATATCACGCTTTGGTTTATTCTTTATTGGAGACTGTAATTTAGCATCATGTCTTTGCTCATTCATTTAGCAAACGCTTACTGAGCACAGACTGTATACCAGGACCTGTGATAGGCTCTCTAGACGAGCAGGTCAAATGCAGCTGCTTTCTCAAGCTGCTGGCAACACAGTGAGGGGGGAGACACGGCGGGAAGTTACACCTTACAGAGAAGCGAGGATTATGGTCCAGGTGCACAGAAGTCCTGGAGAGTGACGAGAAGCAGCATTTCAGTTAGAACAGGATGGGTTTTCCACCCCATCTCAGAACTGCCTATTTTGAACTTCTAAAAAGAAAATCATAAATTTTGCTGTCTTAACCATTCTTAAGTAAAGCTAGTTCAGTAAAGAATGTTTTCACTGTTATAAAATAACTCACCAGTGAAACCGTAGTCCCCAAGTCCTCCTCCTCACCCCCCCCCCCGGGCAGCCACCACCCTACTTTGTTCTGTGGATTTGACTGCTTCACATACCTCGCACGTGTAGAGTCATACAATATTTACATTTTTGTGGCTGTCTTATTCCACATAGCACAAGGTGCACTTGCCAAGATTCTGTCCAATTCTGAATGGGACTCCATTTTTTAACAGTGTGTATGTCTATACATACATACATATGTGTGTGTGTGTGTGTGTGTATATATACACACATATGAAGAAAGAGCACATGCATTATCTTTATCAGTTCTTCAATGATACATGCTTTGCCTTTTGAAATAAATTTTTATAATTCTTTTATATCTGAACTGGATTAATGACATATTTAATTTGATCACGTAAGTGAAAAATATAAGAAAATCAGTATTTTTTAATTCAATGTATTTTAGTACTTTTTTTCTTTATTGATATAACAACTTTATATATTTATACCAAATTATTATATTGCATCCTATATGTATGCAATGTGTACTTATCAAATCAGATTACAGCTTTCTTAGATATTTTTCCCTCTGTGTTTGGTTCTTTCTAAAGTATATAACGGGTTATGAACTACAGTTGCCCTTCTGTGCCGTACGCTAGAACTTATTCCTATGAATGTTCATTATTGGCTATACAAAAGGCAAAGTGAAATGTTTTATACCCACATATAGAATTGCCGTGAATTCAGTGGCTAAAAGTGTGCATTGGCATAGCAGTATTAATTTAACTTACATATTCCATGAAAGATGTTCCTACTAGAGCTGTTGATTTTCTCAAAAGGATGGGCAGCCCTTGCTCACAGTGTTCCATTCAAAGCACAGGGTGAGTCACGAGTGGCAGCCCTAGGGGACCTAACACCATGCAAAAAGTAGTTCGTATTTCTATATTGTCAGCCTAGATGTCAATCAGAGACAGCCTTCAGAGGATGATGGTGTGTTTACTTATGAATGGCAGAGCCTCACATGGACCTGTGCTGCTGTAGTAAGCCAGGAGCATATTCAAAGTGGAGGTGGTGAAACAAAGAGGATTACGTAATTTTGAAGAATAATCCTTGGCTACAAGGACTAATGCATAACAAGGCTGGTGTCCATCCAAGGCTCGACAGGCAGCTGTCCTTGCTGGGAAGATGACCTTACAGAAGTATCTTCTGTGTAAGAGTGAAGTGGCCTTTGTCAAGGCTACAGATCTGGCAGGGGGTTTTTGCATAGTTTTGCCTTTTTTTAAAAAAAATCAGGCCCACGTGCATACGACCCCTTCCTTTCGTTTACTTATTTAAGTATGACAAATGTGCCTCCATTTTGATTCTCAGATTTTTCATAATATGAGAAAGAAGGCGAAACAGAGTTGTGTGTCCCTGCCACAGAAGGGGAGGGGTGCTAAAACATAGGCAGCTGCGATGCACCCACCTGGAACGGCTAAGGAAGGGCACTGATGTCCTCCTAGGGAACTGCTTGAGTCTAGAGTCTAAAGCCAAGATGGTGTCACGGGGAGAGGTACACTGCCTCTCCTACTCATAGTTAGGGTTTCTATCGCTGTGATGAAACACCATAACCAAAAGCAACCCAAGGAGGAAAGGGTTCATGTCACAACTTGTGACATGCCCAGCATCCAGGGAAGTCAAGGCAAGAACTCCAGTGGGGAAGGAACCAATGCAGAGGCCACGGAGCATGCTGTTTACTGGCTTGCTCGGCCTGCTTTCTTATACCACCTAAGCCAGGGGTACACTGCCCACAGTAGACTGGGCCTTCCCCCATTACTAATTAAGAAAATGCAACACAGGCTGGTCCACAAGCCAATCCAGTGGAGGTATTTTCTCAACTGGGGTTCCTTCTTCCAAATTCACTCTAACCTGTATCAAGTTGACATAAAAACTAGCCATCACATATCCCATCTTCCCCTCATCATGGATTCAGAACTGTGATGGACTTCTAATGGTCTTGGAGAAGGTAAGCTGACCTGGGAAGTCCCCATTGCTACTGCAGAAGACTGCCTGGGAGAATCCTGTGGGCCTCACAGGCCCAGGCCCAGTAGGGAGAGTTGCCCAGAGTTGACAGAGGTGTACAACCACAGAGTAGTAACATATAGCCATGATGACCTAAGCAGCTGTGACATACCACCATCTTAGAACTGGGCCCTACTGCTAAAGTGTCTTTTCTAATGCCCGGTGGCCACACAGTATCTCCCTTTCTGGGTCTCTGCTGCCATCCACCATGCTCACCCACCTGGCTGCAACACCATCACCCCACGGCTGCTCAGAGCCTAGGCAGATCTCAACTTTCAAATTCGTGTTGAGCTTCCACACCCAGGCAGCAAGTGAGATTGTTCAGAGGGGCAGCTGACAAATAGCTGGTGGCAGAACAAGTGTGCCTGTACTTGGCCCAGTATCCATCCAGGCAGCTGCCTGATGTCCCCACACACTAGTCTACCCCACACACTGCCTATAGTGCCTGCACATATGCTAAACTGGTCTATAGATATCCAGGCACAGTCCTGCCTCCCTGCACCTGCAAGAGCCATGCTCAAGAGCCAGGTGGCAGCCCCACCTACCAAAAGGCCAGCCAGCCAGCTACAGCCCACAGTGCATGGATACACACATGCTGTTCCAACAATAAATCAGGTAGTGGCCCCACCCCACAGCAAAACTGTCAACCAGTGCAGTCCTAACCACCTGTGCTGTTGAAGTTTATTTTTAGTTATGTACAAAATAATTGTTTCTTGCACTGTTGGATGAGGGGCTGCCTACGTCTTGGTGTTTTGTATTGTCTGCGGGTGTTGGATTTCTTTGGGAGGATGTTTAATTGCTTATGCTCTGCACCTGAGTTCTGAATCAATAAAAACACCTGTGCTCAGATGCTCTGGGTTCCGCTGGCCAGGATGGCACTGGCCAGGATGGTGGTTCCCTCTGAGGTCTGCAGGGTATGCACCTCTTGGTGAGCACACACAGCAGTGAAGCCCGTAGTAGAGCCCACACACTGCTACACACCTGCACCCTAGGCCAGTGATGCCACTGTGGATGACAAGGGTTAAGGATGAAGTGCACAGCAGCCACTTTCTAGTCCGTCTAGAACCGAGCACACACCTAACAAAGCCCCAACCCATCCACAGAAGAACGCCTCTCTGAAAAGAACAAATAACCTGTCAGATTTGAAAATGTGGCTATCGCACTAGACGTACAAATATCAGCAAAGGAAACAGCAAAGTGTGAAGAGGACAGGACCACAAGAACGCTTGTTAGCAAACCACAAAGAAAGGGAAATTCACAGGCTTGAAAGACAAATCCAAAATAATGACCATAACAGAATTAAGTGAGAACAAGAGAATGCAAACAATTCCGCGAACTCACAGAAGCCTTTCATGACTGAAATGATAAAAGTCAACAAAGAGATAAACATTGTGGAGCAAAACCCAAACAAATGTCTTACACCTGAAGAATTCAATTAAGTGGAATAAAAAAAAAAAAATACAGTTGGGAGCCACAATACAAGACTACACTGAAGCCACAGAGTGAATTCCAGGAACTCAAGATGGGGCTTCTGAATGAACACAGTCAAAGCAAAACCGTAAATAAAACCAGTAAATAAAAAGTAGGAAAAGCTCATAGCACTTAATGGGTACAATTAAACAGACAAATACATCGTAGGAATTCCACAAAGAATAGCCTGCACATTAGTGTGCAGGAAGCACACTAATAAAGGATAAAAACGTCCCAAATTTTGAGAGAAGTATGGAAATCCAAGGCCATGAAGCTCAGAGTTCCCTGATAAGACACAAGACTTTTCTGAGGCACATTCTAATCAAGGATCAAAAAACAGTAACACAAATAGAGTTGTAAAAGCAATAAGAGAATAAAGTCAAATCACATAATCACATATGGGGGATCTTAAAACTAAAGCAGATTTGGAGAGGGTACAGGAGGTACAGGAGGGGTACAGATGGGTCAGAAGAATAGCTTCATGTGTTCCAGAGTTGATAATGCTAAATATTGTCAATTAGAAAATAATTTGAATGTTTCCAACACAAAGTAATTAGCATGGGCTGCAATGGATACGCATCATAACCTAAGTTGTTCGTCACACACGCACACATGCTCGTGTGACGTATATAAACATCACAGAGAACCCCCTAAGTATGTACAGTTCTCTGACTAAATATCTCTGATACTTTAATAGTTATATTCTGGTTGTTATAAACAGAGTTTCACTTTTGCATGTATCTCCGGAGGGCTGGGGAGAAGGCTCCACTGGCCAAGTTCTTGCTGTACAGCCATGAGGGTATGTGTTCCATTCTCAGAACCAACTTTAAAACTCAGGGTGTGGTGGTGTGCACTTGTAAACCCAGCACCAGGGAGGCAGAGACAGGCAGGTCCCCAGGGTCTGCTGGCCAGTCGCACACAGCCCAGTTGAAATCAGAGAGTGACACTCCTGTCTCAAAAAAAAAAAAAAAAATGGAGAGCACCTGGTGACAGACACCTGAGGCTGACCTAAGGCCTGCACACGCACAGCCACACACGTGCACGTGGGTCTGCCCCCACATGAGCACATATCAAAGATGAAATGGCTCTGATCAATACCACATAAGGTGGAGACTTGAGTGGGTAGAATTCTGATCAATACCACGCAAGATGGAGGCTTTAGTAGGTTGCCTCAAGTGACAATTTGCTTGCTCTATGGCTCCACATGCATTGCTTCTAAGTCTCCTGATCATTTAGACTCAAACCAAACGCACAAGGTGAAGATGTTCATACCCTACGGACAGACTGTTGTTCAGATATTCAGACCCGGGCTGGAGATACGGCTCAGCGGTTGAAAGCACTGTGTGCTCTTCCAGAGGTCCCGAGTTCAATTCCCAGCAACCAGATTGTGACTCACAGCCATCAATAACGCGGTCTGATGCCCTCTTCTGACAAGCAAGCGTAGATGCAGACAGAGCACTCATACATACATAAAAAGTCTTAAAATCACATAGACTCTTTGCCAGTCTGCTTGCTTTGTTTCTAAAGTTACCAGCTTATCCGTTTCTCTCTTGATTTTTTTTTTTTCAAACAGGATATTGAAGAGACCATGAACACCGCTTTGAACGAACTCCGTGAACTGGAGAGACAGAGCACAGTGAAGCATACCCCTGATGTCGTGTTGGATACCTTGGAACAAGTGAAAAACTCGCCCACCCCTGCAACTTCCACAGAATCTCTCAGCCCATTGCACAACGTGGCCCTCAGGAGCGCGGAGCCTCAGATCCGACGGAGCACCAGCTCCTCCAGCGATACCATGAGTACTTTTAAACCGACGGTGGCGCCCAGGATGGGCGTGCAGCTGAAGCCCCCAGCCCTTAGGCCAAAGCCTGCTGTTCTTCCAAAAACAAACCCTACCGTAGGGCCCGCCGCACCTTCCCAGGGTCCCACAGACAAGTCTTGCACGATGTAAAACCCAAGGTCAAGAGGGGAGGGGGTGTCTAAAAGTGAAAATGGGTTAGCGACAAGAGTCAGCAATCCGTGACGTTCCTTAGTCCTCGCTTATAACTGGAGATCTTTTGGCTTTTCTATGTTGTCGAATGTAATGGTGTCTGGGACTAGCTAAAATTAACATGGGCATTTGTATTTTGTAATTTTTGTATAACTGGACATATGTCATTCTAAAGACAATAGAAACACTTAGACTTACTTGAAAACCCAATGCTGCACCCCTTGGTATGAAAGCAACACCTCGCCCCACCTCACCCCACGTGGCACAGGGCTTCGGATTTAGTGTAGCCCAGGTGAGTGTCCTGGAAGCAAGGGAAGCCGTGTTCCAGGTCTTGCTGGAGCGTCACCTGTGTTGGTCTGTGACACTTGTGGAAAGATTATCTGGCACCTGACATCGAGTACCTCTGACTCCGTCCAGAGTTGGGGTTGGCTCCTGTTAAAGGTCACGGATGGAGGAGGTTCCAGTGGGACCTTCAGTCCATGGCTAGAAGGGGTTCAATGATGGCCCCTTCCATCAAAGTCATTTCCCTGGATCCAGGTTAAAGACTCAGTGGAAGAGGGTAGAAGAAACTCAGATATTGATGGAATTGGACGTGGGAAAGGAATGGGAGACGGTGTCTCCAAAGGTGTTGACGTGACTCCCTCCCAGAACGTGATCAGGCCCTGGAGATGTCCAACTCCACCCCCCTGCATTTTCAAAGGACTAACACAGTGGAATTTTAAGGACTTTCTGGTTACACCACAAACTCCTGCAAAGTTGTTCAATTAACTACCTAAGAAATATCTCTACCTTCCCTAAAACCCCATGTTCTCCTTTATGACAATGGAAAAAGCAAACAGGAAATGAATCTTTGATTCACTGGCATCGTGACTAAATTGCCTTGGTTCCTTTACACCACAAAGGCCCAAGGGTCCCGAATCCGAAGCCCAGCTCTGCTGCCCACGTCGCTCTTTGAGCCAAGCCAGATCTGGCTGCGGTACTGAGTAAGAGCCAGGCCAGGCCACCCTGGGAAGATGACCCTGTGGTGCTGGGATCTTTCCTTCCCAGTTTCGTACCTCAGAATCATGACTTCTGTTCTTGTCCTGTTTGTGTTTGATTTGGTTTTGGTTTTTTTTGGTTTTTTGTTTTTTTTTTTTTTTTTGGTTTTTTTGTTTGTTTGTTTTCTGGATTTTGCGTATGCTCTCTACAGAACTCATATAGCCAAATGGGCTCAGTTAGGGACTTCTTTCCCTGGCATTTTAGCACACAGCCATTTTTCTTTATCATGTATTTACTATATTTTTCCTCTATCTTAAAAAAAAAAAAAAGCGTTCGGTGCTGGGGATTGAACCGGAGGCCTCTTGCATGCTGAGCACTCCACCACTCTGCACCCTACCCCTCATCCCAAAATTATTCTGAACACGATTGTTGTTTCTAAGGTACAAGTCACCATTTTCCCAGCAGCGACAGCTGATGTCTGCACTAGCCCCAGCTTCCCGAGGAAGCAAACGGATGGCTCAGAAGAAACCCCGTTGGACCCACCATTAGTTACCGTCTAGGTGTAACTTGAAACTGACAGCCGGGTTGCGCGCCCGCCTAGGAGTCGCACAGTGTGGCCGATAACTCGTGCGAAAGCAAAACAAGACCTAAACTCAAGTACTAAACTCAAGATCAGGACTTGATCGCTACCTCAGTTTGCCGATCTAATCATTATGTTGCAGAAAAATGCTGATGGAATATTACGTTTCGGAGTCACTCTCCCCACTTGACAAATGTGCTGGAGACACACTCCCCAGCCGCAGGCGTTTCCAGGTATGGTGAGATCGTAAACCTCAGAATTCTCAGAACCATTCTTTTTGGCCATTTCGAAAAAGAACTTGACAGACCTGGCCAGGGTTGGGCCTTGACTAACAACAACCCTTTTAAACAATTCATCCCTGGATTCCTTGGAAGTTTATTGTCTTCTAAATGAACCCACCACAAATTAGAAACCAATATTGATTCTTAAAACTATTTTTTCCTTCTTTGATGGAAGATGGCAACAGAAGGCATAAGAAGCTAGCAGCCTTTTGAATTTGTAAATGCCTTTCTTAAGCTTTAATTTTAGCTTTTCAGATCTTACTCCTGTAATGTGCTTCCTTAAGACAGCTCCCTGGGAATACCCCCTTCCCGAGCTCACCCCACTCCTGCAGCTGCCCCAGTGTCTGCTGTCCTCTGTGTGTCCATCTATGCCTTGCTGTCCCCTAGGTCAGGACTCTGCTACCTTGAAAGACAAGAAACATGCTTTTGTAGACCCTGGGACCTCAGAGCTGGGCCTCTTCCTCCAGGAAATGGCTCCTAGTGTACTCCTGGCCCTTCTCTATACTCTCTCCATCTTCTCTCCTTTGTCATTTCCATACTTGCTTTTGTCTCTCAAATGAAAGCAAAGGGTAGAGAGCCTCCAGATAAGCGCTCACCTACCCTTCCTTTGTTTAGTGATGGCTCAACAGTTTTACGTTTTCACGCTGGCACCCTTTGAGCCAAGCACAGAATAGTTTAATGTAAGACAAAGTGTCCCCTCCACAAAGGATCTTAAAAACTGTCAGTAAAGCTCACTAAAATCTGCAGAGGCTGAGAAGGGCCCACCTGGTAGGGCCTGTTTTAAGCCACAGATGTAGCACAAAAGAAAATGAATCCTGGGTGCTCTGTCCGTGGCCCCCCCTCCCTATTTTCCAGATCTTAGAGCCCATATGCAGTTTTTTTTCGGGGGGATCATTTAATGATTAAGTATGGTCCACAACAATACCTGACTCCACATACACAAAATATTCATAGCTGGGAGAACCCTGTGTCTGTGTCCTGTCCATTGACCCCCTGATGGAGGTTTGCAAAGCCCTTTGGTGTGAGTTGAGGGTTTGAAGATTCGGTTATTAGAAGGAACTTACTGCACATTTTCTGAGGTCACATAAACTTTCAAACTGTTGAGGGCACTCTGTAAAGCCTGACTTCTTGCTGCATGTCAAAACCATTGTTCAACAGTTTAACCTGTGTTCACACAACATACCTTTAGTGCCCTGTGAGCCATCCACAGAATAATTCACAATGGGGTCCTACTTATTCTACTACAATAGCCATGAGTAGTTATCAGTGGATAAAGAACTCCCAAGGGTCAAATGGTCTCTTTCGAGTTTTCTGTCTCTATATATTTGCCATCCCCAGAGTGACTTTATGATTTAGTTAAGAAGGGGGAGAGAGGGCTGATGGTGGTCCTGGTGTTTAGGAACCTGAAGGAACCCTGACCTAACATCTGAAATACAACAGTAAAGAGGCTGTGAATCCATTGAGAGCTCAGATTTGAGTTGATATTTATTCCTGAGCGCAGCAGAAAAAACCAGAAATGCAGGAAATGCATTTGGGATGCCGCCTCTGCTACCTACCACTGACCCTGAGACACCCGAGAGACAGAACTGAAGGCTCTATCCATGTGCAAATAGAGCCCCCCCCTCCACCCCATTTCCAACCATTCC
This sequence comes from Cricetomys ansorgei, assembly GCA_026225945.1. NCBI lineage: Eukaryota > Metazoa > Chordata > Mammalia > Rodentia > Nesomyidae > Cricetomys > Cricetomys ansorgei. Next base: position 4,387,909 of record JAMJFZ010004059.1, on the reverse strand, counting down.
CTGAGCTGAGAGCGCCCCTCAGACTCCAGCTGGGCTGGAGCATCAGGCTTGCAGCAGGATGACTTCTGCACAGATAGCAAAGCCGGAAGCTGAGCCTTCACTCGTCCTAGTATACTTTATTTAAAAAAAAAAAAAAAAAAAAGTCTCCGTGGTATAATCAAAATGGGTACCTGTATCTTTAAATTACATAGGGGATTTTGTATGTTTAATTGTACTGGGTTCCATAATGCTTATCTTAGAAACTAGTCAGAGAAATATGTAAACTGCATTTGTGAATGCCTCCGCAGAGCATTCGCCTAAGTTGCGTGTGTAGTGTGACGGTTAGCGTAGATATTTAAAGTGTAGTAGGTGGCTGTGTAACAGGAGAGACTGCTCTTCCCCTGCATCCTTAATGGTAACTCCTGCCCGAGTAATTAAGTCAGTATTGTCCTTTCCCTTCAGTTTGGTCAGTTGCAGTACTGGTAGCTTCCTGCTTGCAACAGTTACCTAATTGTGTCGATGTACATCTGTAGTATGTACATGTGAAAGTGCCTTCCTACTTTAGAGGAGTTTAGCCTTGCTCTTGTACTGTCACCCACTGTGTCCAGCACTTCCTTTGATTCCCACTGCCCACCCGAGTGTTCCGAAACTTCCTCCACCCACCCACATCTTCCTGTGCCTGGCGTTCAGCCATCCGTGTGTGTGTGTGTGTGTGTGTGTGTGTGTGTGTGTGTGTGTGTGTCCCACATCCATGTGGATTACCAGACTGTCCTGTTGCCATCATACACGTGACCGTGCCTTTCTCACCCCCACAGCGACTCCCTGTCCCCCACCCCGTCCTTCCCACCATGCCCCACTCACACTGCTGCCCACCACCCTGGCCCCACGCTCTCCACTGGCTCTCCAGTGCATCCCTCCCCTCTGAGGTGAGGAGGAAGGGGATGCTTTTACAGTCCTGGAAGGAAAGAAAACGTTCTGTTAATCTGTCGTGACAATGCACTTTTGTGTATAGTACTGTACATTTTGGCATGTACCATTACAGGCTTCAGTATACAGTCGGGTTTGTTCTTCAAGGTGTAGCTTTATAATAAATATGATAGTTCCTGCCACCTTTGTCTGCTTGTGATTTGCTGTGAGTCTGTAGTGTCTGTTCCTTTCTTTTCCATTCTGTTCCCCTAGGGTGCAGGGTAGCATTAAAGCATTAATGTGGAATTTTAACCTGTTTTGTTTTTTGTTTTGTTTGAGACAGGGACTTTTTGTGTATTCCTGGCTGACCTGGAACTCACAGTGTAGACATATCACAGAGCTCTGTCTGCCTCTGCCAGGATTAAAGGCGTGCACCACCACGCCTGGTTCCTATTTTTAAGAAAAGGCTTTTAGGGCTAGAAAGATGGCTCAGTGGTTAAGAGCACTGGTTGCTCTTCCAGAGGACCCAGGTTCCATTCCCAGCACCCACATGGCAGCTCACCAACTTTAACTCCTGTTCCAGGGGATCTGACACCCTCATACATATACACATGCAGGCAAAACATCAATGTACATAAAAATAAATTAATTTTTACAAAAGAAAAGGTTTTTATTTCATCTTCAATTTGTTCATGTACTTGAAAGTGAGGCCTCTCATCCGCAGCCATGCCCGAGCAGCTACAGTATTTCAGAGTCATGGAGACACCTGTGTAGAGAAGGAGCAGGCAGTGATTGAGCCCAGTCCTCATCACACAGATTCCTTCCCACAGTAAGTCCTCACCAAGCTAATCTTTGTCTCGTTTTAGTGTACTGAAGTAGAATCCTGGGTATTGACTCTGTTTAGATTTGCCCAGGTATCAACATTTTCATTTCAAACTTAAAAGCTAACTCTCCAGATCAAACGGAATCAGTCATGTATGTACTGGATTGAATACTTTAAATGTAGTGTCTTTAAAAAAAAAAAAAAAAGCTAATCAATCAAAACTCCCTTTCCAACTGAAGTATAAAATACATGCAGAAAAAGAAGCGTACCAATCATTAGTGTAATGGTTCTTCCAAGGAAACACTGGAGAAAAAGGAGCATGTAGTTTGGTGGGAGGGCATGCACTTAGCATGCAAAAGCATTCAAGCCCCTGCACCACAAAAAGAGAAAGCGTCTTCGCCCTGATGAAGAAACTGCTCAGGAGCCACAATTAACCAGCACGCTGAGGGACCACACCACAGGTGCTGTCACCCATCAGTCTGGCTGCCTGGATGTGGCCTCGTGAGTTTTTCATATCTGGAGATGTAGGTCAGTAATGGATCTACCAGCAAGCACAAGCCCGCATCCCACCCCCAGCACTGAGAAATGATGAACAACTGAGAGTTAAGCTACAAGTCCATCCATTTTTATCGCTACATGGACTTCTGTCGTGCGCATGTTTCCTAATCAAAATTGGGGCTTTATATGAAAAAGCCATTAAACCTAGAGAAATTAATGATAGGTAACCCCACCAATTAAAATTGTTTCCCAGCCCCTGATGTAGGGTATTTAAACCTTTGATTAGAAGGTTCACCAAAAGGTAAGGTGTGTTTCTTCCCAACTGGAGGCAAGAACTCTGCCTAGAAGACACTGAACCCTGTGTGGCTCACCCGAAGGCTACCGTTGGGTGCCTTTCTCCAGTGCCCACTTTCCTTACAGAAGGTCAGGCTCACCAGGAACAAAGTTCCAAATGAGCCTGGAAAGCATGCTCCAGAAAGATCACACTGTTCTTCACCTTCCTTGGAACTACCCCTGGTCCAATAGCCACCTGTCACAACCTGCTGCACAGACCCATTTCCCATACTTCCTCACTCTGGGATCAGCGCACACATCTGGTTGTGTCCATCACAACTGTAGGTAACCTTAACTGTAGGTAACCCACAGTTAAGAAGCCTGCACTCACTAAGATTATACCTTCAGTAGTCAGGAAACTAGAGAAGGAAATTTCCCCAGTTTTGATTTAGAAGTATTAAAAATACACTGAAATGCCTGGAACTACTGCAAATTCCATTCCAGGGGTCTTCTATCCCCATTTATTTTGTTGGTCTGGTTTGGGATTTCATTATGTTGGCTTTTTAAGACAGGACCTTGCTATGTGGCACAGGCTGGCCTTGAACTTGCAATCCTGCCTCAGTCTTCCAAGTGCTTGGACTAAAGATGTGACCTCCCAAACCTGGCTCTTCTATCCCTACTTGGGATACTTTGGGAATATAACTTTGGGAAATAAGCACCATGAAATTCGTCAATTCCTCAGTAGTCTTTTATCTCTTTAAGTAGCAGATAGAAAACCTGCTTTCACAGTAGAAAATAGCTATTCTGTGAAAGTCATTTCCTACTCTCCAGCAGGGACTGGAGTGTGTGTGTGTGTGTGTTTGTTTGTGTGTGTGTGTGTGTAAGAATGTAGGAAGAAGAGAGACCACTCCCCCTGGAGTTTAAGCAATATGCTTTGTTTAGCATGACTACCTTGTTCAACATAAATTCTCTGGTCCTTTTCTTTCAGATAGGTCCTGTGTGTCCCAGTCTGCCTCATTCTGGGATTACAGGCATGCACCACTACATCTGGTTTATTCAGTGCTAGGCATCGAATGCAGGACACTACTGAGTGAGCTCTGTGCTCTGTCCTAGCTCACCTCTCTCCAGTCTTCATTAATGTGCACACCCACATTTCCAGTTTGCAGATTTCTTTCTTATTGGCCTTGCTGTACCAAATTCTGCCTGAGTTTTACTGTTATTTTGGCTGAGCGGCAAGAATCAGGGGTTTTCCTAAGGCATCTTTCAGCTCAAAACATGCAAAGACTAACTCCACTTTCTTCCATTCCAAGCGCATCCTATACCTTCTTCCTCACCTGATCTGTCCTACTTTCTTTGTTCTACACTTTGACCAAGCTCTGTACTTCCCACCTGCCTCCACTATTGTGGATAGACTTCTTGCACCCATCAGATCTCCTTTGGAACAGTTACCTACACCCCTGTTCATCTTTCTTACCAACTAAACAAAGTTAAGCCATTGGAAACACATAAGCAGATTCTGCATACTGAGAGTCAAACCTGTGCTACTAATGTTGATTAGCTTAATCCCCAAGAAAGCCAAAAAAACTGGGTGTAGTGCCTCATGCCTGTATCTTCAGCATGCCTGAGGCTGAGTTTAAGAGGCCAGCCTAGGCTACATACCAAATTCAAGGCTAACCTGCACAGAGAGACCCTGTGTAGAAGGAAGGAAAGGAAGGAAAGGAAGGAAAGGAAGGGAGGGAGGGAGGGAGGGAGGGAGGGAGGGAGGGAGGAGAGGGTGAGCTACAATCTACAATCATTGCTGTCATCTTTACAGAGGAGAAAATCAAGACTCAGAGGAGTAAGCAGCTGCTATGGTCAAAGAGCTAGTTCATGCCATCCTCAGGATTGGATCACAAGCCTCATCTCCTGTGTTCTGCCCTTGTAAGATATTTGGGGTGTTCTGCCCAGAGGCTGTACATACCTCCCACTGCTGCAGAATGAGTGTGGGTCTCATCCAACTTTGCATCCTCAAAGCCAACATATTACTAACAAAATAGCAAATCAGTTGGACATAAATACAGGTACAGGTCTCCCACCTCTGACCTCTGCCCATTTCCTCTTATGAACCCTTAGGTTCAGTCACACCGTGTTACCTTTCTGAATAGGAAGGGTGCTTCATGAGCTCAGGGAGCATGTCTCCCGTGCTGGGTGCCCCTCAATACTTCCATTCCTCTCCTACTCCTGGCTCTGCCTCATCTTCACCCCTGCCTGTTGCTCTTCACCTTTCGCAGCCCTGACTGAGATACTCCACTCCCCACAGAGCATCCCCAGGCCTCCCTGCTGCATCCTGTTGCTTCCTCCAGGCTCTGCTGCACCTCTACCATTCAGTCTGGATCTCTTCCAGGCATAAAGTATGAACAAGACACTTGCCACCCGACCTCGTGAGGAAATGAAGCACCAACCAAGCCAACAACTAAAATGGCAATCCCATCTGTAGTCTGATGACTGCTGTAAGAAGCAAAGTGAACAGGGTGACACAATTAGACTATCTAGGAGAGCCTAGATGGGACCACTCGAGTGTCACCTCTGAAGTGGTTAAGTCTGAACTGACATCTGCACAGTGAGATTAAAGCAAGGACCAAGACTGGACAGACTTGGAAGTAGGAACTGAGATGGTGTTTCAAGGAAGAACATGACTCCGTTTTTAAAACCAGAAAGAAGTTTCGCCGCATTCTATTAGGACCGTCACCATCTCACACACACAGAGAGTAAGTTTGGCAAAGATATAGAGAAATCGGAAACTTTGGCACTGTTGGTGGGAGAACAGTGTTATGCTCACTGTAGAAAATAGCATGGACAACCTCAAAACCTTAAAAAGAATTTTCATAAGAGCATGTTCTCACTTCTGAATACTGATCCAAAACACGGAGAGCCAGACCTAGAAGATTCACCTGCATGCCCGTTAGTGACAGTGACCCAGGCATCGGGTAGCAGAAGAGGTTGCAAGACAGGTGGCGTAGACATAAATGGAACGCAGACTTTTCAACAAAGAAAGCACTGTTATGTGCTACAATATGATGAACCCCGGGGATTTTATGTTACATGAAATGAGCCAATCATCAAAAATTAAGACAAATAAATACCAGTGGTTCTACTTACATAAGGTATCTAAAATAGCCAAGCACTCAGAGGATAGACTCATAGTTCCCAGACCTAGTGGGGAAAGGTTCAGGAAGAGGAGTGATGGGCGATAGCTACGGGATTTTTTTTTTTTTTTGAGGAGGTGATGAAATGTATTGTGGGGTAGTTTCAGAACTGTGAATTTACTGAAACCCACCACATTGTGCCCACTAGGGTAGTAAATTATCTCTCAGTAAAGCTGATTGGAAGGCTCTGTTACATAAGGATAATTAGTGGCTCCTTTAAGTCACAGGATGGCTGTGGGGTCTCTCTAATGCAGGCTAACTTGCTTCTTACTAATACATTCTGGTTCAGGCACCCAGAGAGTTCATCTCCAGTCTCCTACTGGGGTGGAGAAGCTTAGCAGCTGTGAGGAACTGGAAAAACTGTTGAACCCTAACTACTTCTCACACCTACAGGTCTCCCGGTCTCAGCTTTGCCATCTGAAGACCTATTTGCAATCAAGTTTTGAGGTTTTAGGACACTTCCTTGTTTTTCTAGTTTACAATCCAACTTTTTCCAAATGCTGAATCAATCTTTCCTCTCCCTCCCTCTCCCGCTCTCCTGTCCCTCCTCTCCTCTCCCTCCCTCCCTCTCTCCTGTTTCCATTCTCATTTAGTATCACACACAAAAATGGACTGAAAAGACCCAGTCAAATCTTATACCTGCTTCATTGGATTCGATCACTTCTGCATTTAGAAACAGTGAGAAAAAAATGTTTCCTTTAGTCTTGGTGGAATTTCAGTGTTTGTATTAACAAAAAGAGTTCTTATGGCTGGGGAGATTACTCAATGGTAGTGTTTGACCATCATGTGTGAGGTTCACTCCCTTGTACCACATACATACACACATACACACACACACACACACACACACATACACACACTCACATACACACCACATACACACACTCACATACACACAGGCACACACACATGCACACACTCACATACACACAGGCACACACACATACACACATGCACACACACACATGCACACTCACACATACACACACATACACACACATACATACACGCAGTGCACACGTGTGCATGGCACATACACACATGCATACTCACACACACTCACACATACACACACATACATACACACAGTGCACACATGCGTGCATGTGAGCACATGCACATCCACACATGCATGCACACACATGTGCTCACACTCACACAGACACACACATGCACATACATTCACATGCACTCACATACACACATGCACACATACACACAGGCACATGATAATCAGAAACTAGAATGCAAATGGTGTGACACAAAGTGAACAGCAAATGGTTCTGAATAAACAAAATACCAAGACAGGTTAGTAAAACACCATCGCACGCACAGATGCTCAAAAGGTTCTATTTGGAGAAAGAGATGCCATAGTCTAGTTTGTTAAGAATATGAGTGTGTAGGACATGCTTTCAATCCCAGTACTGGGGTCAGAGGCAAGAGGATCTCTGTGAGTTGAAGGCCAGCCGGACCTACATAGTGAGTTCCAGGACAGCCAGGGCCTCAAAAACAAACAAAAGAATGGGCGTGTGTTAATGGTGACGCATAAGGTTCAGCACCAGACAGGCAAGCAATGTGAACAGAAACGCTCATCGCGGTGTCTGGCTATGTGTTCCCATGATCACCTTTGGACTCTAGGAAAGATTTACATTAAAAAATTCAAGTGATGAACGTTAAAGACTAGTGAAATTTAGAAATCTATGTAGAATGAAGATTTTATAATAGGGCCGATGTTGCAAGAGGATTGGAAAGGGTTATATAAAACAATCCCCAGAAAGTTCTGGACATGGACAAATATTGGTCACCATGAAGACAAGCGCAGCCACCCAGTGGAGTGATGCGACTCACCCGTGACACGCTTAAGGTAGCTGAGTCTCAACTGCCAACCACAGTCAAATCTGCTAAGATGGGTGATCTTGGTTGTCAACTGAAAGAAGTGCTGCTGGGCAGAGTGGAGTTAACCTAGGAAGGATTAACTGGACCTTCCAGGGTAGGTCTGACCAAGGGAAAAGCCAGAAAGCCAGCCCTGCTCTCCCTGCCTGCCTTCATTACCTGCTAGCATCTACTCTGTTGCCCACATCAGAACACCCAGTTTCTTCCGCCTTCTAACGTGGGATCAAAAACCAGTCTGCCTGTAGTTGTGCAGCTATTGACCTTTGATGGCTGTGTCCAAAGCACAGAACTAGAGAAAGTCTCTGCACCCAAAGAAGACCTGGATGCTCAGGTGGCCACATTACTCCACAGCAGCATGTGAAACAGGCAATTCTGCAAGGCACAGGCTCATATGCAAAGATGGCTGAATCGCCCAAACAATTCCCCTGACAGTCTGATACTAATGTATGCCCCCTTAACTGGGCCTACTGGGTGAAGGAAATGCCTCCCCTTCACACTTAGTGGTGACAACTATTTGCTAGTCCAAAAGGCAGAAGAAATAAGATTCTTTTCCCATTCCCAGACATGCTGGGGAAAACTCTGCAGAGTTGACGTAAGATTCAATGCTGTTCTAAACTATGCGCAGTACCATTACCTTGTAAATATGTTAATGTTCTCTGTTCCTTTGTCATTTTGTTGTGAACATAGGTAACAAAAGAACTATGTCTGTTCAAGTCCATTTAAGCCCTGCCTTCTTCCTAAGGGATCTGGAACCTGAGGAATCAGTGTAAAAAAAAAAAAACCCCAGGGCTATGGTGCCTGTAGGATGTCGGGGTGCCTAAGTGTTTGGGCAGTGAAGCCTGGCTTCAGGTTGAACTTTGCCATGCTCAATCTCAGGCTAATATAGGCCAGGTGGATCCAGGTGGCTGCCTGCTGCCGCCAAGAGCCATGGTCATGCCTGTGATCCATGGTCATGACACACGGACTTAATTATTTTTTCCTTTCTTCCTTTTTTATTTTGTGAGGTTTTTTTTCTTGTTTGTTGTTTGTTCTGCACTAGACTGCCACTACCCCGCCACCAGAAGAGAAGGTAGGCAGACTCCTCACCAAATCCTCCCACCAGAACACTCCATCCCTCCAAAACCCCAATCCACTGCCATCTCCCCACATCAGCTCCCTCCACCCCTTCCCAGCTCTGCTCACCAGAGTCCCACATAGCAGCTTGGGCAGACATCCCCCACACTGGAGCACAGCAAGGCAACCAGCAGGAGAAGAGATAGGAAACTTGCTTGCTCAACCTTCCACTAGAACAAGCTGTGCCCCGCAAGACTCAACCGACTGCCATCTCCCCACCACCCATGTCAACCGTCTCCACCACTGCCACCCGTCCCAGTCCCAGATACCAACTCAGCTACATACCTCCCGCACCAGAAGAAGGCAAGATAGACAGCCAGAAAAACAGGTAGGAAGCCTGCAAGCTCTTTATCTCAGCCCCCAATTCTGAAACAGCAGTGTAAGAACACAATCAACAACCAGGACAACATGGAATCACCAGAGCCCAACTGTCCTTCTGTAGAAAGCCCTGAACACTCTGACACAGGCAAAGCAGAAGAAAAGGGACTTACAATCAACTTTATGAAGAAAATAGAGGTCCTTAAAGGGGAAATGAATAAATCCCTCAAAGAAATCGAAGAAAAGCAAACACTTGGAGGAATTTAGTAAACTCAAAGAAACAAAGGAAAACACAAAAAATTAGAAGAAATGAATAAACCCCTGAAAGAAAGCCAAGAAAAATCAAACAAATAATGGAAGAAAATGAACAAAACTGTCCAAGACCTGAAGATGGAAATAGAAGTCATAAAGAAAACACAAACCGAGGGAATCTTGGAAATGAAAAATCTAGAAAAGTGATCAGGACCTACAGAAGCAAGCTACAGCAACAGAATACAAGAGATAAAGGAGAGAATCTCAGGAGTTGAAGATACAATAGATGAAATAGATATGTTGGTAAAGAAAAATATCATATCCAAAAAAATTACTGACACAAAACATCCAAGAAATCTGGGGCACTAAGAATAATAGGAATAGAGAAAGAAGATTCCCAGCTCAAGGGTCCAGAAAATATTTAACAAAATCGTTGAAGAAAATTTTCCAAACCTAAAGAAAGCAATGCCTGTAAAAGTAAAAGAAGCTTATAGAACACCAAATAGACTGGACCAGAAAAGTCCCCTTGCCACATAATAATCAAAACATTAAACATACTACAAAGAAAGATTACTAAAAGCTGCAAGAGAAAAACAAGTAACATACAAAGGCAAACCTATTAGAATTATACCCGACTTCTCAGTGGAGATCCTAAAGCCAGAAGGGCCTGGGCAGAAGAACTACAAATGCTAAGAGACACGGATGCCAGCCCAGACTCCTATATCCAGAAAAACTCTCAATTATCATAGGCGGAGAAAACAAAATATCTCATGATAAATCCAAATTCATACAATACCCATCTAAAAATCCTGCCCTACAGAAGGTACAAGAAGGAAAAGTCCAACCCAAAGAGGTTAACTACAATCAGAAAAACACAGGAAATAATCTCACACCATCAGAATCAATAAAAGGGACACACTAACACACTACAAAATAACAGGACTGATCATTGGCCATTGATATCCCCCAACATTAATGGTCTCAATTCCCCAATTCAAAAAACAGACTAACAGAATGGATTTGAAAACAGAATCCAGCCTTCTGCTGCATACAAAGAACATCAAAGATAAACACTACCTCAGAGTAAAGGGTTGGGAAAAGATTTACCAAGCAAATGGACCTAAAAAAACAAGCCAGTGTTGCCATTCCAATATCCAGCAAAATAGACTTCAAACCTAAATTAATCAAAAGAGATGGGGAAGGACACTTCAAACTTGTTAAAGGAAAAATCCACGCAGATGACATTTCAATTCTTAACATCCATGCCCCTAACACAAGGGCTCCCACATTTGTAAAAGAAACATTACTAAAACGAAAACACACATTGAGCCTCACACATGATAGTGGGAGATTTAAATACACACTCTCACCAATGGGCAGGTCATTCAGACAAAAACTAACAAGTAATACACTACCAGATGTTATAAGCCAAATGGACCCGACAGATATTTACAGAACATTTTACCCTACACAAAAGAATATACCTTTTTCTCACCACCTCACAGAACCATCTCCAAAACTGACCACATTCTTGGCCACAAAGCAAGCCTCAATAAATACAAGAAAATTGAAATAACCCCTTGCATCCTATCAGACCACCATGGATTAAAGCTGGACTCCACAGCATCAGCAACAGTGGAATCCTACAAATTCACGGAAACTGAACAACTCTCTACTGAATGATGAATGAGTTCAAAACAGAAATAAAGAAAGAAATTAAAGACTTTCTTGAATCCAATGAAAATGACTCCACAATCTGTCCAAATGCATGGGGCACAATGAAAGTGGTGCTAAGAGGGAAATTCACAAAGTGCCTATCAGAAAAGAGTCGAGACATCACATACTAGCAAATTAAGAGCGCATATGAAAGCTCTAGAACAAAAGGAAGCAAGCACACCAAGAGAAGTACATGGCAAGAAATAATCAAGCTGAGGGCTGAAATCAATAAAATAGAAACAAAGAGAACAACTCAAAGAATCAATGAAACAAGGAGCTGATTCCTTGAGAAAATCCATAAGATAGACGAACCCCTAGCCAAATTAACTAAAGGATGGAGAGAGAATATCCAAATCAACAAAATCAGAAACAAAAAGATGTAACTACAGACACCAAAGAACTCCAACGAATCATTGGGTCATACTTTAAAAATATGTACTCCACAATATTGGTCTTCCAGTGATGGGACTGGGACACCATCCCAGCCACAAAAACTTTGACTTATGATCTGTTCTCCCTAGAGGATCCACTGGGACAATAGAAGGGCAGAACACCATGCTAAAGGAGGGAAACCACGGCCAGGCAGGCTAGGAGCTAGAGTCTGAGAAGTCAGGAGAATTCTAATGTTATCCAGCTCTCCTCGTAGATTAGTGCCTAGCCCAGTCCTCAACAGAGAGGCTCCCTATGGCCGGTTCAGGGAGCAGATGGAGGCCCAGAGCCAATCAAAATGCAGAGTTCAGGGAACCCCACAGAAGTGGTGGAGGGACTGCTGGGACCAGAGGGGTCAAGGACAGCAGAGAACAAACCCCATGGAGTCAACTGACCAGCACTCTTCGGAGCTCACAGAGCCTGAAGCGGCAGACATGGAACCTGCTGGGTCTCCCAAATATGCCGTGAGAATTCCTGGCCTGGTGTTCTTGCAGAACTCATACAGACTGGAATAGGGGTGTGTGTCCTTGAACCCCTTGCTCCTCATTGAGTACCTCATCCCCCTACTGGGTTGCCTAGTCCTACCTTGAAGTAGGGAATTGCGCCTGACCCTGTTCCATCTTGTTGTGCCATGTTTGAGCAGTAACCCTGGGAAGACTGCTCTTTCTTGGGGCGAGGTGGGGGTGGGAGGATGGGAGGTAGATCTGGGGAAGAGAGGAAATGGGGGGGGAATGAAGGGAGGAGTGGAAGGGTGTTGGAATGTATTATATGAGAGAAGAAAATTTTTAAAAATAAGAAAAAGAAATTAAAAGCCAGGGCTAAGCTTTTGCATGCATCGAGAAGCAAGACTCCCTAGTGGTTCTGGGCCCCCTATCCAATATGAGCATCCTTTTCCTCGCACGTGGTGTGGGTCAGTCTGTGACTCAGCTCTCAGCACCTTATAACACTCTGCTTGTTCTTGTCCCCTGGAATCCGAACCTTTCTTAGATCTTTTCTGGGACGAGGCTTTGGGTAGAGGTTTATTCTGCCCTTAGGAAAGCTGTCTACTCCAAGCAGCAAGGACAATTAAAGGCAAATAAATAAATAATCCTCTAAGAATGAAAACCACATGACCTCACTTGCTCCCACGACGCTGTTGGAACTGTTAAATGCAAATGAGCCTGAAAGTAGATCTGACTTCCATGCGGCAGCTATGCGCCGGTGTACTCCTTCAGACGCTCAGACTGTCGGTGATCATTTCCTCTGCTTTGTTTTGTATTTTTTTTCAGTATTAGTAGGAAAAAAATGCTAACTTTTCAATAAAAGAAAAATAAGTTTTATTTTAATATTTGGATAAGAGAGAGAGAGTATCACTGGGGTGGAAGACATGGCAGATGCTCTGTCCACTGAAGGGAGGCCTTCACGGAAAAGCCCCTCCCTGCGCCACGCCAGGGTTCTTTCGTGGCCCCCCATCTCTGTTATTTACATAAAAACTCTTTACAGAAATAGTGGAATGGCGTTCCTGATTTCCTAAGGCCACTCACAAGATGGTCGTTTTTAGAACAGCCTCTATTTCTGCTTAGATCACAATTTGACTCTAATTAAAGTTAATGTTGGTGCTCTGGTTTTCTTTGCAGGAGAAAAGCACTGGGCATGATAGATTCCTTTCTTGCTAGCAAACACTTTCATGTTGAGTTAAAGAAAAAGAGGAGTCTCAGCAGGATGGCTTGGCAGGTAAAGGCACTTGCTGTGCAGGCTTCACTGCCTGAGTTCCATCCCTGGAGGTACACATATTGGCACGTGCACACCTACACACACACACACACACACACACGCGTGCTTCAGCACGTACACATCTGCATACACACACACACTTCAGCATGTGCACATCTGCATTCTCACATATACACACACACACTAATGCATACTTCAGCATGTCCACATTGCATTCACACACACACACACACACACACACACCAATGCATGCTTCAGCATGTGCACATCTGCACACACACACACTTCAGCATGTGCACATCTGCATACACACACACATACTTCAGCATGTGCACATCTGCATTCACACACACACGCTCTCTCTAATGCACCCTTCGGCATGTGCACATTTGCATTCACACGTACACTAATTAATAATTGTGAAAGAAGAAGACACTATCACTAAGACTGACAGCAAGCAATTCTATCAAAGCTGGTGTGAACTTAGTAAGTCCACGTGTAAAGAACATGGACGCCGACTCAGCTGCTGTAGGAGTGTTCACCTGGAAGAAAGCTGTCCACGTTATGGTCAAACTCGTAAACAAGGATGGATATAATTCTTTCTCTTGTTTTCTATGTCTGTGACGCAGTGACAAAGGAACAAACAGGAAGTCCGTAGAGGAATGTCAAGGAAATGATTTCAGCCAGGAGGAGTTATGGTTGAAGCTTGGAAGCAACCCCTGGAGTTCCCTAAGACAGGCTTGACATTTGGGGAAATCTGTGTATCAGTTTGTCTGGCGCTCCTCCTCTCCCCCTCTCCCTAGTTCTCCCCCTCCCTCCCTTGGCCTTCCTCTCCTTCCCTTACTCTTCCCTCCTCCCATCCTCTCCTGTCTCCCTGTCTCCTTCCCTTTCCCTCCTTTACTGCCCTCTCCCTCTCCTCATTCCCCCCCCCACACACACACAATCTATCTCTGCAGAATATAAAAAATATCAGTGTTCACGGTTACAAGCAAAGTAGACTAACTGGGTAATTTAAGCGAAAGGTAAATGTGCTGATAGCCTTGTTGTTAGCATGAAGGCCCCGAAAGAGTGAGTTGTCCATGTTTGAAGGTCAATTAGTGTTCCAGTTTGCTTTCTGTTGTGATAAAACATGAACCAGACCTGCCTGCACCTTATCTCCACTCTCCCAGGCATAGCTCTAGACACACAGCTCACACACTGGTGTCTGGTGAGTCCCCAGTACCTTGCCCACCCATGCCATGTCCACACTCCCAAGTCTAGCTCAAAGTCCTACAGCTCATGGAGTGTCCCAATCTGAGTCAGGCTAAAGTCTCATCTGGACACATAACCAATGAAAGAAGTCCACAGGCCAGGTCATATTGCAAAAACACAAACAATACAAAAAGCCAAGATAATATTCACATGCATACATATGCACACAAACACACACACATACATATACATACACACATATACACCATATACACAACACACACAACACAAACACACACACCACTGAAATGAGAATTACCTAGATGAACTCAGAGACACAGAATTTAAAATAATAATCATAAACTCATAAACTTTGTCCCTTTGTCATGATCAAAGAAGTCAAGTTTAAAGAAGACCCAAACACCTCAATGAAACTTTAAAGAGGATTTAAACACTTCAGAGTGACGTCTAAGAAAATATCTGAATGAAATTATGAGGACAATTCAGGATTTGAAAACTAGATTCAATAAGGAATTTTAAATCTGAAGAATATTCAAGCTGAAATGAAAATGAGATAGAAAAACTCAATAATCCACTTGGGCGGGGAGGGGGACAGAAGAAATCCTTACCAGTAGAATGGAAGACAAAAATATCAAGACTTGAAGACAAAACAGAGAACTAGACTGATCAATGGAAAAAAAAAAAAAAAAAAAGCAAGCTGGATACAGTGGTAAACACCTTTAGTCCCAGCACTCAAGAGGCAGGTGCAGATTAATCTCTGCGTTCAAGGTCAACCTGGTCGACATAATGCTTCCAGGACAGCCAGAGCTGCATAATGAGACCCTGTCTCAAAAAAATCATAAATTTTAGAAACAATGTTTAAAGTTAAAAAGGATTATGCAGGAACTTCAAAACACCATAGAAAGAACAAATCTTCAAATTATATGCATTTTTAAAAAGGAGAGGAATCCCAAGATAATGGCATGGACCAGATCTTCAATAGGATCATACAAGAAAACCTCCCCCCAATTAATGAAAGATATACTCACACAGATACAAGAAGTACATAGAGATCCGCATAGACAGGACCAGAAAAGAAACTATCCGTAGCACATAATACCTATAACACTGAATATACAGAACGAGAGAGTATTATGAAAGCCATAAAGGAAAAAACTACAAGTCACGTATAAAGCATAATGAAAACACCAGTTGACATGCCAACACGGATGGGGTAAATCTCACAAGACCTCTGTCCTGGATGAAGAGCTCCAGGTAATCATTGGCTAGTGAGAGGAATTGTCATTCTTCAGGGATGAAGTCTTGTTAGATTATTCAATCCAAACGGTCAGTTGTAATACATCACTATATAAACGTTAAATGAACGCGGTAGGTTATCTGTGGTGTGTGTGTATGTGTGTCTGTGACAATAAAGAACTCATTAGTTTGAGAGGGAGTTGGGGGGGACTGGAGAAGATGAAGGAAAGAGGTGGGGGTTGGTAAAATTGATATAAATACAGTACTCATATGTGAAATTCTAAAGAAAATTAAAGTTATAAAGTAGGGAAAAAAAGACTTGTGGTTGGTAAAATAGCTTAGCAGGTAAGGGCACTTCCTGCTCAAGCCCGGGTACCTGGCTTCAGTTCCCAGAATCTGGATAAAGGTGCACAGGGAGAACTGACTCCACAAAGACACCTTCTGTTCTCCATAAATGTGTTGGGGCAGGTGAATTCCCTCTCCCCCCACCTCTCTCTCTCAAAAGACACACACACACACACACACACACAAATTTAATTTTTTAAAAAAGCACTGGCCAAAACCAACTTTGGGGATGAGTTGGTTTGAATGAGAAGTGCTCCCCATAGGTTCAGATATTTTGAACACTTGTCCCTACTTGGGTCTCGTAGGCTGAGGAGGTGTGGTACTGCTGAAGGAAGGGCATCACTGGGGCCAGGCCTTGAGATCATATAGCTTTGCCCTGCTTGCAGTATACTGTCTCTGCTTTGTGTTGTGGTTGAGGGCGTGATGGCTCAGCTTCCTGTTCTGGCTACCATGCCTACCACCTTCTGGCCATGTTTCCCCACCATGATGGACTCTTCTCTTTCTGGAACCATAAACCAAAATAAACTTCTTCCATATGTCACTTTTGGTAATGATGTTTTATGGCAGCAACAGGAAAAAAAAATTAAGACAGGGGAGATAGGGGCTTATTTGAATTACACTTCCATTTCTGTCCTTGAGGAAAATAAGGGCAAAAACTCAAACGGGAATCTCGAGGCAGAAACTGAAACAGAGACCATGGAGGAATGCTGCTTACTGGCTCACTACCTTTGGCTTGCTCACTTTCCTTTCTTATACAGTTCAGGCCCATCTGCTTAAAGGTGGCACTGACTCCAGTATGCTAGGCTCTGCTACATCAATTAGCAATGGAGGAAATGTCTTATAGACATGACACAGGCCAAACTAATGGAAGCAAGTCCTCGGTTGTGGTCACCTTTTCTCAGATCTGTCAAGGTAACAAGATTAGCCAGCACAAGTCCATCCCTTGTCAAGGTGACCCATAAACATATCATTGTTAAACCATAACCTTTCCTTCTTTTGTCCTCCCAGATCTCATGTTAATATTAATATTACAATATAAAACAAAGTCCAAATTTTAAAAGTTTTTCGGTCTTTAACATTTTCATATTTTAAAAGTCCAAGGTCTCTGTAAAATACAGTTCATCATGGTGGCACATGCCTTTAATCCCAGCACTCCAGAGGCAGAGGTAGTCAGATCTTTGTGCATAACAAGTTCCAAGTCATCCAAGACTCTACAATGATGCCCTGTCTCCAAAGTAAAAACAAACCAAACCAAAGTCTCTTAATTATGGAAACTCTGTAAAATCAAAAATAAGTTACATTCTTTCTCATCCCAAGTGGGATAAACCAGGGCACAGTTACAATCAAATCAAAGTGAAAACAAAATCCAGTAATGTAAATAGCTCAGTGTCTGGCATCATGGATTCATTCATGATCTTCTGGGCTCCATAGGCCTTGGACGGTCACATGTCCCTGGTCCTGCCATCTTCAACACTCATAGCTTGCCCAATAAACTCAGACTGTCTCCATTTCACTCTCCTTGGCAGTTATTGCCTGGTCCTGGCATTCTAGTATCCTGGGGTCTCTGCTGCATCTGAGCTCTACTCTCACCAATTGCCTCTCCTGACTTCTTCAGGGACTTTGACCCCACTACGTGGTACTAGCCTCACCATGACTATCTCTGTGACACCTTCAATCCTGGAGTTTCCACTGAAACTGAAACTGCACCTTCACCAATGACCTCTCCTGGCCTCAGAGTGCTAAACCTCATCTGCTCTCCATGACTCCATTCTTTCAAAACCACTACAACGTGGGAGATTCTTACACATTGCCAAATTTGGCCTCAACTTGAGAAGTAGCCTTGGCCACATCTGTCCTATTGCTTCTGTGTGCTGACCCTAAGGAAATGCTCCCTGAAAGATTTTATCTCGATGGCATTGGTCTTTTATTAATCGCAGCTAATTTTTCAGCCCCGCCTGACCAGCATCTATTGTCCCAGTGAAGCATGGGTTTCACTTCCATAGATGCTTAATTCAAAATATCACACAAATGGTCCTGATAGCCTGAGAAATTCTCAAACTTCCCTCTGAAACTTCATAGGCCAAGCACCCGTATCTGAATTGATCTCAGCATTCTTACCTTCTACGATCCTACAAAACATTAAATTCTTATTAAATTCTAAGAACTTGAACATTTCCAGCCCAAAATTCCAACTGTTTCCATAATCTTCCCCAAAACAGCATGGTCAGGTCTTTCCCTGCAATACCAATTTCTATTCTAGTTTGCTTTCTGTTGCTGTGATAGAAAATGAAACAAAACCAACATGAGGAAAGAATCTGTTGGGGGCCGATGATACCCAGGCTGTGGATGTAACCAGCTTGACAAGGATCCTGGTTTTTCCCTTAGCTAGGAGTCTGAAGCCCACCAACTGCTTTGCCCCTTCCTAATCTTTACTGTATGGTGACAAAAGCCTCTCATCAATAATATTGTCTATTTTGGCCTATTAGTAAAACTCAAATCAATTCCTGGGCTGGCTGGGAGAGGAACACTGCCATCTCAACTCTAAGTAATTGTGACAGTCTTACTGGCCTTCAAGTTTTTGGCGTGTGTGAATACTATTCATGCTTTCTGTAGATATATAAAAAATTATTCTTGGTAAAACTGGCCTTCCCATAGAGACAAAGCGATAGTCAAGATCAGAAACGAAGTCTAGACAGTATGTCAGCAAGCTTAAAAAAGCAAATAGATAATTCACCCCTGAATGCCTGCCCCCCTTTATTGTAGCAAGCATACAGACCTAAAATTCAGCTATTCATTAATAGACTATTGTGTTAAGGCTACCCACTAGAACTAACCTTGAAGATTAGAAGCCTGCAGCTAGGAGGGGGTGAACACTCTTGCGCTGATGTATGCCTGAACACCTGCATTCCTTTAGATAAGCAGTTAGCAGTTTTGCTATTTCACTCAGGACAGCTTTCTGTCTTGAGGGAGTCTTGTAATTTTTTCCCAATGTGCGCATTGTTAATTTTTCTCTCTTAACTTATTCTAACTTTTAATTTCTTTTTTCTTATTATTAAAGAAAACGCTCTTGCGTGTCATTATCATCATAAAGTGTATTCTATGTGTCTCATTAAAGCGCGTAAGCATGCCAACTAAAGAGTCCTATAAAAGAGTGAGGTACTGCGCTCACTCGTCATAATTTCGTTGTTTATCCCCCTTCGTGGAAGAGGAGGAACCCTGTGTGGACTAGAGCTGGACTCAACTCCCATAAGAGTCTATGCAGCTTATACTTGCACCTCACAGTCCATCCACCATTGAGGGAAGTCAGGGCAGGAGCTAAAGCAGGAACCTGGAGGCAGGAACCGAAGCAGAGACCGTGGAGGAATGTTGCTTACTGGCTCACTCCCTCTGGCTTGCTCAGTTTTACCTTTCTTGTACAGCCCAGGTAGAGCACTGTAGGTTGGACCATGCTACATCGATGAGCAACAGAGAAAATGCCCCCACAGACATACCCATAGGGAAGCTGATGGAGGCAGCTCTCCAGTTGAGGTTCCCTCTTTTGGGTGTGTCAAGTTGACAACTAAGATCAGCTTCACAATTAGCCTATAAGAACTCCCTCAAAACTATGCCACAGACATGATTAGAAGACACCACTGCCTTTCCCACTGTCCCTGAGCCCAGCCCTGTCTTAAACAGCTCGGGCCTACCTGCTTAGAAACAGCACACACTCACCACCCCAGCCTTAATACTTAGAAAGGAAGAAAAAAGGAGTAAGACAAGGAGGGGAGAAAGCATCTAAGCTGGGTCACCCTACAAATTGGTGGTGCCACCATAACACCCTTTCTTCTTGAAATACACGTCTCTGATGGATTTGTGGCTTCTAGGTAGACGGAAAGGAAGCCTTGAGCACACTAAGTCCACTTCAACCAGATAAATATCTTCATCTCTTCTGTATTACCTTACCTCCTTCAAGGCCCCAGCATGGAGTCATCCAGAGGTCAGTGGCCAGCCACTGCTTTTGGCTGAAATCCATCTACCTCAGCTTCTCGGATGACAAAGGAAGTTATTGTAATAAAGCCTAAATGGATTAGCAAGAAATTGCTTTTGCTCAGGAACGTCAGCTTTGTTGTCAGAGACACTAGGAATCTGGGCTTTCATGTAGCTTTGCTGCTGCTTCTATCTGCCACTGCCCTTCAGTTTTTAACCCTTAAAGGAAAGTAGACCTTCCATCAAGAGGCTGCCTTTAAAGCATCCCTCTTCTCTCATCTGCTCTTACTACCTTCATTTAATAGTACTCTGCTTGTCACAGATTCCTCCAAAGTCCACCTCACTAGGCTGAGGAAACCCAACCGAACTCTTAAATCCATGAAGAAATGCCTTTGGGGCTAGGGAGATGGCTCAGCAGTTCAAAGCACTTGTTGCTGTTGCAGAGAACCAGAGTTCAATCCCCAGAACTAGAATTCGGGTGGCTTACAATTGCCTTAACTCCAGCTCTAAGGGACCGGACACCCTCTTCTGGCCCCTTGGGCACCAGCGCACATGTGGCATGTACACATACAGAAATAAACACATATGCATAATTAGAAAGAAACATAATATTAACCCCCACACACTATTCCGGTATCCTCCTGTGCAGAGAATGATAGAGCCTTTCAAGAGAAAACTGAAGGGACACAGGAGACACCAGGATCTGAGTACACAGAAATGGCGTGCCCACACGTAAAGACAGAAGCATCAGGGGAAATCAGAACTGCCAGCCCCATGAGGCTGGACCTCCAGCCACAGATCTATGAGAACATATGCTTCTGCCGCATATGCCACCAGCCTGCGGTGCTTCGCTGTGGCAGTCCTAGCCAGGCCCAGGGACTGGAAAGAAGCCCAGGCAACAGAAAATTCCAGACAAACGCCCAGCCATGCCCTGTGACGGACCAGAAGTCCTAAAGTCATACAGAGTTGGTAATTAATTCAAAAGGTGTTTTGGGCTCTTCGTGGGCCTCATGTGAAGTGGTATGTCTGAATTAATGCAGAGCTACAAATACAGGGAATCCCCTGAGAATTTCCTTCTAAACCTCCAAGGAACTTTTCAACACGCTAGACTTTGCTATCTTTAATTATAGCATGTGAAATTCTTACAGTAGCAAACCCACAAAACAAAAACACACCAAGATGTCTTTCCCCAGAACACATCAGTACACCAAAAAAGTATCTCGGAAAAACCAAATGAGATGTTTAAAGCCTTTAAGTCCAACCTTCTCAGGAGGCTGAGGCAGGAGGATAGCTGTGAGTAGGTGGTCTGTCTAAACTACATAATGAGTTCCAGGTGAGTTCAATGTGCTACATAAAGTGAAACCTCATCTCAATAAACAAATAACTTGGAAAATTTGAGGTCCATTAACCAGAGTCTTCCAATATATTTTTTTCTAAATTGCCTTTTCAAAGAAAAACTTACTATATTTTCATTTATGTGTGCGTGCATGCCTGTGTATCTGCCACACGCGTATGGATGCTGGAGGACACAGAGGGCATTGGATCCTATGGGGCGGGAGTCGTAGGTGGTTATGGATCACCCAGTGGGTGCTGGGAATCATACTCAGGTCCTCTGGGAAGCACAGCAAGCACTCAACAACTGGGCCATCTCTCCAGTCCCTATAAATTTTCTAATGAGCCCCAAAATTAACCAAACTCTTACAATTACCATTCTGTTCAAGACCTAAAAATGAACAGCTGAACCGATTCCTTGGGGGCAACCAAGATAAAGGTCAACCAAGGCTGTGTACATGTGAACAACGTGCGTCTGCCATGGGCAAGCCCACATGGTAAGGGCTGGTGAAGAACTT
This sequence comes from Cricetomys ansorgei, assembly GCA_026225945.1. Taxonomy (NCBI): domain Eukaryota; kingdom Metazoa; phylum Chordata; class Mammalia; order Rodentia; family Nesomyidae; genus Cricetomys; species Cricetomys ansorgei. Next base: position 4,366,202 of record JAMJFZ010004059.1, on the reverse strand, counting down.
TGAACCAGCACAGGGAGTGGCGGGACCAGAGCTCCTGCTTCTCAAGGCTCTCCTCAAAGAAGGACCCCATTGAACACTTCAGCGACAGCACTGCACTGCCGAAAGTCTATCATCTGTAGCCCTTTACCTTTATTCTGACCCGCTCTATTTCACACCGGAATAACTTTGGAGCAATCTAATAAAGTTTGACAGAAATATTTTCTGGGGAATAAAAAGAAACCCAGCTGTTGCAATATCATTCTTTAATAGAAGCCATAAAAGACAGGGGGGAGGTGCCTACTCAGATCACAGACTTGAAAGGATTTAAACCGAGAGAGCCAAGAAAAAGGAGAGAATACATAAAGCCCTAGATGGATGCAAAGTCGATAAAAACGGACCTGAGGCAAAGTACTGTGCGGCATGGCCGAGTTTTAAGGGAAGAAAGACAAGGCTTAACGAATCTACCTCATCAAAAGAAAATAGTCCCTCAAATTTCCATTCCGTTGCCATGACAACTAGCACTCCATTGTTGCCATAGTAACCAGCTGTAAAAGCATTATCTAAGGACAAGCTCTCTGATTGGGTGGCCATAGGAAGCCATTAGAAGCCACGCTGAGAAGGCTGCTCTGCCATCACATTGACCTATTTGTAGCTTCCAGTGTACTTCAGCTCTCCAGCATGCTTCCCTTAGAACCAATTTCAACAAGTATCTAATAATTGCACCCCAATAAATTCAGGACCGTTTGTCGTCTAAAGTCCACGATATGCAGTACCGTGAGAGCCACACCCTCGCTGAACGCCTTGCAGTTTAATCCTGCTGTAGCATCAAAGCACACTAGCCGCAGCTACAGGCAGTTGTCGTCACTGGTGGCAAGCCGCTGTCTTTGTTAGATGGGGTGCCGACAAGCAGACTGGAAGGGAAAGTTCTGAAGGTGCGAAGTGACAATACTGTGAACACCATGGGATGGGCTCACGCATACGGCCGATACACACATATAAACTGGGATTTACAACACCAAAATGTCTGCTCCCAGATTCATTTATTACGTGTCTGAGTGTTTTGCTTGCATGTATGTTTATCCACCACAAGCATGCCGGGTGCATGCCCCTGGAGGCCAGAAGATGTCATCAGATCCCCTGGAACTGGAGTCAAGCGTAGCTGTGAACCACCATGTGTATGCTGGGCGTCAAACCCGGTCCTCTGCACGGGCAACGAGTGTTCTGGATCACTGAGCCATCCTTCCCGCACTGATGTCTTATTTTTGGTTTTGAAAAAGGGTCTCACTATGTAGCCTTGGCTGGCCTAGATGTTGCTATATAGACCAGGTTTGCCTCAAATTCAGCGATCCATCTGCCTCTTCTTCCTGAGTGCTGGGATTAAATGTGTGTACGCCATCATATCAGGGCCCCCGTATCTTATTTTAAAAGCTGTGCTTGCTTAAATCTGTTGAGCTTTTTAAAGAAAGGTTTGTTTTTTTTTTTCTACCTGATAGTCTCGCTTGGTACTTGCTCAACACAAACTGTTGGTGTATTTGTAGACATTCCTAGAATGCTCTTAAAAGCAGAGACAGCTTGAATGTCCCACCCCCACCCCAAACCCTTCCTCTAGCTGGTCACACTTTTAGTTGGAATGCACTGTTGGGAGAGATGTTTTAAAATGCCTAGCTGTGAGCTCTCAGGAAATATGAACGGAGAAGCTGCCAGTGAGCAGCACTAGAACTGCCAAGCTGTAGGTATGCCAACTGGCCCAAGGTGAGAGGATGGAGAGGGGGCTAGCCTTGATGCTGCTGTTCAGATCACATACAACAGAACAGTAAGTTTTCAAGATGTCTTCACAAATTCAGCAACTACTTCGTAGCACCTGTTATATATGGTCAGTGTCATAAGTGGACAGATGACAACAGGCCTGCCCTTCACCATTTATACAAGGCTGAGTAGATGCCAAGAGCCTACACCCAAGGATGGCACTATTCTGTGGTACGCCGGGAACAGTGGGCAGCGCCAACCCGACGCAGTCGTGGGCGCTGCCACCACTCTGTGGTGCTAAAGGCTGGAAATGCCAATGTTAGCAAAATCTGCCTGAGACTCTGGAGCTTCCAGGACAGAGGGGAAGTGAGTAGCTCTGGATAAATGTTCATTGACCCATAATCACAACCGAGCTCCAAGGCAAAGTCTAAGAGCCCCTTGTCTAAGGAGACTGGATACTGCTGGGTAGGGAGGACATGGGCTGAGATTATTGACAAATGACAGATTAAGGACGCAAGGGAGAGGCAGGGTGGGTTATGTTAGCAAATGGAGGGCAAGGAAAAGCATTCAAGACATAGGGAACAGCATGGGCTGTGCCAATGACCCAGAGGGAGCCCCAGAAGAGACATGTAAGGAGGGTTGGACAGGGAGTGAGAAGAGCTGCATACCCCTGACAACACACGATAGTGCTCATTGTAACACAACCTTCAGTCATCAGACCACGTACCAATGTGCCATGTGCCATGTACTATGCTCCCTAACGAGTTTAATATAATTTTAGTTTAAATATAAAGGTGGATATAACTTGTGTTTGGGGATAATAGTAAAGGATACCTGATTTTATAGGAGAGTCTAATAAAGAGGATTTCAGTTCCCCTAACAATACCTGAGTACCGCTGAGTGTCAGGTAGTAGGGGAAAGAGGTACGGCACAGGTCCTGATGTTCTAGTTGTGCAAACAGAAATGTGTGCAAACCATGCAGAATATTCAGGAGAAGGGGAGTCACGGAGCAAGCTTTATGTGACTCATCTGCGCTAGACACGGGAGGAATCTGCCTGGGCGAGCAAATCAGGCTATTTTGCGGGACCTCCTGAATTATCTGGTGGGGTGCCACTGAAGATCAGGGTTTTATTTGCAGATCTATTTTGAGCCTCCAGAGAAAATTCAGTTGTCCCTTCTTAGAATTTTTTAATAGTTGTTCCCTATCTAGCTATAGTAGCGGTACCAATTCTTTTTAAACTCTCTCACAGGAACAGAAATTGAGGCACAACTAGGACCAAAGGAACAGATGTAACTCATAATGAGTAAAAATCTAGGACTTTTAACAGTGTGAGAAAGTGCAAAAGCCATTGAAATAAATCATTTAAGGAAACTCTCTCACCCAGAAGAGAAATCCCACAGGCAGAGTGATGAATATTGACATATCCGTGCGCTCTCTTCCCAGCCACTTAGAAATGAGAAGGCTCCCTACAAGTATTCATTGTCATGGCTGGTAATAATTACCACTCTGCCGTCAGAGTCATTCCCTCAACTCGACAGAGTAACACAGCCTATGACTTTAAGGTTGGGACATGCCTGGACTGAAACCTCAGAGCATGCCACGGCTTCTCAGAGGTGACATCTCTGCCAATAAAGGAGATTTGGAGCACAGAATACAATTTCCACGTGGTAAGGAGGTATCCCAGCTTGGGTCTGTTTGCTACAGTCTTGGGGTTTTCAGTTTAGAAGGAACCTTCTAGAAGCTCAACCTCTAAGCTACATTATTACTATCCTAGCCTTAGGGAGGGGAGGGGAAACAGGGGAGGAGAGGGGAGGAGGAGGCAGCATCTGAAGGGATGGCTGCAGGGGTGAAATTCAACACTTACCCAGCTTTGTGTCTCCTCTTAGGGCGACTTCACATTAGGGGTACTCAATGTTAAGATAGTCTGATCAGGTGCGAATCAGCTGAGGTGTATTAAAGTCTGCATGCATTTGTCAAGCTTTTCCATAACCCTAGGGTAACACAATCAAAGACTTCGCTGAAAACTCCAGAGGTGTTACCAGGTTCCCATCAGGGTAAGAACCAGTGAACAAGCCACTTATACCGTGTAAGTGCCATGTGCTGGGAAGTGATCTTCCTCAATTTTCACTGGAAGGCCCAGATAGAGCCTACCTTTCCTACCATGTAAGTTTGTGAATCATTCTAGAATAAAAGGCGGGCACTAAGTAAATAAACTCCATGACTAATGTCTACGCTGTTAGGTCAACTTCCTGGATGGATTCTCCACTCAAGTCTCTGCCCTTCCATTATCCCTCCTTTTAAGTCATAAGTCATGTCATCAGAAGAGCACACAAGGTAACAAACGACAGAGAACCTTTTTTTTTTTTTAATTCCTTCATGGAGTTTTGAAATCTCACAGCACTTCGGGAGCATGAATAGCTCAGAAGGCTGGGGTCCACTGTGGGAACCAGCACATTCTCCCCCGGGACCCTGGTGCAAAGTGTCAAACTCAATGCTACGGTGGTGGTGTGAAACAGATGAAACCCTGACAGGGAGTACAGTCCTTCTACCGGGATGACAAAGGAAAACTATAGAAAAGGTGGTGCTCCAGAGTCTACGGAGGCAGAGGATCTGATAGGTGTAGAGATGGTTGTGAGCTTAGACTTGAAGACTGGTGGTTTTCAAAGTTCAGACTTTGGGCCTGCCACATAAACAATTCCCAGAGAAAACTGATGACCTACCTATAAAATTGCATCGAGGTGCCTAGTCACATCCTCAACTTTGAGAATCAGTTCCCTGGATTAAGGTTCTCAGCCTGGGCCTTGTGGACTGCGATGAGGAAAAACTCCAACCTTGGGGCTAGAGAGATGGATCAGCTGTAGAAAGTACTGGCTGCTCTTCTAGAGAACCATTTCCAACAGCCACATGGCAGCTCCCAACCGTCTGCAATACCAGTTCCAGGGGAGCAGATACATCTTTGGCCTCCACAGGCACCAGGCATGTATGTGCTACACAGACACACATGCAGGCAAAACATTCGTATACATAATTTTTTTAATTAAACAAAAAAGCTACAGCCTCATTTTGCCTATCTTTCACAAAAAAAACTTAGAATATCCTTCTATTATAGAAGAAGTACCAGTATGATAATTATTAGGACCAAGTGTTACATCTTGATAGTCACTGCATTAATAAAGAACACACATAAGGTTGGGTATGGCCACTCACTCCTTTCACCCCAGCACTCAAGAGGCAGAGGCAAGCAGATCCATGTGAGTTCAAGGCCAGTCTAGTCTCCACAGAGAGTTGCAGGCCAGCGAGTGGTGCATAGTTGAGACCCTGTCTCAAAAAACAAACACGCAAACAAAAACACAGATAGTTATCACAGATTTCAAAACACTTGTATAGGGTCAGCAAGATAGAGCAGATGTAAGTGTGCCTGCTCCCAAGACTGATCCTCGGGACTCACATAGTGTAAGGAGAGAAAAGACTCCTGCAAGGTGTGTGTGTGTGTGTGTGTGTGTGTGTGTGTGTGTGTGTAAGAGAAAGAGAAAGAATATAAATTTTAAATAACTAAGGATATAATTTTTATAAGTTTATTTCATAGGTTTTCAGTGTAAAGAAAACATGTCTAGTCTAGAAGGATTCCAAAGAAAACTGAGCTTAGAGGTGAGAAAATACAGGACAGGGTAAGAGTTCAGTTTGACAGAAACCTGAGATAAAGCAAGAAAACTGACCCTGCACAGAGGACCCTCCCAGCAGGCTCCAGAGAGCTACTTACACAAGAAGCAAAGCAGACATAAAAATTACTTGGGCAAGGTGGGAAACATGGCTGAAATACAAAGAAACAGAAAGAGAGAGACCACATAGGAGACAAAATTCTTAAAGCTGAACTAATAATAAACACTCAGAGCTGGGGCTGGGAAGATGGCTCAGAGGTCAAGGGTATGTACTGCTCCTGCAGAGGAGCCAGTTCAGTGTCCATCACCCATGTCAGGGGACTCAGTATTTCCAGTATTCCTGGAAATCCAGCCCCAGGACATCTGGGATCTGAACCCTGCTTTGGCCTCCACAGGCACCCACAGTCACATGCGCGAGCTCACACACTTATATACACAATTGTAATTTTTTTAATTTTTAAAATTTAATTAATTTTATTAAGTTATTGTTTATTATATAAGAAATATAGTATTAAATTATTAAAATATAATCCATTAATAAAGTCAATTAAATTTTTTTTATTTCTAAAAATTAAAAGGTTAAAGAGAGAACATGCAGAGGACGTAACATTGAGAGGAATCAGATGACTCCAGAGCGTCAGGAGCCCGCGAGCAGGTGAACATGAAGGAAGTCAGCTGAAGCGGGTTTAGGAAGGGAGCGCTGAGCTGAAAACCCCCAAGTGTGGTCACAGCAAAGATAAACATTCAAGATCTACTCAGCAGCCACCCAAGAGCTTCTCCCACAGCCAGAGTTTTTATCCTGGGAGCCCTGTGCGGGCTTCCAATGAACGCCTGCAGTTACAGCGGAAAACTCTGTGCTGGTGGATTCTGTGAAAGAGGTATACATTCTCACTATACGCTCAAGAAGTACACGGGTCCCCATCCTCCATGTGAAAGCATGCTCTCTGTTGGTCCTTCTGAGCACCACAAGCAGAAATCTAGTCACTTTTCTGATAGTGTCAAAATACCCGAAAAACTGGAAGAAAGAAATACTTATTTGGGCTCATCATTTCAGAGATTTTAGTCCATGGTCGTCGGCCGATTCTATTGCTTTGAGGCCAGAAAGTTAAAACTAAGTTTCTTACTTCACGGCAGAACAAAGCAGAGAAAAATGCCAGGATCCTAATATTCCTTTCGAGCACTTGCCCTGTGACATAACTTCCCAATGCTACCACCATAGGCCAAGCATCTAACTTTGTAAGTGCCAAACAGCAGCAAAACTTTGCTTGTCTCAAAGATTAAGGAAGGAACACGAATCTCAGAATAACCCGAAAGGGTCTGAGGGATAAAGCAGCGAGATGACAGAGCCACAGGACTGAGTGAGTAGAACTTCCCATACTCATCAGATCATGGAGGGGCTTAGGGTGTCTTGGTTAAAAGTCGGGGTGTGGCCGCACTTTCCTTTAACCCTAGCACACTGCAGGCGAAGGAAGGTGGTCCAAGGCCGGGCTGGTTTACAAAGAGAGTTCCAGGCCAGACAGGGTTACACAGTGAGACCCTGCCTCAAAACAAACAACAACAAAGAAATGATAAGAGAACACTCGGTAGAATACGGGGTGCTGGAAAGCAGCTCAGCAATTAAGAGCACTTGCTGCTCTTGCAAAGGACCCAGGTTTGATCCCCAGCACCCACGTCATGGTTCAAACCCATCTGTAACTCCAATTCCAGGAGATCTGACATCCTCTTCTCACCTCTGAGGGCACCAGGAACCAATGCGGTGGTGCACAGGCATACAGGTAGGCGGAACACATCAACAGTTTAAAGTTCAGTGGAAATGACTGTTTCTTACACACTTCTTGAGCTAATTGCCTGAATATCTGTCTGCACAAGAGTGACCAAGAAACCCTCCACTGGAAACACTAAAAGTGGCCATTTTCCAGTAACTTCTGTACTGCTCGGGTTCCTACTGTCTAACAAGCCAAGTGGTACCGGCTGTGCCTAGACAGAAACCACACCTGAGAGCTGTGCTGCTTTTACAGTGCCCTCTACTGATTACTTCCAACATACTCATTCTCAAGCTTGCTAGATCTTGCAATTAGACCTTTTAAAAAAATTATTTATTCTTATTTTACGTGCATTGGTGTTTTGCCTGCTCAAAGCAGTCCCCCACCCTTATAAGAAAGACGGGGGGGGGGGGTAGGGAAGGGAGAGGGGAGGGAGGGAGAGAGGGGGAAAGAGGGAGAGAGGGGGGCTTGGGGGGTGGGGAGAGAAACCAACTATCTCCAAAATAAAAATAAAATAGCAAAACACCAAGTGCTGTTAGAAAACTACGGCACATAATGAAATAAATAAATAAATAAATAAATAAATAAATGTATCATGAGCTTCTTTTTTGTAGGCGAAGATAGCACAAGGTAATGACTGAGTGAAAATACAATCCTTGACCTACATCAGAAGTAACTAAAAGCTTGCTAAAAGTGCACATTCTAGGGTCCTCCTCCAACTAAATGACTCCCACGTTGTATCTGCCATACAGGTGAGTCTCACAGATGCTGAATCAATTATCTCGAGGCCAGCAACCGAGAGCCACAATTAAGGCAAACTGGGGAACGTGCAAGTGCAAGAAGTTTGAGAGCTATTTGTTGCTGAACTGGGAACGCACGAACATGAACACATGAAAACACACACACACACACACACACACACACACACACACACACACACGCTCATGCCTCTGGCTACCAGAGCGCTTAGAGGAAGCTCTCCTTACTTAAATCCCCAACCTTAGCATAGTTAGCATTCAATAATTGCTGCGTGGATGAATGAGTGAATGGATGCGCCCTGGGAAGGAACAGTTCACACCCTCTTATCTGCTTCTGCTTTGGGGACACTGCCCTGACACTGGCCTAGTCTAGAGCCACCGAGACAGGATGAGCCCAAAGGGATCCGAGTGCTCCTCACTGACATAAGTCAAGCAGCTGCATCGCTGCAATCTTAGATCAAATCAAACTTCCAGAAGCACTCCACCATTTCCACACCAGCAAAAGCAGAATTACCCCTCAGGACACAGTCAGCAAAAGTTCACAGGGCCATCTTCCTGCCAGGGTCATGTCCCTCTCTATTACTCTGCTCCCCTGCTGCATGCCAGGAAGCCCTTCAGAGTGGACTCCTCCAGTTGCCCTCAGGACCCTCTCTGAACAGCCTTCAGAGTCCCAGCCCTGGCTCCTGTCAGGTAGAAAGGGCAGCCAGTTGCCTTTCTCCATTCTCCAGCATTGGTATCTTACACATACCATATGGTTTTAAATGTAAAGCTCTTCATAAACAGGCCTTGTCATCCAAAGCAGATGACAACCGATACAGACAAGTCACAGTGCGGACATTAACGGAGCCTTATGGAGTTGCACAATACCAAGAGAAGTCTCCAGAAACAGAAGAGCACATCCAACCCGTTTCTTCTGACTCATTTCCTCTGGAGGAGTTATTTAGAATAAATCACGTAAAGGGCCACAAAATAATTACATTGGCAACAGGAACCCAGTAGAAAGTAGAAGAGGAACTGCTAAATTACTCTGCTTACAGGGCTGCTGCTGCGGGTCAGTTAACTAGAGTGGATTTTAATTTCTCATTTAGAAAAGAAGAAAAAAGCCCAGTTTCTTAAACCTTTACTTAAAGAAAAAAAAAATCAGAGACTTATTTAATGCCTTTAAACACTAATTAGAAAAAAAGAGACTAAGCATAATCCTTAATTTTTAAAAGTATGTCTTAAAAATACACTTGTAGGGGGCTAGAGAGATGGCTCAGTGGCTAAGAGCACTAGCTGCTCTTCCAGAGGACCTGGGTTCAATTCCCAGCATCCACATGGCATCTCAAAATGTCTATACCTTTTGTTCCATTGGATCTGACACCCTCATACAGACATACACACAGGCAGATGTACATAAAATTTTAAAAAATTAATTAAAAAAATACACTCATGTTCTCGTTTGCTTTCAGTTGCTGTGATGGGCACCATGACCGAGAGCAGACTGGGGAAGGAAAGAGTTTAACTTACAGATTCCAGTCCATCTTTGAGGGAAGCCAGGACAGGAGCTTGAGGCAGGAATTGAAGTGGACACCATGCTGGAATGTTGCTTACTAGCTCGCTTTCAGGCTCACTTGAGCTCAGCTCAGCTACTTATTAGACATCAGGCCCACCTGCCTCGGGATGGGACTGCCCACCGTGAGCTGGGCCCTCCTACATCAATTAGTGATCAAGAAAATACCCCACAGGTATGCCCACAAGCCAATCTGATGGAGGCAGTTCCTTACTTGAGGTTCCCCTTCCGAGTGTGTCAGGTTGACAACCAAGATTAGCCATCACAGCTTGGAAAGATTTTAAGTAGATTTTTTTCTGCCAAATTATGTTAGACACAAACAGTCCTGCTTTGCTGTAGCTGGCTGAAGGGTGTGGGCTCGTGAAGCGTGCGGCGTCATTGCACCCAACCCATTGCTGTCAACATTAACCGTTCCCCCTGTTTCCCTGCCTTTCTGAAAATGACCAACTAGTTGTAAAAAGAAAATAAAAATAAAAATGGTGTCAGATGGGGTTTCCTTCAAACTCAGTCGAAACACTGGGGCATGTTCTGACTCCTGGAAACCTCAGGGGAAGGAATGGAGCAAATGCAGATTAGTGGATGCAGACTTATCTTGTGCCAAGGGAGAAATGGCCGTCGTTTCAAATCTAAACTTAAACCTCAGAGGTAAAAACTCCTAAGGAACTTTGAGAGCAGAAGAGTCTCCCTCAGGGAGGAGCCCAGTTGGTTACACTACTAAGTGCTCAGCCCTGAAATCATACACATACAAGTAATGTTATATGGGCCGAGCAGGTTGTATTTCTATATTTAGGAGGGTATGTATGTAAGAACAACTGAAGAAAAAGAGGTCATGTATTTGAGAGGGCAAAGAGCATACATGAAAGGTGCTGGAGGGAGGAAAGAGAAAGGGAGAAAATTTTAATTATAATTCCAAAAAAAATTTTTATAAATAAAAAACTGAAAAAAAAATCTTTATAAAGATGTTTCTCTTTTTTTAAAAAAATAAAAAACACAGGTGTCTCTAAACGTGCTAAGAACTATTTTTAAAGCTGTTTTCAGACAGGAGCTACAGTCAGTGAGCCAAGTGGGAAGCTAGGTTCAACCCCCAGCACCAGGAGGAAGGAAACAAGGTAAAACAAGGCTGGGGCATCACACTGAGATCAGCATTTGCTAGCACCCATAAGGCCTTGAGTCTGATCCCCAGCAATGGCAAACTGGGGGTGGTGGGGGTGGGTGTGAGACCACTCAGAAATCAAGTTGACTACATTTCAAGGTAACCTGATAGTGTGTGCGTGTATGTATTCTGGCTAATGAATTTAACACGGAAAATGTATTAAGAACATCATTTTGTAACCTCTGCCATACCTCCTATGTAGAAAGACATAGAAAGTCACAGATGGCAGTTTGAACACACCTGTTATTGATAGAGCAGCCCAATAAGGCCAGTGGCATAGATCTGAAATGACACTATCAACCAAGCGTAAAAAAACTAGGAACAATGAGCCACGAAGATCTGAAAATAGTGGATGTGTCATTCAGGCATTTATCTGCATATCATGAAGCACGGGGCATCCTCAGAGAAAGAACATGAGAATTCGCACTTAAGTCAGGGAAGTGTGGTTCACTTTTATTCACACGGCTTTTAAGTCCATTTCCAACACGTTTTCACACACATGGCTTTCTCACAGTCCCACACTAACCCGTGAAGGCGGCAGTTCAAGTTTTCTTGGCCCCACTTCACAAAGTTGTTGAGCTCAGAGGCTCATGTGCCAGAGAAACAGACCCATAGGTTTAAAGGTGGATATATGTCAATGATCCCTAAGGGAGCTGGGAAGGCAGGGGATTCCCATTTTCTATCTCGAAAAAAAATTTTTTTCCCAAAGTACAAAGCCTTGGCTCCTCAGTTAACAAGCTGGCTTCATGTTAACTCATTCCCTAAAATGGCATCGTCCGATACCAGGCTGGACTCCACAGAGGACAAAGCTGTCAAGGACTCATCCGCTATCCAAAGGGCACCAGGAAACGCAACACTCCTTGATAGAGCTCCAAACCCAGTGATAGCCACACCTCCAGTTACCCAGAATTCATCAGGCCGGTAGATAAATGTTAAAATGGACAATCCACAGAAAATGTGCACATTTCCTCTCCAGTAACCACAGCAGGCACTACGGATCACCCCAGTCCTGCTTCCAGAGGACAGACCCCAGTAAAAATTGCTTTCTTTCTTGACTGGAAGCGAAACACGGGCAGCTTCTATTTGTGTGTATGTACCGCTGCCTCACTGAAGGCCTACAGCCTGCCTATGGCCACCTTGTCAGGTGTGCCGCTTTCTCCTCCAGTGACTTTCCAACTCCAGTCTGGCTCAGGACCAGTGTTCCTCAGTGGCCAGGAATGTTACAGACATCAGACCTACCTTGGGAAGGAAAGGAAGGCTGGAACGTGTCAAACGAGTCAAAAGCCTGGCTCCCCAGAAGCGGATGAGCTAAGAAATAAGAGCTAAAAAAGGCAGGAGAGGCTGAGTGAGGCTAAGCCCGCAGGACAAGAGCCCCTGGAAAAAGGGAGAACCGACACCCCAAACCTAAGAAGCCGATGTCCAGGAAATGAGCTCATCCTGGTACCGCCTGTGCCCGAGGGAGGATGTCCACCAGCTATGCTTGGGGCAGATGTCCAGCCCTACACCTGAGTCTAAATGTAACAACCTGTTATGGGGGCCACACAGGAGCCCACAACCCAGGCTTCCAGTTTCAAAAGGCTCTATATACATGTATGTGTATATGTTACATACATATGTGTATATATGTATGTGTGTGTGTGTATAGATATAGATATATATTTTCACACACATAAAACTTTACTGAGCAGAGCTTAGGAAATGACTAAAGAATCAGTACTAATCTTTGAGGCCCTCCAGTACTGCTTAGCAGCGCATAGGGACTTAGGGGTTTGTTGTCTTAAGATTTTCTCAGTATTCACATCTGCTTTCTGTTCTTTAAAAATACCTCTTGAACTACTCAAAAATATGTTTAAAAATATACAATTCAAATATGCATATTTGACCATTTTAAGTATTACATATCTGTGTTTTATTTACACTCTTGCATGGTCCACTGAAGCCTATATTCTTTTAGATACCTGGGGAGCCATATCATTAAGGCTAATGGTGATTTTATACAGGAAAAAAAAAAATGCATACCAAGGATTGTTTTTCAGTTTCTCAGCAAAACACAAAAGGAAGGAAAATGCTTTGGCTTTTAATTCCAAATGTATTCAGTTTTTTAATATAAGGTCAATATCATAAAATTTGTTCATATTTATATAGAACCTGGAAAAATGCAGAGTAAAACATACTTTCTGCTTAAAGGAAATTAAGATTATATGGAAGAGGGGAGAGTGCAGAAGCTTGGCCAGCAGATTCTTCGACAGGTAGACAACACTTGGCCAGTTGGCCCTGGAGGGACTTCCTGGTTCTCTTGATGTGGCTATGGCACTCTGTGGACACCTCATAAGACAGGCGGGTGTCCATACAATCATGAGGAAAGTGCTGGTCTGACCAGGGCATTTACACAAGCTCTGAAAGATGAACCCACCAGTAAGAGCTCAGTTCTTGGTGGTTTCTTTTCATTCTCAATCAGTAACCTAGAAATGATCGCCACATTGATCCATCTGCTTCCCTGTGAACTCACAGAAGGGATGGGACAGAGCAGCCTGTGCTGAGACACCTGGCGCTGCTTCTGAACACGGTCTGTACAAGGCAAGGGAGAAAAGTCCAGATGAGCTTAAGGACTGACTTGATTACTCGACTACGAAGCACAATTGATTTTTAGCAAGTGCAGAGCATCAAGACCATCATTTAGATTTTATAAAAGTAAGCTGTGCTGTGTGAGAAACTAAAACATGACGACAAACACACGGCTGCGTGCTTTCTAAACCTGAGAATAACCAGCCATGGAGCCAGAGGCACACCTTTTAGCAGAGAAGTGACATCGAGTGGGTAATAAGCTAGAGTGGAGAAGCCTTGCACGATGGCTTGGGCTGACATTAAACAGAGTGATACCAAACTTTTAAAAGGGAGAAACAAATGCAGATGGGCGCGGCGGTTAACCAGCCTATGGCTGGTTAAGTTGCTGTAGGCGTCAATACCAATCAATCATCCTCCACTTCACCATCTGATAGAAATTTCTCACCAAGATTCTAATTATGGCATAGTACTAATTAGATTAACTTGTACAACTAGTTGATATGAATGCGTATGAAACTGAAAGCAGTCCCATCTGTAATCTCATCCCGGCTGCTCTTCAGGGACAGAAGACAGAGGGTGTTGAGAAGCGAATCAGAGCACAAAGTTCAGAATAATAACAAAAATCTGGAAAGACAAAATGAAAGACCAATAAATATTCAATCTACATGGAGTACAGGAATATCAGAAAATGTTGATACTGCTTTGCTGTACCACGGTGATACGCAGTAGCCATGGCACTTCCTAGACGACTCTTTGGAGACTCCATCCTTGGTCTTAATTGCTTATGAAATGTGCAACATGATTAGGGAGGATCTGTCCAGCCCAGCTCTGAAAGCAGCATGAGTGGCCATAAATTCTAATCACAAAGTCAGAGCGACTAAGAACAATGTATCAGCCTTGGAAACCTTTGGGCAAGCTCCTGCTAACCTTTGGATCCAGGTTTCAGACTTGCAAACACTTTGGGGTTCTTAAGGGCAAGCGAGAGCTCATTGAGGAAGGAAACAAAATGGGAGTCTCTCTCAGATTTCTTTGACTCAAAAATGACGACGATGGTGAAGTGAGGCTCTGGGCGAGTCAGGAAGTAGGTACTCTGGACTTTGTCGTCATAGAAGTGGACCACTTTCTCCAAGCTGTTTAGGTCAGATGTCCGGTCTGTCATGATCATGATGACGTTGGGCCAGTGCATGACCGGCCTGTCACTGGGCAGAGACACCACGGCTGGGTACTGGTCCACGCCCTTGGGGGCCTCTCGGTAGGAATGCGGGTGGTGGTAGCCATGACCCTGGAAGCTCTCTGAGCCTCGGTTGTCAAAAATTAAGGACACATTGGCAGCGTCATACTTCCTGATGAAACTGGAGATCTTCCCGAAGAGGTCAGGGTTGGCCTTTGCGGTCAGCGCTTTCATTTCTGAGGCGGTCGTCTGCCGGCTCAGCGCCTCGTGGAAGTAGAAGCTGAACTTGGCCAAGAGCATGTTTTTGAGTTTCATCAGCCACAGGAAAAGGTGCGGGGGCTGAACGGCCTTCTGAGACTGCCCTCCAAACAGGTGTTTCTTGGTCTCCCGCTGCTTCTCGAAGGTCTGGCCCCAGCTCTGCAGCTTAGTGTGAGCACTGTGTAAGGTGACCAGGGAAGGGAGGAACTTCCACTCCGAGATCTGCGCCTGCGCCTTCAGGAGATGACTCAGCACGCCCACTTCCAGCTGGAAGCTGCTCTCCAGTGGGCTGAGGATGGGGTGGTGAAATCTAGGGGAGAAGGGATAGGTGGAAATCAGAGGAAATGTCACTTGACACCAGTAAACGTTCAAAAACAACAACACAGCAACAGCATAAACCACAAACACACTGTGTCAGCGCTGGAACAGGAAGAGGCGGAGTCTAGGTTGGTTGGTTTTTAGAATCCTTAACTGCGGCATTGCATCCTATTCTCCTAGGAAAATGGCCTGGGTTTCGTGGGTTTTCTTTTAAAGAAAGTAACTAAATTCTTTCCAAATAAGGAGAAATTACATTGAATGTAATTCTTCATTTATTTACTCGGAGAACTATAAGACTAACACTATCATCAAAACAAGGGACTCTCTTCTCAGAGGATCAACTAAAAAACTAAAACTCAACTAAAAAATGATACTAAGACATATGTTGTCCACAGATAAACTAATTTACTGCTCAGAGACCCATTTTACAGATGAACATAAACACTATAAGCCTGTATCTAACCAGACAACTGTTAACCAATTCTCCTCCCAATAATTAGCCTTCATTATTAACCAAGATTAAAAACAAAATGGTCAGGTGATGGTGGTGCACACCTTTGATCCCAGCACTCAAGAGACAGAGGCAGAGGCAGGCAAACCTCTGAGTTCAAGGTTTACAGAGAGTGTGTTCCAGGACAGCCAGGACTACACAGAGAAACCCTGTTCCAGAAAAACAAACAAAAACAAAATGGTGTCCAAAGAGAGGTGAGAAATAGAGCACAATGGAAAACACAATGAAAAGAAGGAAGGCCTACTCAGAGAAGGGAGCTGTCTAGAAGGGGGAGGGGACCAGGCCAGGTGAGGGCAGTGGGGAGGGGTAATGAGTTAGAACGAAGAATAGTGACTCCTACGTAAGAAGATGCCATGATGAAACCCATTATTTTGTAATCAAACCTAAAATAATAATAATAATGGTAATAGAGATGGCCACAAAAAGAGACCTAACACTTTAAAAAGCACTTTCTTCTAATCTATAAGAAGGTATTTAAGACCTTGCATAATCTGACCCTCACTCAAATTGAAGCGTGCATGTGCGCGCACACACACACACATACACACACACTTCCAGCTATTGTGAAATGATGAAAATAGATCATTTCAGATTTCAGGGGCTGGAGAGATGGCTCAGAGGTTCCCAGCATCCACATCAGGTGGCTCACAACAACCTGTAACTCCAACTCCAGCAGATCTGATGCCCTCTTCTGGCCTCCATGGAAACAGCAACTCACATGCACATACCCTCCACATACACATATACATACATATACACTTTTTTTCTTTTAGGATTTGTTTAATTTTACGTGTGTGAGTTTTTTGTCTGCATTTATGTATATGCACCCTTGCATGCTCTGTGTCTGTGAAGGTCAAAAGACAGTGTCGGATCCCCTGGAACTGGAGTTACAGACAGTTGTGACATGTGGGTGCTCTGAACTGAATCCAGGTTCTCTGCAAGAGCAGTACATGCTCTTAACTACTGAGCCATCTCTCTAGCTCCCCAGCCCATTTCTTATACAGCCAAGGCCCACTTACTTAGGCATGGTTCTGCCCACAGTAAGTTGTGCCTTGCAGATCAGTCATCATCAGTCAAGGCAGTATCCTATAGATATGCCCACATGCCAAACTGATCTGGACAGTCCTCCAGCTAAGACCCCCTCCAATGACTCTGAGCAAGTTGACAGCTGAAGCTGACAGGACAATGTTGGCAGAAAACCCTACTACAGATGCTCCTGGACTTGTGAACCCATCCACCCATCCTAAGTTTAAAATATCACAAGTCGAACTGTGCATGATACCTACTAACCATCACAGCTCATCCTGTAATGTACTACAGTGTGGGCTGCCACACCCAATGACTGCTTGGCTGGCTGACAGCTGAGGTGACCCAATGTCACTAGAGTGCTGTACTGAATTTTGCTAAACCTGGAAAAATGATAAAAGTCCAAAATTCCAAGCACAGTTTCTACTGAATGTTCATCATAAAGTGATTCATCACAAGTCAGGGACCATCTCTGATTTTCCTACTGCTTGCCACTGGAAGTCACCATTTATAGCTAATGCTCTGCTTTGAAGGACAGGATTTCTTGGAACAAACCTTCAGAAAGTCTGAACGAGCACTTCTGTAACAATACAGAAGGACAATGCTCAACACTTATTAAAGATGCTTGTGAATGGCAAAGCTATTCTTCAACTTCAAGAAAATCTAAGTATTCACACTGTCAGTTGGCCCAACACAGATACTGGCCTTATTATGCATTATTTCCCAGCTTCCTCTCCTCCGTGTGCCTCACAGCTACCCACAGCTCGGATTGTGTTCAGATCTGTTCAGTGGCTATGATCCCTAAACATACACCTAAGTCAAGGGTACCACCTTGAGATACTCTGAGACAGGAAATTGGCAACAATTTGTGGAGACCATCACTCTAAAGAAAGGAAGAAAGCATGGGAGGAGGGGACAGAGAAAAGGAGGTCAGGCAAGCAGGAGGGCGGGATCTGGAGCAGAGAAAGATACAGAATGGACATCTGAGTGCTAACGAGACACAAAACTTCAGAAATGCTACTTCTGTCCTCCACAAACCCCTACTATGGAGTTCCTTCCAAAAGTATGTGGATGGCAATTATGAGAGTAGTCAGAAATAAAGTCAATCTACAGAGATACACATGTAAAAATTATGGAAATGGGAAATCGTATGTTATATCTATTTTACTGCAATAATGCAATCTGTAGCCTTTTCTCACTTAAACCACTAGTTTGCTAGTTCTTAGCTACCAATCCACCAATAATACTCTAGTCTCCCTGGTCCATAGGGCCTATGTTCCAAGCTACCAGGGAACAGAAGCAAACCTTACACACACGGGTTTTTTCAATTCATAGCTATGACAAAGTTTACCTAATAAATTAGACACAGTAAGAATAATAACTAATAATAAAATAGAACAGTTATTAACAGCACATTGTAGTATAACTTGAAAGAATGCTGTCTCTCTGTCCTAGGTGTCAGGTAGCATACACAGTATGGACCACTGGAGAAGGACCATGCCCACTGGGTGGCACAGTGTGACTTCATCACACTCACACACTGTTGTGTGTGTGTGCACATGTATGTATGTGTTTGTATGCAAATACACATGTGTGTGCATTGAGTGTGAAGGCCAGAGCACAAGCTTGGGTGTCATCTTTTAGGAATGTGGTCTCTCCATTTTTAGAGAGATAGAAAAAGTCTTGCTGGCCTGGAGCTAGCCAAGCGGGCCAGGCTGACTGGTCCTGGGCCACATGGATCTGCCTGTCTCCACCTCCCTGGCAATGGGATTACAAGCTAAAAGGCCACTGTGCCTGGCTGCTTTTTCATGTGGGTTCTGGAAATGGAACTCAGGTCCTCTGTGAGAACGGGACAACTGAACTATCTCCCCAGCTCAAGCACACAGTTTAAAACTAGTTAATTTCTTGAACTTTCCACATAAATGTTCAGATAACAGATGAGTGTGGGTAGTAGAGTCTACAGAAAGCAGATCACAGGACTACTGTGCAGAGATGTGGTCTGGGGTCTGCCTTTAGAATCTTCCACAGTGGGAGGCAGTGTTTACCTATCTGAAATAGCAACTCAGACACTTATTATGAGGGACACAAAATACACGCATAGAGGAAGAAGCATTATCTTCTGGCTGAATGACTACGGAGGCCATAGAGAGGATGACACTTGACTGGGCTATGATACACAAAGAGTAGGGAGGAACAGCTCAGAGGCAGAAGCAATCCAGAAGTCTAAAGACAGATGAATAAATTCCAAAAAGGAAGTACATATGTGCAGGGGATTATTATCTGGCCTTATAGAAGGAAGGAATGCTAACAGGTGCTTTAGCATGATGGCCTCTAAGAGAATCAGATCAGCCAAAATCACATCAGTATGCAAGCTCCAAGAAACTGATAGATCTACTGTTTGACCCAACTAAGTGTGGAGGACATTTGTGAAGCAACCTGGGAAATCTGCATGGGAATTTATATATTATGCAATGGAAGAAAATCAGTGTGAGGTGTCCTGAGCATGAACCCTGTTCTGATTTGGTGACATTCTCAAGCTCCTGCAATTCTTTAGGTATTGTTCCCAGGGTCAGGCAGTGTGCAGCACATTACAACAACTCCACTTCTTTGTAAGGAACAAGTTTCTTCAAATAAAAACAATTTTCCAGTTGAGCAATGTAGCCATTGTTCCAGGGAAAAAAGTGGTTTATTCTTTGCCTAATTCAATCCCTGGTCCTGGTCCTAGTCCTGGAGCATTTCAGCCTCCATACAAACTAGAATATTTAAGCCTCCGAGACTTACTGCTGACTGAGCCACTCTGACTAGCTCCTTCTGAACTAAGAGCTGTACTGATCAACTCATTTGCTGTTCTGGCTCAAACTCTTCTCCAAGCTGCTGGTTCAAACTGACCTTCTGAGCCTGTTGACTATTTCTGACTGAACTCTTCTGACTCTGGCTGACTCCTGCTACTTCTCTGACTAAACTGCTCTGCTCAGCTTCAAACTGACTCACTCTTCCCATCTGATACTGATTTCTTCTGCTGAACTGCCTCTGTCTCTGCCTTAGACTCCTCAGACTGCTTCTGTGTCTCTGCCTCTTTCTCTTATCCTTTTTCTGAGCTGAGAGCCTGCTTTTCTATAGTGAGAATTGGGCATGTCCTCACTCTTGATTCTCTTTGCCAACTCTTCCTATGATTTGTCACTTTGTCTGCCCTTCACTCTGACTCATCTCAGACATCACTTCCTGTCTGACACTGATTCCTGAGTTCTGCTTCCTCCTCTGCTTCCTGTCTCCCAAGTGCTGGGACTAAAGGCATGCACCACCACTGCCTTCTGAATACTGGGATTAAAGATATGTACTAACATTCCTTCTACATTCCATCCTGACGACACAGGCCTCTGAATGTGATCCCTTCATTACAGAGCCCTGGATGTGATCCCTTCATATAGACCCTTGGATTTGATCCCTTCCTAACTATCACACGCCTTTCAATATGATCCTTTCTCAGAGCAGACATGTTGCTGGATTAAATGATTAAATATTCCTCTACAGAGAAACATTTTTTTTTAAATGAAACTGGCCTCTAAATAATTTCTTAGCTATCCCCAAAAACTTAAGTTTGTCTTCCTCAACAGCAGATGCATGCCTTCACTAAGGGCTAAAAACAAAAGCAAAACAGAATTTCCAGCACATATTAATGATCACATGGGAGGAACAGAGATAACTCCCAGGTTATAACTCTGATTAGAATAGTATTAGAATATTAGAATAGTAGTAGCTGGTTAGTCACATCACTCTGTGTGTGTGTGTGTGTGTGTGTGTGTGTGTGTGTGTGTGTACGTGCACATGCCTCAGACAAGTCTCTCACTAAAAGTCAGCTATTTTCCTGTCTCTACCACCCACAGCACCAGCATTAGAGGTGCATGCAGTGGACCCAGCTTTCTTCATGGGAGCTGGGGATCCAAACTCAGGGCTTCACCCTTGCAGAGTAGGCGCCCTGACCCACTGAGCCCTCTCCCCAGCCCCTGTACAACTGTCCTATTGTGTGACTTCTGTCTTTCCTGATGACATACAGAAGCATTCATCCAGGACGGTTAACTAAACCCCAAGGTGTTGAATGGATGCCTGTTGTTTAATGAGCACATATAAAATGGAGTACAGTGATCCCGGTAAGATCTTCCTCAGAAGGGGGAAAACTCGGAGCCTGTCTGGGGCTGCCAGGCTGCCACATTCTCCTCCACACTCACCTGGAGCTGTATTTCTTGAGGATGGTGTCCAAAAGGCTGACCAGTTCTTCAGTGGCGATGAACTTCTGCGTGCTGAGGGTATACATCTTCTCGTAGAAGTCTGCGATCTCCATCCGCGCCTGAACAAAGAAGCAGAGCTGCTCTGACAGGTGGGAGAGGAGCTCCTCCACGTGAGGAGCCGTTCCGCCCGGGGCGCCACGGCCAGACACCACCTTCTTCAGTTCGTTATGCAGCGAGGTGTAGATGGTGCGAATGGAGTCCTTCCTGCTGAAGAATGACTGGCCTCCTGGTAAGCAGATGGCATAAGCACAGGACAGGTAAGGAAGAGAAACCGGAAGTACCAGGCACCTCCCAGTTCCCACATGGAAATAACCAGAACCTGTGGCATTCAATGAGCTTGTGTCTACTGCATTCTCTGACTTGAGGACTGGGGTACAGATCCCCGGAGTCAGCACTTGACTGAGGGACAAGTTAAAATGAGCATTTGTGCAATTCATCAGTGTAGTGAAGGACCTGGGATTTTCTTACTCACATATCAATTTTCCCATAACCCACTTCAATGAACAGTCAAAATTATTTTAGAACATAACCTAGCATAGAGCATAAACCTGGATTTTTTAAAAAAAAAACACTCTCCTTTTTTATAGATATACTATTAAAAAAGAGAAGACATGGAATATAAAATATTTCTGTTAGGACTGGTAGATCAGAGCACGCTGTTTCTTCTTCAGAGGTGCATTTTCCTCAAATCTTATCTTTTAGGCCATGCCAGGAAATGAGAATGCACACTCACACATCCCCTCATGAAGGAACACACACTGAGGCCTCGGAGGGGGGGAATCGCAGTGCTCTTGACAAGGCTGACAACACAGGCTTCATAATAAGCACCACACTGTGAATTATTAAGACCAAGAACCAATTATAAACAACTGCTGCTCTAACGCAAAGGAAAACTGCAAAAGAATTAGGGCAACTCCATCCTTGACGACAGCCAGAAAGGACCAAACAGTACCGATATCTCACTTACTGGTGCGTTTGTACATGGCTAACTGTATTTCTAATCACAGAGCCAGCTTCACCAATATTTTCTTAAGCATTGGATCCCCTGCCAAAGAGCCAGGTGCAAGGCTTTAGCGGAATGAAAAGAAACAGCAAGTGCTTACAATGGTGACTTCTACAAGTACACAAAATCTCAGAGATTTTCTGTTAGGCCCAGAACTCATTAGTGAATGAATCTATTGCTATAATAAATACAATAGGAGTGAGAGTTAACTATCAAGGCATTTCAAAAATGTTCTCTTAAAATTCATTTCAGAATATTGTTTTTAGTTCACTTCTTGGCCACCTGTAACCAGATGTTCCAGGCTTTCGCACTGAGGTCTGGCTTCCCAGGAGAGCCCTCACCAGGTGTTTTGTTGATCTCACTGTTGTCCAAGCTGGAACTGAACCGACCGGATGAGTGATTCTAGCACTTCAAGCTCTGAGTAATGACTGCAGTGGACAGTGTCACATCTGAAGGCCCACAGCCTGGGAACCCTAAATGATTCTGATCTCCAAATCACCAGTCATATACAAGTGTTCTGTATGGGGTCTGGCTGCACAAACAGTGATAACCTTTCAAGCAGGTCTGTCCTCCATGTCTATATTCTGATTCTCTCGTGACTGGTATGGAATAAATAGTCTCCTGCCCATGTCTAGAACAAAAAAAAAAAATCTCCTCAATTAGGAAGGTAATAAAATTCCATACAGTGCTGGCTATGATGGCACACACCTATAATCCCAGCACCCAAGAGACGAGAGCCAGGAGAATCAGAAATTCGAGGCTAGCCTCAGCCACATAGTGAGTTCCAAGTCAGCCTGCACAACATGAGAGACTCTCAGAAATCAAGCCACAGCAACAGAAAGTATCGTGCAAAAGCCAAAGGCTTTAGAAGTCTGAAGGACAATCTCAGGTCCTCGCTGTCAAACTTAACTGCTGTGTGGTAGTCAAACCACCAGCTGTTCTGAGCTTAGCTGTTGTTACTGTCAACACAAAGCCAGAAGTGTTGTAAAAAGACTGATGGGATAGCACTTGGAACAGGCCTGGAAACAAGTATGAGCTCCATCATGCCAGTCCCTTTCTTTCCACTGCGCCGACAGTATCCAACTCCCAACAATACGTAATTGAACTTGGGAAACTCTGTGGTAAATTACTATCTGACAGGCAGATAGGCGGCCTCAACTGCTTACTCACTTCCACTGTCCAAAAGAGGTGGCCATGGCAAAAACTTGAACTTTGCATTAAGAAACTGATGCCTACCCTCATCAGATCACAGGGAACAGAAACACAACGTTAATTCAGATACTTTTAAAAGCTTATCAATCAACACCAATCATCAGTACGTGAAACGAAGAGAAATGGAATATCACACGGAACAGACCACCAATGCCTCATTTTTAAACCAGTCTCTTCTCTCAAAAGTTTTCAGCAAAACAGCCCTATCTCTTGACTACCCTACCTTCTAATACCCAATGAGGACCAATCTTCCTTCTGGGAAGCAATCAGAAACACCCAAGTTATCTCCCTTCCCAGTATTTTCAGTTTACAAATTATGGTGTTTTGGATTTTTTTTTTTCCCAGAATGTTCTAATTATCAGTGACCATTATGTTTCCAAGGTTTCAACCTTTTGATCTCATGTGAAATTTTGAGCATAAAGAACATATTAAGCATCATGAGCATTTTACTCTACAACTTCTCTGTAATAACTTCTTAAACATCCAATCTCAAGTTACCTCCCAGTGTGGGGAGGTTTTATCAGTCAGGGATTGAGGAAGTGTGATGAATCAAAGCTCGGGGAGGTAGGGTGGTCCCCCACCCCCGCTCCCGCTGGTGTCCCTTCAGCACAGTTTAATCTCTGTTCTTTCCCCAAACTTGTATTTTCCTGCCCTCAAAGCAAAGAGAAGGCACCAAGATAAGAGTCACACCCAGTTTTTTAGGAATAGAGCCAAGGCAGTGACAGAAGGCTCCTGTCAGTCTGTCCTTTGTTTAAAGGCCCATGCTTGCATTTTTAATCAGGACCAGCTGCTAGAGCTTTAGACCAAGGTCAAAGAATTTCTTTTAGACAAGGTTTCACTTTGTTACCCAAGCTGACCTTAACTCCCCATCCTCCCGTTCCTGCCTTAGGAGTGCTGGAGATCACAAGCATGTTGAACCACTACACCAGTTGAGACTAACTTGAAATTTGCTAAGTAGGTAGATTTTAAGTGTTCTCACCACAGAAAGATAGTAAGCTACATCAATTACCTTTCTCACAGTGATCATTTCATAATGTATATCAAAACATCAAGTTAGATATCTTAAGTATATACAACTTTTATTTGTCAAATAATAGCTTCAAAAAATGTAAAAGACTTTCCAACCATGTTTCTTTTTGTTTTGTCTTTTGAGACAAGGTCTCACTATGTAATTCCAAGTGCTTGGAACTTGCTATGTAAATTAGGCTGGCTTCAAATTCACTCCTGCCTCAGACTACTGAGTGGGGGATTAAAGGCACATACCACCAATCCCAAACCATGTTTCAAATTTTTAAAGAGTTCACATCATAGCCGGGTGGTGGTGGTGCATACCTTTAATCCCAGCACTTGGGAGACAGAGGCAGGCAGACCTCCAAGTTAGAGCAAGCCTGGTTGGTATACAGAGTGAGTTCCAGGACAGCCAGGGCTACACAGAGAAACCCTGTCTTGAAAAAAGAAGATTATGCATAAGTGTTTCATTTTACAAAGAAAATCAGATAAATTGCAAGGTGATTATAGAACATAGTACTGCTTTAAATAACATTTTTCCATTCTCTGATAATCATAAAGTCCAATTACAATCACATTAATATCATGTATGCACCGCTATACAAATACAAAAAAATGTTAAATTTAAAATTCTGAAACTCACCTATACTGAATATTGTCTGCTAATGTAAGTTACAAAGGACTTAAACATGCTGTTTTCAGAACATTTACTTAGAAGGAAGATCAGCCCAGGAGCTCCGGACACGCTTCACACTGATATGTAAGCCAACTTCAAGTCAGAAGGTCCCTGAGGCTCACCTACAAGATAGCTGAGGTTCAAGCAGAACTCAGCATTTTACACAATAAGGGCCACTTCACGGAACCCAAGTCAGAGACAGTAAAGGCCTTCTACGTTGCACACTCAGCCGCCAGTTCTCTTTATACAAAAACCTGGTACATACAACTAAACTTAGTGTAGATTTTTTTTAATTTATTTTTTAGTAGAATCCACAAATGGACTTTAGGAAGCCCAATTGCTCTCTCTCATGCTCTCCCTCTGGTTGTAAATACAATAATATGTACATATATATCTGGTGGGGGGGAATGTAACTCTATAGCTTTCATCAATTCCTATGTATGAGCTTAGACAACAAGAAATCATGGCATTTGGGACAATAATCACTTTTTATGGGTAGAGAAATCTACAAACAACGCAGACTGCCAGAATATTATCCACCTTCAATATTGCAGCTAGAATACAGTCAATTCACACATATGTACATATATATCATATACATACATGAATATACAGTGTATAAGTTATAATATGTGTGCATGTTTTAAATAAATTCTGTGTATACACTCAATCTGATAACTCAAGGCAGGTATTCAAGTTTGAGATCCATCACCTGCTCCCATAAAGGCATACACAATTTGCTACACTGTAGAGAATGGAATTGTAACACTGGAATAGCAACTGCTCCCTTGTGTGAGGTAACACTGTAGAGAGGAAAATAGAGTGAAACCGCTGACCACTCTTTACCAGTAAGTCATCGTACTAAACCACAGTTATCTGAAAAGCTACAGAAGTTATAACTTCAGAAGGCCCTTTCCCTTGAGTGTTTACCAATCGTTCAGTAAGATATCTAGTGACAGAAGGATTACCGCTATATGTAATATACACTCGCTTCCCCATTGGTATTCTTTTATGTCATAGATGTGTATCCTTCATTCATGAGAGACCCTTGAGCCTTTAATAAGTAAAGGGTCAAAAAGAACCAAAGTACTAAAACTAACACAATTCTTTGGGAGTCAGCTATCATCTGTCATCATGATCACAAGTAATACTTTGAATGTACAGTTTCCTTATCAACTGATGCCAACTGTTTCTTGTTGTGATAATCAGTTAAGAATTCCTGCATCTTATTTTCAGGGTTAAGTTCCCTTAAGTCTTCCTTCTCCTGTTAAGGTTTATCTTGTCTTTCCTGCCCAGGGTCTACTTAGTCCTTCATTCACTAAGTATGCCCTGAGGGACTGTGAAGAGGGGATAGGGACTCCATCTGTATAAGAGGCCAGACAAAACAGTGTTTATTAACACAACTAGGTTCCATTGCCTGGTTTTGCTCCTCAGACCGCAGTGTCACTAGTTAGAAGGGGGACACATAACTTGGTTAACTTGTCATTTATGAAATCAATCCATGCACGATGCAAAACCGGAAACCCATGGGTTTGTGGCAATGCCCAGCAAAGAGCATCCGCCCAGTCCACCAAGACAGCCACGGACCAGGCCGATGGGCGGGGCTTGCGGCAGGCGAGGGAAGGAGGGGGGCAGTGGGAGGAGCCCTGAGCAGAGTGGAGCCCGCCACCGGGAGTGACAGGACACCCGAGCCGAGGCCGACCGGGGAGCACCCCCTTTCCTTTCTTTCCTCCTCAAGGGGCGGGGGCGGGGCGGAGGTACCTAGTTTCTGCCCCAGGTAGGTGAGGCTGTGATAGACCTTCTCGGCCGCGGCCAGGTGCGCCAGGGCCGCCAGCAGCGACAGCCAGCTGCCCCCCGCGCTCTTGTTGGCCTCCCGCTCCTTCTCCACATTGTCCTTGGCCTTGTCGTAAGAGAAGACACCCAGGTGAGAGAAGAACGTCTCCAGCACCGCCTGTTCCACCGGCACCGGGGCGGCCAGCGGGATAGATTCCCCCATGCGACCTGCGCGCCAGCTCCACCCACGTGGCTCCGCTCGCACTTCCGGGTTCCGACGGGACGCGCGTGCGCAGCCCTGTGCGTGCGCGTGCCCGAGCCCGCGGCGGGATGCTCCGGGGCCTCGCGGAGGGCGTGGCAAAGGCGGAGGGTCGGGCGGCTCCGGAGCCTTGCAGCCCGGGCCTCCGCAGCCAGAGACCCGCAGCACAGCCCGAGGTTGGCCGTCTCCGGGCCACCTGCGCCC
Source organism: Cricetomys ansorgei (assembly GCA_026225945.1). NCBI lineage: Eukaryota > Metazoa > Chordata > Mammalia > Rodentia > Nesomyidae > Cricetomys > Cricetomys ansorgei. The sequence continues at coordinate 4,339,321 of JAMJFZ010004059.1, read as the reverse complement.
CAAGCCGGCTAGAGGCCCCAGGCGGCCAGCGCTTTAGCACGGATGACATCACGCAGACTTGACGTCAGCTCTTGCGTGGACATCAGAGCCTGAGGCCTGATCAGCCTTTACACCAAAGGAGGTCATTAAATGGAAGCCTGGCAGGAGTTCATGACTAATCGCCTCGTTTTCATCCTATGCCTGGCACGCCAGGTCTTTGAGGATCAGCTTCAGAGCTGAAAGCCAGTCTTCAGCTTGCCAACCCCTCTCGAGCTCTGTGAAGCTTCCTTGCAGGGTCCTCAGAATCAAGAATAAATTCACAAGAATCGGTGCATTTTGTTGTAGATTTTTCACAGGATCCTACGACATTTTAGAACACCCAGCTCATCTCACATGTATATGCCCGCTACTTTGAGATCCCATCCACAGCTCACTCTGTGTGTGTGTGCTTGCATATTTTATATATTAAATATACATGCTTATTTCACACCAGTCACACTGAGTGTAGGCATGGATATGCTTATGTGTCTCTTTTCCATCAGTGGTGAGCTGGCTGGGCAGAGGTTAGAGTCTATTTAGCGCTGTAATGGTTTGTAATGGAGCCGGGTATGTTTGTTGAACAATGAGAGAACTGGGTATCTTCGGGTTTCTCCCCCTCCCCCAACTATAGCTGTTACCACTGCCTGTGATCTTTGTTGTTGGTTGGTTGGTTTTGTTTTGGTCTTGAGCGGCTCTCAACCTGTGGGTCACAGCCCCTTCAGGGGTGGCCCAAAACTATCTGCATATTAGATATTTACATAACAATGCATAACAGCAAAATTACAGATATGAAGTAGCAATGAAAATAATTTTATGGTTGAGGGTCATCACAGCATGAGGAACTGTGTTAAATGGTCGCAGCATCAGGAAGGTTGAAAGCCACTGCCTTAGATGATAAAGGCAGCATCATAATCAGGGGAAAGAAACTTACTTAGTCAATGAATAGTGAAGGAGATGTGATTAAATGGGAAAGACTGTCAACTTGTTTCCTGTAACAAAGAGTGCATTTCAAAACCATAAACTAGAAAGAAAAACTTGTAAATGCATTGGAATAACTTACAAAGAAGCAAATTGACTTGACTTATTAAAAAGTTAATATAGTGACATATTAATTGTACAAATTAGTGAGTTTCACTGTGACATTTCCATTCATGTATATACATGCATTGAGCATGCCCACCCTCCTCTCCCTTCTCTCTTGCCCTCCCCTCTCCAACTTCCTGGCTTTGGCCTTCCCAGTTCCTAAGAGTCTCTCTTCTCACATATCAAGAGAACATGATGTGAACCTAGGAAAAATATTTACAGTATATGCCGCCAAAGGGCCGTTTTAAGTTTTAATGGACCAAGACCCAGCCTAGCTGGGCGGTGGTGGAAAATGCCTTTAATCCCAGCACTCAGAAGGCAGACGCAGGCAGATCTCTATGAGTTCGAGACCAGCCTGGTCTACAGAGTGAGTTCCAGAATATCCAGAGTTAAAACAGAAACCCTGTCTTGAAAAACCAAAAAATAAATAAATAAACGAATAAATAAATAAATAAAAATAAATAAATAAATAAATAAAAGAACCAAGACCTTGTTGTAACCAGTATAAACAAGGTTATGAAGCTATTGAGATGGCTTCGCAGGTAAGGGCACTTGCTGCCTAGCCTGGAGCCTCTGTGTGGGGTCAGGTCCTTATGCTTGCACAGCAGTCTCTTGATCAACTGAGCCATCTTCTACCCTGGACCTCACACACGAAATAAAACCTCAAGTGCTGCAAAATGTTCTGTGGATCTATCCTTATCATGCACTGTGGATGTGAATATAACTTGGTTTAAAATGTCTAGAAAACAGCAGAATGTACAGGTTTACATACAAGATGGCATTAGCTACAGACACCACCGTGTACATTAGATCAACAGAACAATACTCATGGTACTGTTTCTTTGAGTTCAACTGTTTTAGATTCTACATGTAAATGAGATCATAGAGTATTTTCCTTCCTGTGTCTGGCTTATTCTACTTAGCATGTCTTCTTTAGGTTCATCAATGTTACCACACAAATGGCCAGGTTTCCTCTTAATGGCAAAACCCCACCGTGTGACCATCATATTTTCTTTCTTCATTTATCTGTGACTGTGCATTTGCATTGTATCTTCATCTTGGCTGTGGTGAACAGTGCTACAGTGAGCCCAGGGCTGTAGATATCTAGTTGCTCATTTTCTTTGGATGTGTGCCCAGAGGTGGGATGGCTGGATCATATAATAGTTTGATTGTTAATATTTTAGGAAATTCATATGATTTTCCATCATGGCTGCTTCCGTTTACATTTCCTCCAATGGGGCACAGGGCTTCCCTTTTCTTCTTTCTCTCAATACTCATATCACCTGTCCTTTTTGTCATAGCAATTCTAATACATATTAGGTGACATTTCACATTTTTGTTTTTATTTTGTGTGTGTGTGTTTTTATGTATTACTTACTTTTATGAGCGTTCTCTTATCCGTATGTCTGAGTCCTGTGTCCATGAAAGCTAGAAAAAAAAAGCATTTGGTTCCCTGGAACTGGACTTACAGATGCTTGTGAGCCAATCAAACGCGGGTCCTCTGCAGGAGAAGCAAGTGCTCTTAACCACTGAGCCTGATCATCAGCAATGTTGAGTACATTGATATGGACTTGTTGGCCATTTGTCTTCTTTGGAAAAATGTCTATTGAGTTCTGTCTCCCAGCCCCCAACCACCTCCCTCCCCATTCTTTGTTCAATACAGACTCTTACCTGGTGACTCAGGCAGTGGTACAGCTCCATGAAATCCTCCTGTTTGCTCAGAGGTCTGAGTCATCACGTTCAGCTCCTTTACCCATTTTTAAACTAGGCTGGTTTTTACTGTTGATTGCATGAATACTTGAACCTTTTGGCTGTTAATCTCTTATCAGATCAGACTCATGACTTGCAAACATTTCCTGGGGGTTAACTTTTTGGTTTGCTGATTATTTCCTTGGCTGTGCAGAAGCTTTTTAGTTTGTCAAAGTCTTATTTCTGCCATTGTTGCCCATAGTTTTGATGTCGTCACTAAAAGAAACTCATTGGCAAAACTGATGTCAGGGAGCTTCCTCTCTGCTTTCACCAAAGAGTTTTACAACTTTCAGTTTTACATGTATGACTTTAACCCATTTCAAGTTCATTTCAGACATGATCTTAGATAATGCTATGATTTTTGTTTAGTTTTCCCAATGCCATTTACTGAAGGAAATCCATCTCCCGTCTCTGCATATTTATGTTCCTATCAAAGACTAACTGACTTAAGTGTTAGTGGAAAATCTACTACTGTTAGTTGCAGTAGATGGCACTTAATACAGGGATTCACAACTGGTAAAGGCTCAGGGAACCTTCCAGACAAGGGGGCAGGAAGAGTATAAGCCAGAGAATGGGAAGGTCTGCTGCCAAATTGTGTCCTCTGGATATGACTGGGCTGTTGTACCCATGGAACTCACAGCTGCTGTAGTTGTCTGCCTGGGACCTTCACAAGATCAAATTAGTCAACATTCCAATACAGAGAGGTTCGTGAGGAGCTCCTGGAAGTCAATCACTGCAGGTAAAGGGAAAGTCAGTTTTCTTCAGGGATGTGTCCCATGATGCGTTTCTCGTGCTCCAGTGAAGGGTGCTACACCACTGTGCACGTGGGGTTATCAACATAAACAAGGGGACATGAGGCTAGGAGACTGTGGAGGGCAGAGACCAGGGTCAGCTGGAAGGAGGAATGGAGCTGATACCATCACACTGTATACATGTGTGAAATTACCGGAGATTATATATTTTTCAAGATTAATGACCATACATTCAGGGGATTGTCTCTGGGCTCTGTTGTGTTCTGTTGGTCTGCGTGTTTGCTTTCATGGCAGTACCATGCAAACACATGGCTATGTTCATGCAGCTCTGTAAATAATTTGAAATAAAAGTATGTCCCCATCTTTGTTCTTTTAAATTTTTTTAAAAATTTTATTGATTTGTGTGTGTGTGTGTGTGTGTGTGTTTATGTGCGTGAGCTGATCATTCTTTCAGTGTATCACAGTCAGAAACGGTGAATGTCCTTCACACCCTTTGCCTCCTCATCCCAGCCTGATGGCTGATCATGAGTTGCTCGTCCGGTAAGAGGAGCAGTCACACACTGAGCACACCTTTGGCCACTCTCTCTTTTATTCTATCTATTTTATTCACAATCTGTTTTATTTGTTTTGTAGGTCATGGATCAAGTCACTCCCCTTTCTTGTTTCTGGGCTCGGTGACTAGCTGTGTTTTATTTACCAAGGGCCCTCATCCTTACTGCCTATGGAGAACTTCAGAATGTACAGAGACAGTCTCAAAAAAAATACCGCAGACTGAGTCTATGTTCTTTAAATTTGGGGTTGGCCAACACTCCTTGTTTTGTGAGAATGTTATAAGAAAGTATGTAGAAGAATTAGTGATATGACAAGTTAGTGATGTATCGACCATTAAAGTTATAAGGCAAGAGGTTACATTGATTGATGATTGATTGCATGTCTAGCCCATAAACCAAATATTCTAATAGCAGCAATAAATGTTAAATATCTACTGCTGCAGATAAAATAACCCCAAAATCTAGTGACTTAAAACAATAAAAATTATTTATTATCTCACAGTTTTAGTGAGTTGGGGAAATTAAGAGTGGCTCCATTTGTCAGCTCTGACTCAGCCTCTTATGTCCTGCAGAAGGTGTTGTTGGTAAGAGCAGAAGTTAGCTGAGAACCTGACTGGAGACTGAGAATGTCCTTCCAAGGTGACTTGCCCACATGCTGGTGAGCTAGCACAGCCGGTCACCACAGGGGTCTCTCCACGGGGCTGCTTGAATCCCTTCACAGCATGACAACCTGAAGCAAGTGACTAATGGAATCCGCCCAGGCATGAGCTGCAGTACTTCTTACCACTTGTGCACGAAATTCCCCTCTCTGTCATATTTAGGGCAAGCCTTAATTTAATTTGAGCAGGAGAACATGAATGCTAGGAAGCAAGGATCACTGGGGTCATCCTAGAGACTGGCTGGCACAAGTGACGATATTGTTTACAGGGAGAATTATCAGTCATCTGAAACACATCACAAGATAGAAGCCCTTAAATGGCGCCTGCAGTGCTATTTTATTGCTAAAAATGTTGTTTTTTCTATGTCAACCAAAATCTCTCCCATTAAGTCTAAAAGAACAATTCTGCTCAAAACAGCTGACATAACACGGTTCCTTACAGGATTTTAAGAATTCCCATAGGGACAGCGAGTGCAGTGACTTGACAGAGACAACCATTTTGGCTGGAAAAGGACATTAAAAGTGGGGTCAGTCAAAATCATCATGGATAAAGGACCCCCCCCCCAGGTTCCACACCTCTCAGAAGGATCACTGACAGGTGACGGTGCCAACGAAGGGCAGTCATCCTCCTTTCAGAATGTGACTGCTTAGGAGGTTGCCTGGTGAGTGGGCACGCTCCCGTGCGTGGACGGGCAGCACTAAGTGGCCTCAGGGAGTTATAACTAAAAAAGACATGAAGTTTGGAGGGAGAGGAGTGGGGTCCTTGAGGCAGCTGGAGGGAGGCGTGGTCAATGGATAAGGTCAATACACACTGAATTAATGTATGAAACTTACAGTGAATACAAATAGTATTTTTTGAATAGAGCTAGACATTCAGTCTTTGGCTTAAACAATATGAAATGATTTTCTTATTTAACAGTTATAGATTTAATTTTATACTATTTGGATTTACGTCACCTTCCTGATCGGTTTCTGAACATAATACTATCCGTAGTGAAACGGTCACGGACGTAGCGCTTACTATGTACCAAGTGCTTCACTGATACACCAACACGTCAAGATGACTGTGGTCAGAACCCTCTGGTTTCAGGGAAATGGGAGCTCTGAAAAGGTAAGTACCTTGTCCAAAGTACAGAAAGCAAGGAACTGGAAAGGCTGAGCGTACAAATCGAGATCAGTCTCTTCGGCTACATGTGGTGGTCCATAGCTGAAACCCGGCCCCCAGCGGAGGCAGGGTGCTGGCTCTGAGCTAACCCCACAGGCGACTCCCACCTCAGCGAGACTTCTTCTTGCCATGCGAGCATTTTTAAATTGTTTGTGGCAGCGCCTCTCTTACTATCTTGGGAGTGTGGTTGAAACAGATTTTTGTCAAAAAACTTATGAACAAGGACCAAACAAGCCTTAATATACAACAACCTTTTCTGTTGTCTTTTCAGATTATTTGCTAAAATTACTACGCAGTTCGTAATGAATTATATAGTTTTTTGGCACCTACCTTCCAACTGAATTCCTTTTACTTTTATATGTAAATAAATTAGCAACTGTTTAACAACACATACACACTCTTTTATGTTTAATTAGCTCTTCCAATTTTGTTTTCCTACACATCTAATTATAATGAGCTTTTGGAGTGAAGACTGGGGAATTATAAAGTCATGGGGTGAGGAACTAATTCAAGTTCAAGAGAGACAGACTATTTTTGTTCTACTCATTGCTGAATACTGCTTTTATAGTAGCCAGTTACATCAGGTGGCTGTTTATATAGAGAAATGAAGGAAAATTGTCTTAGAGTTATTGTTACTGTTGGACTTCAGAGATCCAAACTGGGACCCCCAGGGCCCAAACCGGAACGCCGCATCCCCACAGAGACTCACAGACGGGATATCGATGCAAATAGCAAGAGGATTTATTCCAGTATACTGGGGCTGTTCTAACACGCAGGATAGAACCGACCCCAAGGGGCAGAAAGCAAGCCTTTTTATTTACCATTGAAACGGTTGCTAGGCACAAACCGAGTTGGGACAAGTTGATTGGTTCCCAAATTGTTTTCTCATTTTGATAGGTAGGGGCCAGTTAATCTTTAAACTGATTGGTGCTGGCATATAGCAAGGTTGCGGGCTCCTAGAAAATGTAAACTTTAGGGTCTTAGTCAATGTGGGTGGGGAGAAGACTCTTAGCCCGAGGCCATGGGCTGTCTACGTGGGGAAACTCTTTTAGCCCAAGGCCGTCTTGTTTGTCTTAGAATGTGTTTTTCTTTAACTCTGGGAACTGTTTTGGGTCACGGTGCTCCTGGCTTGGGCCTACACAATTTTGGTGCTCTTAGAAGCCTGACTAAAGTTGGCTGCTTTGGTCTTTTTCTATACTAGGGACCTGAATCTTAAGGTGGGACCCCCACATTACTATGATGAAACACCATGACCAAAAGCAAGTCAAGGAGGAAAGGGTTTATGTGGCTTACACGTCTACATCTTAGTTCATCATTGAAGACAGGAACTCAGAGCACGGACCTGTAGGAAGGAGCTGATGCAAAGGCCATGGGGGAGTAGGGTGCACTTACTCGCTTGCCCAATAATGGCTTGCTCAGCCTGCTTCTTTTCTTCTTTCCTTTCTTTTCTTTCCTTTCCTTTTTTCCTTTATTCTCTTTCTTCCTTCCTTCCTTCCTTCCTTCCTTCCTTCCTTCCTTCCTTCCTTCCTTTCTTCCTCCCTCCCTCCCTCTCTCTTTCTTTCTTCCTTCCTCCTTCCCTTCCTCTCTTTCTTTCTTTCTTTCTTTCTTTCTTGTAACAGGTTTTTTTCTTTTAAAAAGGGTATGTAGCTGTTTTCTGCCCTTTGGATCTGGGCTCTTAAAGGCTGCCGCCTTTCCTAAACACTTTGTCTAAACTTTGACACCTTTGTAACTGTTGTTACTTTTTCACTGTAACTGGACTCCTAAGGGAACTCCATTCTCCTCTGGTTCAGCTTCTCTCTGCTCAACAGTTACTGAGAAAGATCTAAAATGTAACCTTTTAAAACCCCAGTTAATGCCACTTTATCTGAGCCTTGTTTCTGCCTGCTTTTCTATTATCAGTCCAGGAGCTCACTCTTCCCTGACACCAAGCAACTCTGGTGCTCACTCTTCCCCTGTCTCTGTCCCAACTATTGTTTCTAATGAACACACACTCTCTCTCATATAACTCCCTCTAAGCTGTTCCCAGAAGTCCAAGTGGCATGTTAAGGAAAGCTTCACAGCACAAAAAGCCTTCTGGCAAAGCGGATTTTTGTTGTTGTTGTTGTTTTGTTTTGTTTTTTGAGTCAGGGTTTCTCTTTGTAGCCTGACTGTCCTGGAGCTGACTCTATAGACCAGGCTGATGTCTAACTCACAGAGATCCACAGAGGCCTGCCTCTGCCTCCCAAGTGCTGGAAACAAAGGTGTGTGCCACCACCACCTGGCAACCTGCTCTTATATAGCACCCAGGACAACCTGCCCAGGGATGGCGCTACCCATAATGAGCTCTCATATCAACTACTAATTAAGAAAAACAGGCTTGCATACAGCCTGAGTTTATGGAGGCATTTTCTTAATCGAGATTCCCTCCTCTCTGATGACTCTAGCTTGTGTCAAGTTGACATAAAACTGCCCAGCACAAAAAATAATGAAAATTGAAAGTTTCCTCACCTGTTTGTATTTGTCTCATTTCAGATGTTCATAATTCCCCATGGGCAGTAGCTGCCATACTGGACAGACAACTTAAATACAGAGACTTCCTACCATAAAATGTCCTATCGCACAGTACTGGAAAGAAACAATGTCAGAAGAAAGACTTTCACAAGTTGTAATATACAGCAAAATGAACAGCAAGGCCTGTGTGTTATTTTAAAAGTTGTTTCACACTTTTATTCTTCTGAACAATATCTATACTTATATTTTACTCTTAAAATATATATATTTATTAAGTAGTCAATAAATTTACCTATGGCTATTTTGTATTTATAATTCTAAATATAATGTAGGGCCAGGAGTGTAGCTCAGTGGTAGAATATTTGCCTAACTTGCTGGAGGCTGTGGGTTCAGTCCCCAACACTGAAAGAAAATAAAAAGCATACAAAATTTCATAGGTAAATTTATTGAATACTTAATAAATTCAAAGAAAGTTCTAAATGTTTTATTTGAATTACTTCATTTAATCCTTAGAGAAATTTTATACTCACTATGATAATTGCAAAAGAAAATGAAAACATAGAGAGAAAACCACCCTTAATTCCAAATCCAGAGATAATCATTGCTGACATTTCTAGTGGACACCATGGTCTACTGCCCAGATCCCAACATAGAGTTCCAGGAATGGTGTCAGCTAACGGCTCACATTTGAATTCCTTCCCCAAGCTGCCCTCTGAAGGAAACTCGCTCAGGGTAACACAGATCCAATGACTGTAGGTTGTTCAGGCACAGAAGACAGATGCTCAGTTAACACAGTATAAAAGATCCCAGCTTTATAGCTTTAGATTAAACCAATCAAAGCCTCTGTAGCAAATCCTCTCCAATTTACCTTCTCCTTCTTCCCAGTCCTGAGTGTGTCACAGGAAGAAAGTCATCAACAGTCTTACCCAGCTGTGAGCCTTGCTAGCTATAATAATGACCAGCTGGCAAGATATTCCCATGGGTACAATACTGGCGTGAATGCTATGGAGGGAACCAACTGCTTTCTGATTGGATTTAAGGCCCACTCCACAGGACGGAATCCATGCCTGGTACTGTGTAACTGGTCAAGAACCCACAGCTGTGGACCTCCTAGGTCTTAGAGTGAAATGTACTTCTATAATTTTGATAGATGGATGTAGTACTAAACTGCCTTCTAAATACACATCTTTATGCTCATACATTAGCTCAGCTCTCAGCCCTCTTCAGGGAATTTGCTTTGTGCAGCGGATGGCAGTTAATGAAGAAACTTACAAGGGGTCAAAGTGAAGAGAATAAATCTCCTGAGGAGTGCTCAGTCACAGAGTACCATCTATATCAGACACCTCTCCTCCTCGCATCTTGGAAGAGGGGACAGAAAGATTGTAAGTGCCAAGATCAGGGAGGACCACCATGAAACAGTGTCTTCTGGACATAACTTGACCTTTGCACTTATGAACTCACAGCAGCTATGGTTGCCTGTACAGGATCAAGCCTATCAGTATTCCAGCATGGATGGGAGAGTGACATAAAGCCCACCCCAGGCTGAGGAGCTATTGACAGCTGATGGCTTCTAGAGGAAGAAGAAACAATTTCTTTACGGGTGTGGCCCTGGTGGGTTGGCTGTGCTCTAATGAATGGCAGCACACCTATATACACATGGGCAACGCTAATTATATTCAGTGGGGCTTTTTTAAAGACATTAAGTTGAGAGGGCATGTGGGGGTAGGGGAATTGGAGAGGGTAGTGAGGAGTGTTTATGATCAAAATACATGTTATACATGTATGAAATCTCAAAGAATAAATAAAAAATATTTTTTAAAAGCCAGGGAGGAAAGAATTAGGATCCCACATTTCAACATTTCCTCTTGACTTCCTATCTTTTGACTTCCAGTTTTCTTTTTCTTGGGTGGACAAGACAGAAAAATGATGCATGCTATTTCTCTAAGTCACCTTGAATAGACATTATAATTTTACCATATGCACTAAATCTAGATAGGAACTGCGGAACAATGAAGCAGTCATTCTTCCAGATTTCTTTTTGTCTTTTCATCTCTAGCAAGCCAATTGTGTCATGTTTCATCCCTGTGTAAAATACCTAAAAATTGTTAATGGAGGAAAGATTTGTTTTGGCTCACCACTGCAGTCCAGGGTTGGCTGGCTGTGTTGTTTTGGACTGGAGGTGAGGCAGAATATCATGTCGCATGTGGCAGAAGAAGCCACTATTCATCTCATAGCAGCCAAGAACCAGAAAGAGAGAAAATCAGGGTCAGGTAACAAAATATGCCTTCCAGTCACATACCTACAAAGACCTCGTTCCAGCAAGGCCCTGGCTCCCAGGGCTTAGGCCACTTTCCAGTAGTGCCATCATCTGTGGGCCAGGCTTCCAACAGATGAGCTTTTAGGGGAAGTTTTAGATCCAAACTACACAACTCTACCTCTGGACCTCCAAGACCCATGTTCATCTAACACTGCAAAATGTGCTTAGTCTCCAAGAGTCCCCAAAGTCATAATAGTTCCACATTTCTCAGAAGTCTAAGTCCAAAGTCTCCTTTGGGATTCAAGGCATAACTCGTAGGTGTGAGTGAGCCCCTAAACAAATCAGAACACACGTTATATGGTTACAACACATGGCAGTTGAGACAGGCACAGAGGAAAGAAGAAAGACTTGTTTTAGTTTACTGTTTCAGAGGATTCTGTCCATCATGGTAGGGAGGTCAGAGCAGAGCAGTCCACATTATGGTGACCAGAGAGGGCACGTGGGGAGGAAATACAGAGAGGGATGCGTGAGAGACAGTAGAGACAGAGTCAGAAAGAGAAGAGAGACACACACAGAGATGATAGATAGATAGACAGACAGACAGACAGAATATGCCTTAATCATCCGGTGTTCTCCTTTCCCCGCTCTATCCTCTCCCGGCCCCAGCCTATGGACTGGCACTGCTGCATTCAGTGCAGCACTCAGGAAGCAAACAGTGAGCAGGAAGTGGAGCCCAGCCTTAAAACCTCATCAAGGCCTCCCCCTAGCAAGGCTCCACCTCCTCCGCAGGTCCCACACCTTCCCAAAGAGCACTACTAGCTAAGGGTTAAGTATTCCAACACGTAAGACTACTAGGACCACGCCCAAGGCACGGCATTCTATCCAGAGCCTCCAAGGGCTCCAGGCCATCCCATGATGCAAAATACACTCATAATTGCTTCTGGTGTCTCCATCATTGTTAACAGTCCCAAGACTATTCAGAAGTCCAAAATCTCTTCTGAGACTCAAGACAACCTCTTGACTGTAAACCTGTATAAAACAAAAAACAAGTTGCCTACTTCCAACATACAATGGCACAAAGCAAATAGTCTCATTCCAAAGGGAAGAACACGAACATAACAAGGAAAGATAGAGCCAAAGCAAGACTGATACCCAGTAAGGCAAACACCAAGTCCTACAGCCCTGTTGGGCATCTGGAACTCATGATGGCATCATCTGGGCTCCAGAGGGCTTGAGTAACCTGCCCCTCCAGCTGCCCATGGCACATGTAGCCCCACTCCTAGATTCAATGGTCTTTAGTGGATCTTCTAATCCTGCCATCTCCGATAGCACCCATGTGGAGGCCAGAAGTCTATGTGAAGTGTATTTGTATTGTTATCCATCTCAGTTTTTGAGAAAGAGCCTCTCACTGAACCCACAGCTCACTGACTCATCTAGGCTGGTTGACCAGTGAACTCCAAGGATCTGCCTGCCTTTACCTCCTCACCAGTCAAATTACAGATTTGTACCACCAGGCTGGGACGTTTACACAGTTCTGGGATTCACAACTCAGGCCATCATCCGTACACTGCAAACACTTTTACCAATGGAGCAGTTTCCCCAGCACTGCATTTTAAAAATAACTAGACTGAACACCAGTGTTGGGTAGACAAGGGGCGGCTTATTTACTGAATTCTATCATCTCTTTTGATCAGCTATTGATCCTATCCTCGGATTTGCTGATATGCACTCTAATACAGTAACAATATAAACCATAACTTTAAGAACTGTTGGAGCCTTCAACTTTTATTTTTTGATATTTCTTCATACCGTTAACACTATCAAGGGTCAGCAAACAAAAGTGCCATGCTTCAGTTTTTTCAGGATGTTTTTATACTTTTAAGGAAGAAGAGGAAGAAGAAGGCAGAGGAGGAGGAGAGAAGAGAAAAAGAAGAGGAAGAGGAGGAAAGAGAAGGAGAGGAAAGAGGAGAGGACGATAAGGAAGAAAAGAAGAAGAAGAAGAAGAGGAGGAGGAGGAGGAGAAGAAGGAGAAGAAGGAGAAGAAGGAGAAGAAGGAGAAGAAGGAGAAGAAGGAGAAAGGGGAGAATAAATCATATGTGGCTCACAAAGCCTAAAATATCTTCTATTTTGGCTCTTGACAGAGAAAGTTGGCCAGATCTTCTGACTCCTGCAAATGGTCATTTTTATATTTTGAAAGAAAAATCTGTCAGTGTATTTGGTGAAAGAATAGGGTGCAATAAGCCATTCTTAGCAAAAACAAAAAACAAAAAAACTGAATGCAAGGAGTTTATCAGGAGCTTCCAAAATCATTAGAAAGTCAAAAGGCGTTCTTTAGCAGACCTTGAGTCATGGCTCCTAAAACAAGTCTCCAGCTGCTACCTCTGCAGTAATTAAGCAGACAGGCAGTGAGGGGCAGCCACTGGGCTGTTGGGTTCAAGGACATACCCTGTAGCAGCAGTCCAAGGATAATGGAGCCAAGTGCTGTCCTCCAGCTACCATCCAACACCCACAGAGCCAGTTCCTAGACACGCAGTACTCCTGCAGAGAAGTCCAATGTGCCCATCTGCGCTTGCCAGCAGAAGCAAAACAGATGGCAGCGACCTGGAATCCACCTTCCAAGTGCACCTCCCTGAAGAAGCTGAACTCCACCCGAAGACGGAAGACATGTGGTTCCTCCTTTTTCACACTAAGCAGCGAAAAGGAGCACACTAGAGGACTGGGATGGGTGCTGACAGCCAGGGCTAATTCCGAGCACCAACACCACTGAGCTGTAGCTTTATGCTCTTTTCATCTGTGACTAGCTCTTCATCCTTCTGAGAAGCGATCCTCATACTCCTTTGGTGAGCTTCCATAGCTCTACTCCAGCCCTTCAATGGGCCTGACAATCCCTCTTACTGTAGCCTTGGTTCCTGCTGTCCCATGAGAGCTGCTTCCTGACCTGGATGAACTTTGAAAGGAGAAACTCAATCTTACTCGTTGTTGTATGGGTAATTGGTATATGGATGGTAAATGGTTCCGACTACAATCTCCCTGCGCTGGCTAGTTTTAGGTCTACTTGACACAGGCTATAGTTGTCTGAGAGGGGGGAGCTTCAAATGAGAAAATGCCTCCATAAGATCAGGTTGTAGGCAGGTCTATGGGACATTTTCTTAATTAGTGATTGTTGTGAGAGGTCCTAGCCTATTGTGGGTGGTACCATCCCTGGGCTTGTAGTCCTGGGTGCTATAAGAAAGTAGGATGAGCAAGTCATGATGGGCAGACCAGTAAACAGTTCCCCTCAATGGCCTCTTTATCAGCTCCTGTCTCAAGGTGCAAGCCCTTTTTAAGTTCCTGTGTTGGCTTACTTCAGTGGCGGACTGAGATTTGGAAGTGTAAGCCAAATAAACCCTTTCCTCCCCGGCTTCCTTTGACCACGTGCTTCATCACAGAGACAGTAACCTTACCTACAACAATGTCTGTGATCTGTCCCTGGCTCTGTCACTTTGCGACCCTGGGAAAACTGCCAACCCTTCTAGGCTCATCTTCTCCTCAGTAGAATAGAGAACAATCTTAATATGCTTTAGTTTTAAAATTCCAAAGTCCTATGAATTCCACTTCATTTTATTGCATAACTATTATTTAATTATAGGAAGACCTTACCTGTTAAATTCTAAGTTCCTATAATAACTTCTTAAAAATCAATGTTTGCAAACTAAGTAATGGGTTTCATGAAGGCAAGTTTTTAAATAATTTATTTTTATTTTATGTACATTCATGTTTTGCCTGAATGCATGTCCATGTGAGTGTGTCAGATCCTTGGAACTGGAATTACAGACAGTTGTGAGCCGCCATGTGGGTGCTAGAAATTGAACTCAGGTCCTCTGAAGAAAGGTCAGTGCTCTTAGCCACTGAGCCATCTCTCCAGCCCACATGAATGCAATTTTTATACATTAATGACATTGTAATTTGTTCTACTGGACCCTGTTTCCCAACTGTCCTCCTCCAACTCCTGACCTCCCTCCCCACGTTTTTTCTGGTCCCTTCCTACCCTAAGTGGTCATTGCTTCTGCTTTCATGGCACTTGTATTCCGGTACCTGCTTCCCTTCTCCCAAGACATCTTCCTCCCCTCTCATGGTCCCTTTCTATTTTCATGACCTACATCCATTTTCTTGAAAACGTTATAATTTCATTTTCCTTCATGGCTATATTCGTATATAGCCACGTGTATTTGCCTGTTTGTCTGTTAAGTAAATGGTTTGTTGGGGTTTTCTGTTTGCTCGTTTTTGTTTTGGTGTTCTTTATATAGTCTAGATATTATCCTCTGTCTGATATGTAAATGATAAAGTTTTACGCCATTCTCTAGGCCACGTCTTCACTCTGATGATTGTGTTATTAGCTGCAAAGAAGCTTTTTAATTTTGTAATTGCATTTGTCAGTTCCTGGGCCTATTCTTTGTGCTATCAGAGTCATTTCCAGAAAATCCTGCTGTGCCTATTTTGAAATACTTTCTTCACCTTTTCCTCTTGTGATTTCCAAATTCTGGGTCTTATATTAAGAGCTTTAACTTGAAAATTCTGCCTCTAGTTTCATTCCTCTCCGTGTGGAAATCCAGCTCTCCCGGCACCATTTGCTGATGAGACTGTGATTCTTCCAATGCATGTTTTTGACAATTGTGTCAAAAATTAAGTGGCCCCGTGCCTGTGAGGGCTTATTTCTGGGACCCTTATTCTATTCCAGTGCCCGACATTCTGTAGTATCTGGGTTTTGTTTTTGTGTTGTTTTGTTTTTTGAGATAAGGTTTCATTTTGTAGTCCAGATTAGCCTAAAACTATGTAGCCCAGTCTGCGATTTGTCCTCACGGCAATCCTCCTGCCTCAGCCACCACACGCTGGAATTACAGATGTAAGCCAGCATGCCCAGCAGATAGTTTTTCCATGTCATGCTTCCATGGTACTGACTGAGTCTAGTACTCTGTGTAGTATGTAACAAGCTCATGTGTGTATGCCATTATAGAGGCATGTGTGGACATTTGACCAAGGAAAATAACCTTCTCCATAAGAAGCTGAGCATTTGCCATAAATTACTTTTTTATTTTGGTTGGGGGAGGGACCCTTAAATGTCCATCAGTCACGACTGCAGCCGAGAAACCAGCACTAGCTGGGGCCTTCAGTTCCATTGTCACAGATACAGGTTTATCGCCAAAGTGGAAAGGCTTCTTGGGTGAAAATTATGCCAAGAGCATGTAAAAGGGGCTCGGCCTGTAGAAACGGAGACATAGTGCGGAGTTTCCTACAGAAAACTAGTTCTTACCTTCTTACCATTTCTTACTCTTCTCTCCTCTAGAGAAATTTGGGAATCCCAAAATATTCCAAAGTGTTATAGGCTAACGAGCAAGTGTGGAGCAGCAGGACAAGCCCCAGACTGCAGGGACAGCAGGCATGTGTCCTCATGCTCTCTGTCAAATCTTGTTAAGGATTTGAATACAGAGGATCACAGAGGCTATGAACTGGGTGTAGAGCCATTCTTCTGTGCTTCTGATCTGGCTCTCAGTGACAGTTTGCTTAGCAGGGGGAAGGCCTTGAGTTCAAAGCACATCTCTGTATAACAACGCAGTAAGAAGAACCACTTTCCTCTACTGTAAAAACACAGAGCTATCTGTAACCTGTTCATACGTGCATCTTTGCATTTCTTAGTAACTGTCACCATGGTAGCAAGGCAGTGTGTCAAGGATACCTTTCCAACACAGAACATACAAAGGAGAGGAATTAACAGCCAATCATGAGCTGTCTTACACCGTTAGCTAATTATGTTGGTCCTATATCCTTTGGGATTCTGCTATTCTCTCACACTTAATATATTAAGTACCAAAATATGTCTCTGCTGTCTTCCTCTCTCTCAGCTACAGCAAGTCATCAAAGCCAAAACCTGGCTTTTAAAAATGGTTCCTACATTTAGCTAGGGGTCAGACCAAGGTTATTTTCCTGGTTAGGCAACTCCAATACAGATTTCAGGTGGAGAGGCTATGAGAGCAACTAGATATACCGAGAAATGATGTGATTAGAAGACTAGCATGTAAGCGGTAATAGTCAGTATATCCCATTCACCAGCAAGGCCCATCCGAGCCCTGTGTGAGGGCTTGTGATGACAAGTTCAATTATCACCCCGAGTGTTCATTGTTGGGCCCAGGGACAAGGAGTTCCACCAAGTCAGTGTTTCTCAACCTATGGGTCGGGATCCCTTTGGGGGTCAATGACTCTTTCATGGGGTCGCCTAAGAATATCCTGTATATCAGACATTTACATTATGATTCATAACAGTAGCAAAGTTAACATTATGAAGTACCAATAAAAATAATTTTATGGTTGGGGGTCACCACAGCATGAGGAAATGTATTAAAGGGCCACAGTGTTAGGAAGGTTGAGAACCGCTGTGCTAGGTCATCAAACTGAGAAAGCTTAGCCTACCACTGGCCCCACTTTCCACCCAAGTAGCACTCAGCCTGGGAAGCTTCCTTTCTCAATCTTCCTGGAGATGGTGATCATCTTTCATTACACTCTTTCCCGGATGCATTCTTCCATTTTATTTTAATTGCGTGCTATATAATTGTCCCACATTTCAGTTAACCCCACTTCTAATTTTAGCATTTTGCTATTTCACATTTCTTTTTTTAAAGAGCTTAATATAGACACAACCTCTTTAATAGCTTGCCCAGTCATAATCACTACTTTAAAGTCTCAGCTCTTCTAGTCTCAACTGCCCCTCAATCCAGCTGGTAGACTGACATTCTAGCCAAGTTCAAGACTGAACACAGCTGCACAGTTTTGGCCCAGATGATTCTGAGCTGCAGCTCCAGTTGCTGAAGACCAAATTAAGCCTATCTAGTGGATCAGCCCCTGAGATGGGATGGATCATGGTAATATTTTCACGCTCTCTGGGACAAAAATGAGCCTGCCCATCTTCTTGCAGAATGAATTGCAAAAGTCTTTGTCCCTCAGAAAAGAACAGTCAGGTCCTTGCAAACCTGCTACAGAATCTGACTTAGTCACTGGAAACTAGACTCTAACATGAACATAAAATTGCTCTTAGATGTGCTTCTATCTTCCTCAGAATTACTTCTGAATCCCTGTGAGACAAGAGGGTGCTTTTCCTCCCATGCACACACATCCACCATTGATAAGGCTGACCAAGTCAGTATGAAAGTTAGAGCACAAACATACACTGTGACTTCATTTCATCTCAGGGATATTTGGGTTTCTGGTTATGGAAGTCTGAGGCTAAACACTGCAGCTGTAGCACTCCGGCACTTACTGGGTTCTACCCACTTACGTCAGGTGGGTAAGATATCACAAATGTTCTGAGAATATTTGCTGAGTGAATGAAAAGTTCTTCAGTCTAGCTCCCACCTACATTTCCAGTCACAGTTCCTTCTCCACTCCTCCCTAAAAGCGTTTAATTTATATCCCAGCAAAATAACTGCCAAGCTTCCAAAAATTCTCTTTGCCTTTGCTGTTATGGTACCTACCACCTGGGATACTTTCTTCATACCCCAAGGGACTAGACTATGAATGTATTACTGTGTGTGGTGGTTGAATAATGGCCCATAGGCTCATATTTTTGGATGCTTAGTCATCAAGGAGTGGCACTACTTAGAAAGATTAGGAGGTGTGACCTTTGTTGGAATAGGTGTGGCCTTGTTGAGGAAGTATGTCACTGGAAGTGACCTTTGAGGTTTCAGAAGCGCAAGCCAGTCCTAGTGGCTCCCTCTCTTCCTGCTGCCTGTGGATCTGGATGTAGAACTCTCAGCTACTTCTCCAGTCCTAGGTCTGCCTGTGTGCCACCATGCTTCCTGCCATGATGGCCATGGACTAAACCTCTGAACTGTAAGCAAGCCCCCAGTTAAATGCATTCTTTTATAAGAGCTGCCTTGGTCATGGTGTCTCTTCACGGCAATGAGACAGCAACTAAGACACTGCGTTTTAAGCCTCATCTCCAATGTGACTCCTTCTGAACATTTCTGACTAAATAAGATATAAGGCACCTCCTTCTCGGTGTATAATGCTAAAATCTGGTGGTGTACCAACTACTACCTTATGGTACAGCTGTTACATGTGTATCACATATGTTGCTTTATGGTACAGTTACTTTGTGAGTAGCTTCTTCCCCTCACTACACTGTGAGCCTCTTGAAATGGCTCTGATATCTCTGATGCCTAATACTTAGCACTCCATAATTAGCTGTTGGAGTGCTCATAACAATCTATTTTGCTGCTTCAGTATGATGAATTCAGAAGACGCACTTTTTCTTCTATTTTTTTGTTAAACCCTGAGTGGTGTTCTCATATGTAGATGTTATTTAAACTCAGAGTTGGATTGGAAATAACCCTTTGTCAACATTTTCTTTCCAGTTAATTATCAGAAGATTGGAGCGGCCGTCAGGACGCTCCCTCTGTGTTGTATATGATCTGAGTTGCTTCTTTTAGTAGCATCATTAGCTCCATTAAAATTTTTACCTAGTGAGCTTCAGAGAAAAATCTCAGCATTTTTATCTTACTTGGGGATGATTCATTAAACTTGGAATTCCTCCGATCATTCAGCCCTGTCGATCTTTCCTGCTTTACTAAAAGATGGGCATTTCTGTTTATTCACCCATTTACATACGAACCTAAGGTCTTCAGACTCTCAGGGCTGTGTTTTCTACATGTTGATCCATTTCTTTCCAGAAATCCTTCTGATGTTGATAAAACTGAAGAGTCTTTTCTAGTTTTTTTTTTTATTTTATTTTCTCAGTTATTTACCACCTCCTGGGCCACACAGAAAAAGAGATGAAATACAGAATATTCAGAGCCTAGGCTGAAAAGCAGAAGAATCACTGTTTACTTCTTAAAATGCCTAGTACTCTGTAATGGTCTATGTTTTGTTTTGCTTTGTTTTTGAAACAGTCTCACGTAGTCCAGGTTTGTCCGGTTATGTGGTTGATGATGACTTTGAACCTCTGCTCCTCTGGTTTCTGCCTCCTGAGTACTGAGAACACAGGCCACCTTGATGAGTTTACGCAGTGCTGGGGATCAAAGCTAGGTCTTCTTGCATGCTAGGAAAGCTCTCTACCAGCTGAGCCACTTCCCCAGCCCTGTGAAGTCACTCAATTGTAAACCCAACAGGAATTTGAAATCAACTAAGCAGCTGTCATAGTAAAGTTGTCAACTTGACACATCTGGAAAAAGGGAACTTCAGTTGAAGAATTGCCTGCCTTGGATGGCCTGTGGATGTGCCTATGGGACATTTTCCTGGTTGATGATTGATATAGAAGGGCCCAGACCATTGTAGGCAGTATTATCATCCCTAGGTAGGTGGACCTGGGCTGTATAAGAAGGCAGGCTGAGTGTGAGCCAGAAGACAGCCATCTAATAAGCAGCTGTTCCTCCATGGTCTCTGCTTCATTTCCTGCCTTGACTTCCCTTGATGATATATAGTAAGGAGAAAGATAAAATAAACACACACGCCCCCAAGTTGCTTTGGACCATGGTGTTTATTGCAGCAATAGAAAGCAAACTAGGAAGGACAGCAGCACATGTCTGGGAAGGCCGTGAGGTCATTTCCAGGAAGGATGAACTAAGTGGTAAAAGGCTGTCCCACAGCAGCCCAGAGGGAAAAGCAGTGATGCTTTGCCTACCTACCTGCACTTCTTGCTGATGTTTGCAGCTACCCTGTTGTTGCTGCTGTTGCCGCTGCCATCCTTTACTGACACCAGTCTCCATCCATCATCTTTGGACTTCTAACATGATGGGTACTGCTGAGGCATCCAGCCTCTCGAGCTGGGCAGTTGCAGGACTTCAGGGTTCTCAGCCTCTCCAGCATCCAGAGAGCCACTGTTGGACTACCCAGCTCTTACTGTACAGACCAATCTCAAAAATTCCATAGATTTAGATATAGAATTAGTTTTTTAAATTGTCACCTTGATACAATCTAGAATTACCTTGGAAGGGAGCCAATGAGGTGGGCCTGTGGGCATGCCTGTGAGGTGTGTGTGTGTGTGTGTGTGTGTGTGTGTGTGTGTGTGTGTGTGTGTGTGTTTTTAAATGAGGTAGGACATCTACTCTGAATGCTGGTGTAGTAGAACCATTTTGTGGGCTGGGCTCTAAATGGAGTGAAAAGAAGAGAGTCAGCTGAGAACTGGCATGCAGGCATTCATTCTCTCTCTGCTCTTGGTGGTGGATGTAATGTGTCTAGCTGTTTCAAGCTGCCACCATGACTTCTCCTCAAAGTCAGACTGTCACCTGGAACTGTGAGCTAAAGTCTATTGCTATGAAGAAACACCATAGCCAGGGCAGCTTATAAAAAAAGAGAGCATTTGATTTGGGAGTTCATGGTTCCAGAGGGTTCAAGTCCATGACCATAACGATGGGAAGCATCCCAGCAGGCAGGCAGGCATGGTGCTGGTGCAGCAGCTGAGTTCACATTTGATCCACAGGTTTGAGGGGTGGGAGAGAAAGAGAGAGAGAGAAAGAGAGAGAGAGAGAGAGAGAGAGAGAGAGAGAGCTAACTGGGACAGCATGAGCTTTTGAAACTCAAAGCCCACTCACAATAACACCTCCTCCAATAAGGCCACACCCTCTAATCCTTCTCAAACAGTCTCATCAACTGGCACCAAGGATTAAAACATATGAGACTATGGGGCCCATTCTCATTCAAACTACCATGAACCCTGTCTTCCCTAAGTTACTTCGTGGGTGGTATTTAAAAAAAGAAAGAAAGAAATTTATTAAGGCTCATAGTCCTGGTTCAAGGTCAACACTCTATCTGGTGATGACCTTCCTGCTTGCAGAATCCCAGCGTGGCATAGGGTACCTATCACACAGCAGGAGACACAGGGAGTGTGTCGATATGTGTATTGACAGGTCTCTCTCTTCCTACTAAGGCAGCAGTAGAATCATGGAGGCTCTGGTCTCGTGGCTAATCCTAATCACTTTACAAAGATCTTATTTTAAACACCTTAAATGAATTAGGCTTTCACTCACAAAACATAACAACGAAGATTAAACTCTAACAAGTTTCAGAGAGGGCAAACCATATTCAAGCCGTACCAGAGCACTCTCTCCCTCTTTCTACTTTGTGGGATACAGGGAGCATGTGGCTGTATATGAACCAAGTATGTGGTCCCTACAAGACCATAAAGGCCCTCACAACCCAGTGACAATGCACAAACTCAGTACTCGATACGGCAGTGTGCCAGGGGTATCTGAGTTTAGGCTAAATTCCTGGCTTTAGACAAAGCCACCAGGTAGACAGTACTTCACTACTGCTTTCATTCCGCAGCTCTGAGGCATTTCCATCAGTCCCCTCCTCAGTAGACCTAAAGGGGAAAGCCCTTCTGCCTACAGCCATGAAGATAAATGAATCCACTAGAAAGCTTGTGCAAGTTCATCTGTTACCGTCTACAAGCGTGTCTACCATGAAGGGTGGCAAACCACTGGCAAGGGGAGCAACTGGCTCACGCCTCGGACTGTTTCGTAACAACTTCATGGATTGTGCAGACATCAGTTTCATAACATTGCATCACACACCCTAGAACCCCATTCGCACTCTCCCCCAACCCACACCTCCCTAGGCCCTATGCAACTGTTGATCTATCTTTCATCTTTATGGATTTGTCTTCTCGGGACATTTTACGTGTAAGAGTAATCATACAGCTTGTGATCTTCTGTGACTGGCTTCTTTCATTCAGCGTAGTCTCAGGATTCACTCATGTTGTAGTAAGTCAATATTTGACTCCTTTCCGTACACAAAATATTGATTCATCCTACAAATATAGCACATCTTTTCCAGTTATCAGCTGATGAACCTGTGGGTTCTTTCCATTTGAGGTTATTAGGAATGATGTTGCTATGGCTATTCATGAGCAAGATTTCATTTAGATATGCATTTTTATATCTCTCACTAATACCCCTAGAAGAGAAACTGCTAGAATGCACATTAACTCTATGTCTCTTTTTAAAGCCATCTGTGATACTTTACATTGTTACCAGGAATGTATGAAGGTTCTAAATGTTTCCTGATCTGTCTGTTTCAATATAGCCATCTAAAGGGGTAAGAAGTTGTATCTCATATTTATAGTTTGAATCTTAAATGTCCCCCAAGGGTCCGTAGGATACAGCCTTAATGTTCAGCAGGGTGTATTGTGAGGTGGTGACATCTTTAGGAAAATAGGGCTTAGTGAGACATCTTTGGGTCATGGGAGGTGTACCCTTGAAAGACATTGTGGGATCTGGGCACCCTCTCATTGTCTTTTTCTTCCTGGTCATGAGATGGACTTCACTGCATGCTTCCAGTACAGTGTGCCGCTTCTCCACATGCCCAAAGCAACGGAGCCAGCCAGTCATGGACTATTACTTCCAAAACTGTGAGCAGACTTGTTCTGCCATTATGATGTTTCGTTTTTCTGTATGGAGCGATACCAAGACAGTTTTAGATTGTCCAGGGAAAAATATTTAACATTACTAAAATTTTATTTATTGTTAAGTGTCCAATAAATGCATTTATTGTTAAATGTCTGTGTGTGTGTGTGTGTGTATGTGTATTATATTTCTAGAACATTAATTCCATGAGTTCTCAAACATTCTTTAGGACAAAGGTAAGTTGCTATATTAGAAAATTACTGAAGTAATTAGAAAAATTACTTTAGAAAAATATCATGTAAACAATTGAAAAGGTATGGGAAGAATTTTGAATGCTGTGCTGAACCACTTTATCATAGAAACCTTAACTTACTAGAATATTCATCCTTGACAAGAGAGAGTTGGTTTTATTTATTTTTGTATCCCCTAACCATCTAGCAAACTCACAATCGATGCTTATTGAAGTGTTTTCTCTCTAGGGAGAAAAATAAAATATTTCCAGTAAGACCTTCCAAAATCATGATTAACCTTTGAAGCTTCAGACAGACAACTTAATATTATCCCCACAGTTTGCCAATGCCAAGGACAGATGGTAAATTTTCTCTCTTTGACATGTCCGCTATGAGAAGTTGCCCCAGTTGGGATTTAATATAAAGTAATGCTAATAATAGCCATCCTCTGAAGGAATCGGGGCCTGAGGTTGCCGGGATACTCACATTAGTTTTGTTCCAACAAACTGATCTCACTTTGCTTCGGTCTGGGTACCACTTTAATTCTTGGATCTGGTCTGGTTCACATACCTACGTGTGCACACACACACACACACACACACACACACACACACGTACACACACACAAGCTATCAAAACATTCTCAGTCTCCTTGAAAATCACTATTTTATACTATCTTTCTCTTACTGTTCACACTGAACTATCTGAAGTCATTTTGGCAGCTGGACTCAGTCTTGAGACTTGGCATTCATCGAAGACTCATGTTATTGTGTAGCAACCCCATCCCCAGTGTCGGCCAAATTGTGTCATATGGTTACAAAACTGCCCTCATCTTCCAGTTCTTCTCAGTAATCATGGCCTCTTCCTGAAGTCTGCTCCTCCTACCCTGGAATGACCTTATATTCTCTCAGATAAAATCGGAGCCTGATTAAAATGTCATCTTCCACTTTATTTCCTTTCTCATAGCCTGCGTTTAAAGTAGTGTTTGGGGGTGTAGAGTCAGGGGAAGCCACTGAGGTCCCTAGAACGTCACAAGTGACCAGAACATCTCTGAATGTGGTTAGACATCCAAAGTTTCTCTCATATGAACTAGCTATGCTCTCTGAGGAAAGTCTGTGAGACTCCATAACTCCCTCCTAACTAGGACACAGATCTTTCTTGATCTTGTGTCCCTGGGACAGAACCCATTCATAACCAGGGGAAAAAAACTTCACACACAGCATCCAAATGAGGATGTGTCAAGGGACAGGGTATAAGCCAGACTTACACAGGCCAACCGTCCTGCTGGATCAATGTGCCTCAAACATGGATCTCCTCTGCTGTTGATAGAGACTCTTAAATGAGGACTTTCTGGGTCCCAACCTGAAAGCCTGAGGGGTTTGTTTTTATTTTGTTTGTTTGAGACAAGGTCTCACATGGCCCAAACTAGCCTCAGACTCATCCTTAATTTATCAAGGATGATCTCGATCTTCCGATCCTCCTGCTCTAACTTCTGAGTGCCGGAACTTTCGGTGTATACCACCATACCTGGTTTTGTGTGGTGTTTAGGACTGAACCCAGGACTTTGTGCATACTAGGTAAGCACCCTACTAACTATAAGCTACGTTCTCAGATTGTTATGTAATGACCTATATGACCCAACAATACCACTTCTGGCTATGTGCCCAAAGGAACTAAAAACAAGACTTTAAAAACACTCTACAATTTTTTGTACATATACATGTACAAAAAATGTAGCAGCATCACAGTAGTCACCTGGCAGAAACAACTCAACATCTTTCGGAGGGTGGATAAAAGAATGTGATATATATATAGAGAGAGGGGGGGGGGAATATTATTGTGCCTTTATAAAGAAGGGAATGCTGCTAGACGCTTCAGTATGGATTTTGGAAATATTATGCTAAGGAAACTAGTGTCAAAAAGATAAAGAATGAATGATCCCACTTATAGAAGCATATTAGTTACTTGTCTTAGTATAAGACAAAATATCTAACAAGAAACACTTAGGAGAAGTAGGGTTAATTTCAGTGCGTGGTTTGAGGGAATAGTTCATCATGGCCAAGAAATCATGGAGACAGAAGCTTCAGGTTGCTGTCATATCGCACCTACGGTCAGGAATCAGTGAGCAATAGACTCATTCTCAGCTCACTTCCTCCCTCCCATTAGCACCAGGAACCCCTTCCAGGGAACGGTGGGCTGATCCTCTCACCGCAATCAACCCAGTCAAGAACGTTCCCCATGGGCATGCTCACAGGCCCACCTCCAGGTGGTGCTAGGTCGTGTCAGGTTGACAGTTGAGATCAACCATCGCAACTCCCGCTCCTCAACAACCAAATACATCTCTTTAAGTCATAACCTCCCCACCCACCCCCCTTCCCCAAAGTCTCTGGTTCATCTCATAACATAAATTGTGATCCAGTTTCAAAAGTCTCCTAGTCTTTAACAGTAAGATATTCAAAACAGTCAAAGTAGACCACAGCTCCCAGGGCAGGGGCATCAGTGGCTGTTCAGCCATGCAACTGAAATGTTCTAGGAGACAGATGCACAAGTTAACAATAGAAAAACCCTTAAGGATTTGCCAAAGGGGAATGAACATATTTTACTGTATACGCTCGAGGCGCACACTTCGTTATAAGAAGCACATACAATAAAATGGATTTCGTAGTTTATTGAACCTACCTACCTAAGATTACGAGTTTTTTTTACGATTTAAAAATTGTTCCATTGTTAGATCATGTTGTCTTGGTTTCTTTTTCTTCTTAATGCACCTGTGCCCTCTGCTGGTTATAGTTGCTAATGAAAGCAAAACACTATGCTCCTTTTGTAACTGGAACAGGCCCCCAGACCTTAGCACAACTGACTCCAAGATGGAAGTACTTACCATCTGGGCCATAAAACTCAGCTTGTAGACAGCACTACCTGCCAAAACGAGAGAAGGGCCAATATTAGTCTGCTCGGTGGATGCTTGGCTACCTGATGCATTTGGTCAGCTGTCATTTGTGATGTAGTTCCTGGGGCCCCTCTCTATTAAGAGCCAGTGATGACACAGACCCCAGTATCTAAGCAAATATTTTTAAAATCAAAGGGCTATAAAAGCCACACAGGATGCTATCAAATCCATTCAAAACAATAAAAAGGACTCTTGTGCAAAGGGAAAGCTGGAGGAGCATATGGCCAGGTGGAACCCTTGGATTGGTAAGTATAGCCTGGTGTGGTGAATTATTTAATTTGGAATTACTCTAACATTGCTAAAAGGTATACTTCTAATGAACAATAAATGAAGTTGATCATGACCATTTTGTCTGTTGCTGTGTACTAAGGCATCTCTGAGTCATACAGACTTAAATCCATACTTCCTTATGTCTTAGAATTCTTTGGACTGGCTGGACAGTCTACAGGTCTGTTTGGGGGTATTAGCAAACACGGTAGCTGATGCAGTATTCTAGTTGGTCTCTCTGTCTGCATACAGTACAATCGTCCATCTTCACACATGGTGACTAAGACTCTAATAGGCAGAGGTAGCAGCTGAGAGACCTTAAAAATTAGGCTGGGGAGGGGCTGCAGAAATGATTCACTGGTTAGGAATACCAGCTGCTCTTGCAGAGGACACAAGTTCAGTTCTCAGCACCCACATGGTGGCTCACAATCAATCACCTATAACTCCACCTCTGGGTGGTCCAGCACCCCTTCTGTCCTCCATGTGTACTGTACACACATACACAGACACACACTGACATGCACATTAAAACAATAAAATAAAGTAAAACAAACTAGTCTCTGAAGTCATGAACTTCACTTCACATAATCTTAGTCAGAATATTACAAGTCCCCCAAAAAGAAATGGGCATAAGCTTCTGTAGTGGAATATTTAATCCATTTTTTAATCCATCAGCATGGCTGCTCTAGGGTAGAAAGAATACTGGTATGTACCTTTAATCCAAGTATTTAGAAAGCAATGGTAGCACACACCTCTAATCCCAGTATTCAGAAGGCAGTGGTGGTGAATCCCTGCAACCCAGCACGTCAGAGACAGGAAACAGAACTCAGAAGGAGTCAGTGTCAGACAGGAAGTGATGTCTGAGATGAATCAGAGTGAAGGGCAGTCAAAGTGATGAATCACAGGAAGAGTTGGCAGAGTGAGTCAGAGTGAGGACATGCCTGACTCTCGTGATAGAAAAGCAGGCTTTCAGCGCAGAGAGGAGAAGACAGAGGAGAAGGCAGAGAAGCAGAGAGGCCAACTGAGACAGTATGGGGCAGTGAGAGCTCACAGAGACCCAGAAGTAGTCTGAGGAGTCTGAGGCAGAGACATGGGTGCAGTTTAGCAGAAGTCAATATCCTCAGCTCATGGTAAGGTGAGCAGTTGTGCTGTGTCATTTACTCTCCCAACACCCACACCAGAAAGGTCTATACAATGTAGGCATGATGTAGGCTGAAGCCTATGAAACCTTAGACAAACTAAACCTAAGCTGATTATCTTGGTGGTTTGCTACAGTGACTGAGAACCAACTATCACATGACTGCAAAGGTTGCTGCCTACCCATGTAGTTCTTACGTGGGTGCCATCTATTAGAGCACCATCCTTCTCGGCAATCGGTGATAGGAACGTTCACCTGTCAGTGAAAGCACACTGAGGCTGAAGTTGAGTTTTCAACTTACTAGTCAAAAGAATTCTTCTCCTATGCCACATTGACCAGGAGTTCTCAGCGTCGTGGCTGGTCTCAAGTTACTACGAGAAGGGGAAGTACTTACCAGTTGCTAAATTTCCAGTCAGCTCTGGTATTAGTAGCCTATGTAGTAACAGTAAACACTATTCACTAGTCTGTGCTGCATACTAGACACAAGATATGTGTTTCACCAACTTCTCGATTAAAGACCTAACATCTATACAAAGGTTGTAGTATTTGTATTAACTGAAGTTTTGGAGATGTTATTAACTTCTTGAGTTCTGAAACTAGTGCAGAAATGGAGTTTAACTTACCCTCAAAACCAAAACTTCAAAATTATAATATATGTACATATATTTAAATGTAAAAGGTAGCACTACTCACTGTGAGGGTGTAAACTGCCATCTTTGTATTATTAGTCAATGAATCTAGAATCTTGAACCCAGCTTGGTACGTGTGCTTGCCTTTTTGTGATCCTTTATGGTCTTAGAAAGTTCTTATATGACTGTTTTTTTAAATACATCTTTATTATTTTTAAATTTTTCATAAAATATGTTTAAATCACATTCTTTCCCCTCCAAGTCCTAGGATAGAGACTAAACATGAGGCAGACTAAGGTCTAATGCAATAGCCAACTTTCTTTAGAGCATCAGACAATTTATATTCTGAGGGTTTAGCAAGGTCACAAGAGCAAAGTTCACGTGAGTTCAATCTGTACAAGGACAAGACTTGCCTGGAAATAAGCAAGGCCATATGAGCAAAGTACACCCGGCTTCAGACTGTTTACAAACTCAAGGACAGGCTATGCTTGGAAACATTTTTGAATGACAAAAGTAAGATATGGTTAATCTGAAGTAAACCCACTCCTATTTACAACACCTGGGAGGGGCACAAAGCACATTCCAGGAACACACCCATGTTTAGAGGGAACATTGGTCACAAGACTCTTGTTTTGTTTTCTTGGAGTTTTCACACAAGCTCTCAGAATTCTCCTCACAAAGCTTGTTGTTCCAACAACCTACCAAAGAACTTCGTGTTCCTTTTCTCTCAAAAACAAAAACCAAGAAAACAAAACAAAAACAAGAAAGACACACACACACACACACACACCCTTTTTGTGTTCCACTGTTCCTGAGCATAAGACCTGTCCTGAGGATGGGAGGTATACCCAGTGCCACTCCTTTGGAGAAACCTGATTGTCCCTCTCCCAGTAATTGGAGAGGGAGATTTCAAACAGTCTTTGGGTAGGGGTAGAACTTTGTGTCCTCTTCCCTTTATCCATGCTGGGATTTTGAGTGGCTTGAGTCTGTGCAGATCTTGTGCATGCTGTCACTACCTGTGATGCAAATCAGCATCAGCCCCTGTTGTGTCTGGAAGATGTAGTTTCCCTGGAGTCCTCCATCACCGCTGGCATTTACAATCTTTCTGATCCTCTTCTGCATAGATCCCTGAGCCTTGAGTGGAGGGGTTTGACAAAGACATCTCATTTAGGATTGAGTGCTCCATGGTCTCTTACTGCACACCGTCCAGTTGTAGGTCTTTATGTTAATTACCATCTACTGCAAGAAGAAGATTCTCTGATGAGGCGTCATTGATCTATGGGTATAGCAATATGTCATTAGAAATTATTTTTCTGCTATGTTTCTTTAGCAGAATAATTGGAGTAGGTTTTCCCCGATGGCTCATGACCTATCTAGATTCAGGCTCTTGGCCTCACTGTCAGGTGTGGGTTCCATTTCTTGAAGTGGACCTTAAATCCAATCAAAAGGTGGTTGGTTGCTCCCATAACATTTGGGCAACTATTACACTGGTAAATGTTTAGAATTGTAATATCCTCTCAATGGATTTTTTTTCTCTGTAGTGTCCTTCTCCCTTTTGATTAGTTTTAGTCTGAAGTCTATTTTATGAGATATTAAAATAGTTATTCCTGCTTACTTCTTGGTTCCATTTGCTTGGAATACCCTTTTACATCTTTTTACCCTAAGATGTTTTCTGTCCTTAATAGTATGAGTTCTTGGAGGCAACAGAAAGATGGTTCCTGTTTTCTTAATCTGTTCGTCTGTGTCTTTCCCCCACCCCTTCATTTGCATTGATATTTTTGCTGGGTATAGCAGTCCAGGCTGCTAGATGTGGTCTTTTTGAGTTTGTAGAAAATCCATCTGGGCTCTTCTGGCATTCAGAGTCTCCATTGAAAAGTGCTATTCTATTGGGCCTTTCTATATGAGTTGGTCTTTTCTCTTTGCGACTCTTAACATTCTCTGTTCTATACGTTTTGTGTTTTGATTACTATGTACTGCAGGGAATTTCTTTTCTGATCCAGTCTCCTTAGTATGTTCTGTATTCTTCTTGTACCTTCAAAGGCATCTCTTTCTTTAGATTGGGGAAATTTTGATTTGCTGTTGCTATAAAAATAAATAAATAAATAAATACTATCTGTGCCTTTGACCTGAGTTTCTTCTCCTTCCCTCAGGTTAGTCTTTTCAGTGTCCCAGATTTCCTGGAAGTTTTATGCCTGGAATTTTTAAGATTTTGACTGAGCTATCCATTTCTCCTACCTTGTCTTCAAGATCTGGAATTCTCTGTTCCACTGCTTCCAATCTGGCAGTAAGGTTTACCTCTGAACTTTGTGCCTGACTTCCTGAGTTTTTCATTTCCAGTTCTATTTCAGTTTGGCTTTTGTTTAGCAATTCTATTTCATTGTTAAATTTTACTTTCACATCTTGAATTGTTTTCATTACTTTATTCACCTATGAATCTGTGTTTTCAGTCTTCCTCGGGGCATTTGCTCATGTCCTTTTTAAGGCCCTTGGTCATATTCATAATTGCTGCTTTGAAGTTCTTATCTTGTACTTCAGATAAATCGCTTTTCTCAGCATATAAATCAATAAGGGTACTAGGTTTTGGAAGAATCATATTGTCTTGTTGTTCAGGTTTGTATTTTTCAAAAGGATCTAGGCATTTGGAGTTACGACATTTGTGGTGTTTCTCGGTGTGAATGTCTGGTCTCTCCTTTGTTGGGGGTCTGTGGTTCTTTGGTTGCTGTTATCCCAATCTGATAAGTTGTGGACCAGAAACATAATGCTTGGTTTTCAGTCTTAGGGTCATTCTGGGTTTTAGAGTTCAGGCTTGGAATGGGCTTGGGTTCTTGTTGGAACTCTGGGTTCAGACTCCAAATAGTCCATGACCTGTGCAATAGGTGGGGTGGGCTATCAGTTAACAGGTGGGGGAAGAATACTGATTCTGAGGTCTTTTAAGTAGGACTTAGGGTACAGCTCCACCAAGGGCAGTAGAGGCAAAACCAGGGGTACCCTGGGTTCAGCCACAAATGGTGGCCAAGTCCAAAGGGAATGGAGTCAGGCTTGGAGGAAGGATTCCAAAGGTAATGGAGATATGCTTTTTTGAAGGGCTAAAGAATACAGCCAGGATGGACTACGGTTCCCTAGAGAGAACAGAATGGGGGAGGAGAAGGAGGGCACTAGAAACTTACCAGAATCCCAGACGAATGTGACAGCTCTGTGGGCTCCCTGGCTGAGCACTTCTGCAGGAGTCACAAAGGAGTGGAAGAGGGCTAGGAGGAATGGAGAGAAGGGAGACAGGAAAGAACCAGGGAAGCCCAGGTCCACACCATGAGGCTTAGTCCCAAGGGGATGGTGGTTGTGCAGGAGAGGGGAATCTATTTATATTGTTTTCATGATCAAGTTTTTCTGCAATTACATTACCTGAGAAACAATTATTTTGTATTTAAGAACAATGGGTAGTTAACTGTGTCTGGTCACTGACTGAGACAGATAATTTGTGGTTTGCTTGCCTTCGGAAACCATGCAAATAAAACATACATAAAAGAATAATGGAAAGATAACCTTTCTAAATGCTAATTTCTGGTTCCTTATTTCACAGACCGCAAATGAAAAGACATGAGTCATACAAGGTAAATTATACAGCCTTAGCTTTTAAAAGAGCCACTGACTAGACCAACATGGGAAGATTCTGGTACATTCTAACACTCTGAGCCTTTGCTCCCACAAATTTGGTTAAGTTTGATTTTAGTGCATGAGAAAAGGTTAGGTGGGCAGGAAAGCATGAAGGGAGAGACCCAGGCCATCACCAGAACTTGTACTACCAGTTCAGAGTCAGGGCAACGGCTAGAGGGCAGAGCAGAGACGGTCTGCGTGGCCTCAGCCGTGGTCTCTACAGCCCACTGATGCAGGGTTGCTTAGTTTGAAGTGGTGCCTCCTGTGTTCTGATAATCTCTCCATACTCTGCTGATTCACCGTCTCTTAGAAATAATTCTTCATCTAACAGGCCAGGACACTCATTGCTCTCCTCTTTACCCCCTAAGAAGGAGTGAAAGACGTACAGATTCTCAGTGGGTGATGAAGGAAGGCTTGGAGACCGCCTGTGATGAGAAGGAAGGTGTGGAGACTGTGCGGCAGGGTTTGATGACACAAAAACTCAGGATTATTTGGAACTTACTGACTCAACATAGCAAAGGAATACACTACTACCATTTCAGAGTTGAGTCTCACGAACAGGGGCTGGAGAGATGGCTCGGTGGTTAAAAGCTCTTGCCGTTCTTCCAGAGAACCAGAGCATTCACATCAGGGAGCTAGCTCACGACTCCCTGTGACTCCAACTCCAAGGGATCCAATGCTGTCCTCTTCTGGACTCTACAAACCCACATAAAATAAACGCGAACAGAAAATAAAACTTAAAACAAGAAAGAGGAGTGCGCTGTGTACAACGGCAGGCGGCGTGGTTCACACACGCAATACAGCACCTGGGAGGGGGAGGATCGGGAATTCAAAGTCAGCCTTGGGCACACTGAGCGTTCAAGTCCTGCCTGGGCTATGTGAGACCCTGTTTCAGTAAACAAACGAAGTGCTGTTTACAGGCAGAGAATACTAATAAGAACTCAGAGACCTCCCAGCCTCACCCTTCTCCACCAGAGAGGAACAGAAAGGAACAGACAAGGCTAGCAAGAGGACCTGCTGGCTTGAAGTCAGACAGCTAGTTATGCGAGTCAGAACTAGAATGAATGAATAAACCTGGATGAAGGTTTATTTCTTATACTTCTTTTTCAACCTAAGTCTTTTTAAAAATCATACTTAAAAAAAACTCATAGTCAAAAATAAGATTAACAATTTATTACAAATGACCTTCAAACAAAAATATTTTTATCTATGTGTCAAAACACTAGTTTGAAGGTAACAGTATACCAGGTTTTTTTCAAGCTGAAAACTCAGTACTGCGTTTATGTCTTTTTTGAGAAGTCTTACAATAATTCTGCCTTTGTGTATTAAATACTGTGCTGACAATAAAACAAGCACATAAGAACTTGTAAATGGCGGGAGCCTGTGATGCTGGCGGATCCAGTCACTGCTGGAACTGCGGGGCTGGCCTGTGGGGAACCCGGCAACTGGAGGAGGAGACCACCAGCCACGGCTGAGAGCAGGGACCTTACACGTGCTAGGCCAGTGCCCGGCCATTTGAGTAACAGCCCCAGCTAGAACAGGTCTATTTTCACACAGAATATTTACAAAGCTATGTAAATATTAAATCTAAGAAATATCTTGGACAATCAGTCAAAAACCAAACAAATGTTATAATCTAAAAATATTACATAGTTTAAAATACATAGCTTAAAAACAAATGGTGTAAAATAATTTATTTAAATATTGCTGGACAAATTAATGGTAGGAGCCTAAGACTCCTCAAAGAAGTCCCCCGCTGTGGTCCACAGCCCATCACCGGCAAAGCTGGCCAAGGCGGGGCTTTCCTTGGAGGCAGGCTTTTTCTTCTCTGGTCCTTCCTCCAGCTGTAGCAAGCCGAACGGAGAGCCCAGTTCTGGTGTTCTTAGAAGTCCCCCAACCAATAGCTCACAGAGCATTTTGGGACTGAGTTCATTTATGTCCGCGCCATACAGTGGAGGCTGTCTGTAAGCGGAGGAGGAGGTGCAGTCCCGCTGCTCAGCCTTCTCTAAAGCTCACCGTGTGGCTTGCACTTCCTGCGCCATCTTGCTGCGGTGTCCAGTGGCTTCTACCAGTCACCCTCCATCGCACCAGCGGCACCCACCAGCTCTCTTCTCCACTTGGTCTGTACTTCTGTGCTTTCATGTCTTTAAGAAACTTTTCATTCTGGAGAAGTACACCATTTTCACGTACGTCCAGAAAGACATAGACAGTGTTTGCGGTGGTCAGTGTTCTGTTTTGTTTTTCCCGTGCTGGAGATTGAACCCGAATCTTCTCAGATGCTAGGCAAGGACTCTTTCTACCACTGACAGCATGCTCTCAGCCTCAGGCATGGTTACTTATAAATGAATACCTCCTAATGAGGTGTTAATGAACATTTAACTAAAATCTTTGCAAGACTTGAGGAGAGCCAGATATTAAATAAATCGAAAGGCTGTTCTTCATAAATATCGATTTCAGTGAACACTTCATCTCCTCTCACATTTTGTACATTGTTTCTGTTCAATCAATTGTAGAACTTCATGACAGAGCTGAGTGGTGGGCTCCGTAATGGGGTAGCATCCTGGAAGCCTCTTCCCCAGGGCTGGCATGTGAATAAAGTACCTGCAAAACACAGAAAAAAAAATGCCTTAAAAATGAGAATGTTCACATTGGCTCATCCAGTATGTTTACACTCACAACACAAGGGGCTGTGGGGTGAGGCTTAGCCACGAGACTCAGGATTCTCAGACCTCCAACCCCGTACACTTCGAGCCTGGAAAGCCTCTGCTATGGGTGCTTTTCACCACGCTGAGGTACTTTACCGGAGAACAGAATCATTGGCAATGGACCTGCTACCTAGGCAGCAGCCAGGGAGACAGGACAGGACT
Source organism: Cricetomys ansorgei (assembly GCA_026225945.1). Taxonomy (NCBI): domain Eukaryota; kingdom Metazoa; phylum Chordata; class Mammalia; order Rodentia; family Nesomyidae; genus Cricetomys; species Cricetomys ansorgei. The sequence continues at coordinate 4,304,495 of JAMJFZ010004059.1, read as the reverse complement.
GCCTTCCCCAAACCATGTGCTGAGGATTCTGATGTTAGGCTCCTCAGACAGTGCACAGGTAGGGGTAGGCATGGGGGCCAAGCTGAGCTAACACTCAGGACCAGTCAAAAAGAAAGAGTAGGGCTTGCCTCCCACAGCCTCTGCAAAGACACAGGAAAGTATATCTTCAAAATATCCCCTTGAAAACCATCAAAGAATGGTTTTCAGCCCTGACTGAACGCCAGAATCACTTGGGGAGCTTTTAAAAGCTGTCACCATGCAGACCATGCCCCAGGTGAACCAAACAGACTGACTTACCTGAGCCAGTATTGTTGAAAGCCACTGGTTTAAAACAAACCAAAAACCTGGATGTCCACAAGAAATGTAAACCAGTGTTGGGAGAGTAAGCAGGAGAGGAGATGGTAGCCAAAGGGTGTGCACTCTCCCTGACAGGGTCCAGCCAGCTGTTGTTACCCAGGAGCAGGGTCCCATTTCTGCCAGCTGTCCTGATTGTTTTTCAAGTTTATAGCTAGGTCTTTTATAATTAGGCTAGGCCTGGTGCACAGGCTGGTAACTACTGCACTCAGGCTAAACAAGAGGATTGTCATGAGTTCAAAGCCAACTTAAGCTACATAGTGAGTTCCAGTCCAGCTTGGGTTACATTGCAAGACCTTGTCTCAAAATGGAAAAACAGGCGTGTGGAGGAGGGCGCTATTCCTGCTGCATATGCTACTACATGGATAAACCTTGGAAATATGCTAAGTGGAAAAATCTAGAACAAAAGGCCATTGGCTGAGTGATTGTCTGGAAGACGGCACAGACAAGTGGTTGCCAACATCTGAGAAGGGAGAACGGGATGTGTCTCCTCAACTGGGTTTCCTTTACATAATGACAATGTTCTGCCGTTCAGTAATGATGGCTGCAAAATATTGTGAAATGTATTCAAAGCTACCAAATTATATGCTCTACAGGGGTAAATTTCACGCTATGTCAATTTTTCCTAATGAAAAGGGAAAGGAAGTTAGAAAGCAAGAGTGGGAAGGTGCTGGGTCTAAGATTTGTGGAGTCAACTTGGAGCCAAATGAATCCCTTTTATGGCATCCTCTGGTGTAATGCCACATGCAGGAAAAACAAAGTCTACACAGAGGGCTGAATTTGTCTCTTCTGAAGCCAGTATAAAGCCATAATGTATGCCTCCACATCTTCCGGTGTCTCCCTCAGAACCAAGGGCAAAGCCACGCCTGCTGCACCCTTCTCATTTAAGACAAAAAAAAAAAAAAAACTTCCCTAGTTTCCTAGCTGTTCTTTAATATGTGTTAGTTCAGGCTGTACTGCTAAGTGCACTTGACTTTGCTGGATTTAAATAGAAGCGGAATCCCTGGGGGCAGGAGAGCTGGATGCCTGAGGAAACCAAGCTGGCTGCTGAGTCTTACAAAAGAGTAACAAATCACCAACCAACTCCCCAACGTGCTGGTTAACTGTTCCTCTTTACGGATTGATGCCCCCCACATGCATGCGAGGCATAGTTCAAAATTTATCATCCCCTTCAGTAGGGTCTGTTACCCCCAAATAACCATTATTACATGTCTGTGCAAGGTAGGCTGCAGACAAGAAAGGCAAGGAATGACAAGCTGTTTCCTGACTGGGAACAGTTACCAAAAGGCAGTGGTTCTTAGAATTGTCCCGAATTTTACCTTACCTGTGGTCAAATAATGTATTACTAAAAAACAAAAAAAAAAACAAAAAAAAAAAAAACATTTTCCAGCACCATTTAACCTAAATATTAGGTCCTGTTGCAAGTTTCCATGAAAATGAGCAACAAGTGTTTGGTCTGCCGTGCCTCCTTTCCCTCACCTGAACTCCTCGCTGTGGTCGCTCCTGATGTACTCTCCTAGAGCCCTGCTGTGCTGCAGGCAGATCTTGAGGATGTAAAAGCGCTGGTACAACAGAACCGCTTGGCAGGGCGTCAGCAGCTGCAGCGAGGAGGACAGCCCCTCCGCCACTCCTTTCACAATACTGGCCAGGAAAGCGATCTGCAGGAGGAGGATGCAGTTCCCTGTGGGCTGGGCGCCACCTGCGTGCCCTGCTCCAGCTGTCAGCCTCCTTTACAAACCCAGCCTGGTGCCTTTGCAACCCTTACACCAACGCTTGCGGGCTACTCCTCTCGGAATGCTACCCAATATCAGATCACAAACCAACCAGGAATTAGATTTTTAATTTCTTTAGCACTTTGATAGTTTTCTTTCTAAAAATTATATTTTTAATTATAATTTTAATTGCATGCGTGCCAGTGTACATGTGGAATGTAGCAGACGACCTGCACGTGAGTTCTCCTTCTACATGTGAGTCCCAGGGGAACTCAGGTTGCCCATCTTGGCAGAAATGTGCTTATTCCCTCCTGAGCCATCTCCTCAGTACACAGCAACTTGGTTTTACCAGGTAAGATAATCAGAGCTGACAGACAACTAGGTACATTCTACCTTCCGGTTTTCTTTTATTGCAGATTTCTCTCAGATGATCTACTTTTCCCCTTACTGTTTAGAGCCGGTGAAATACCTTTCATGTGTCAGTGTTTCCTTGCTTAGGGCAGCCTTCATCCTAACAGGCTTCATGGTCACGGACTGGCCTCATACCTAACTCGGTTCCTTTAAGGCATCAACTCTACACACACACCGATTAATGAACTTCCCCATGTTTGAGATCCTTAGAACCTCAGGTTTTCACCCAGTTGATAGAGCCTATGACCACTGCGAGTCTTTCATACTGCACGTACAAATATGAGGAAGTAAAAATAATGGCGGTCCTAGAGTGAATCTGAGACTGGCTGAGCTCTGTGCTGCTGAAGGAGCCAACGTGTGGGCTTAGTCTCTGGTGAGCAGCAGCAGGCTATATTCTATTGAAGAGTGTATGGTGTGGCCCCGGCCGGCATTCCAAGAATCGTCACTGGGATCGAAAAAGAGAATTCTCATTCTGCAGACTCAGCACTGCTCTGGAAGGTAGTTCACAGCTGAGAGCCAACAATGGTCAACGGGGCATCGCTCAGGTATGGAAAGAGAACACATCGCTTCATGCCACGTGCCCCACTTACTACCTTATCTGTGTGTGTACCCCATTTACTCTGTGTGAGAGAACATGCACGATACGTGTGCATTGGTGTGCAGGCCACTGCCCACACGTGGAAGTCAGAAGACACCTCGTGGAAGTTGATTTCTTTCACCACGCTAGGTGCTCAGACTTGTCAACAGTTACTTTTACCCAGTGAGCCATCTCACCAGCCCCAAACACTATCTTCTGAAGGATTTCTGGTAAAACATAGTTTAATGCATGAATGAATGGAGGGAAACTAAGAGAGGGGAAGTGGGAAGAGGTGGAGACGAGGCTTTACGAAAATTAGTTCATTAGATATTTTGTTGGGCGTCTAGCACACTTGACACACTCCTCATCGCGCTTGCAGTTTGAACAGAGAGAGAGCCATTGCCTCCGTCTTGATAGATGTGATCAATAAACCTCGGACACAGAACAGAAAAGCCCTATCATTTGTTCACACTAAGCAGTCCTGACAGGCCAGCGGGGTGTTGGAGTGGGGAGGAGGCTGTCCATCGTCACCCAGGAGCAAGTGGGTGGAACAGTCCCCATGTGGACACTGCAGGCACCCTTCCAGACAGAAGCAGGAGGACCGTGAGTTGGAGGCCAGCCTCAGCAACATAGCAGGACACCTTCTCAAAAATACCAAAATGACTTTGCCCCACACTCCATATTCTCTTGTCCTTTGGCCTTCGGACATGGAATGACACAGCAAGAAGATCCTCATGAGATATGGTTGCTGTCTATCTTGGACCAATCAGCCTCCAAAACTATGAGCCAAATAAATCTCTGCCTTTATAAATTGCCTAGACTGTGAGACTGTTACAACAGACTAAGACAAGACAGAGAAAGAGATCCTGCAATGGCGTCAGCGGAGGAAGAGGGCTGGCCAGAGTCAGATGAGGCAGCAAAGCTATGAGATGCTAGCCCTGTGGGCCTACAGAGGATGGCCTCTGTGCAAGAGAAAAGCTGCTGAGATCACCCCGCTATAGCAAGGAATGGCAATGACATTTTGTTTTAAACAGCGCCCTCTAGCTGTGATCTAGTAGAATGACAGACATAGACCATTTGGATGTGAAGGGAATCTTAGGAGATGGATCAGATTGGGACCTGGGCGTTGATTAAAGGGGAAGAGTGCACAACCAACCCTAAATGCTCTGTCCATGTTTCCACTTACGGCAAAACGTCATCTTTTTACTTAAACTACAAGCCAATAACTTAACATTTTGTTTGCTCCATATACCTTCAGGGTTTTGGTTTTGTTTGTTTGTTGTTGTTTTGAATAAAATAAAGCTAATCTTAAGCCACAATTTTAATACCTGTAGTTCAATTCTCACATGTAAAAAAACAATTTCTTTTCATTAAGTAACAAAATCATCAAGTTTGTATTTTTCTTCTCCTTTGTTGATTCAAGCAAATCATAAGACAATGCCTGTGTTTTATTAGTTACACACAGGGCACCCATTAAGCTGAGATTTTTTTTTTCTTCTCAGTACTCACTATGGGAGGACAGCTTTGTAGAAAGGACATCATCCAGCTAATAGCAAACTCTGTGGATCCCAGTCCAAGATTTCCCTAAAAGTCAAGGAAGCAAGTTAAGATTCGTGAAGTCTAAGTTGTATCTAAAAGAATCCTCACTCCCAAACGTGTTTCTTACCCTGATCAATCAAATCTTAAAATGATCATCTGTAACAGTAACCTGTCGTAGCATTGAAGAGCAAAGGTAACAGCACTGGAATCAACCAGTTTTAGAGAACATCCCCAATAAAAGCGCATTGTCAACCACCGCATAATCGAGTTAGAATTGTAATAAATGCACACTGTACCTGCTGAAAGACAAGAAGGATCTCGTAGAGCAGCGCGGTGGCAGAGTCCACGTACTCCAGGGTGAGCTTCTGCAACTAGAGTTCGAGACAGTCATCAATACACAACCATAGGCTGAGCCAGAAAAGTCATTTCCCTTTAGGTACTTGTAAAACAATTTCCGATTATAATTTTAATTTGTGATGCCCACTTTCCTGTTCCACTTGGTTCAGTCATTCTCAGAAAGCAGCTCTCATGCTGGGCTCAGGCTTGGGATTTCAGACACTAACGAACCTGAGGCGGGGGGGAGATCACAAGTTCAAGGCCTGTTGGGGTAACTTAGTGAGACCCTGTCTCAAAATAAAAAGGAGCTTGGGAGTATGGCTTACTGGCAGAGTGCTTCCTCGCACGTGAATTCAAACCCCAGTACCACCAAATCCAAAGCTGCTCTTGTAAAGACACAACACTTTTAACAGTGACCCACAATGTGGATTAGGGAAAGACACAATGGCCCAGACAAAAACATGAAAAATCTGCACACACTATCAGTCGGATCCACAACCTCATTTCCTTCCAAGAAAGTGTAAACACACTCCTTAGACTTGAGGTAGGAGATTCTCTAGGGAATTTGGGCTTGTGACTGGTTTGAACTTTTATTCCTTCTGTGGCATGGGTAAATATGGAGCTGGGAGACCTCTGATTGCTCACAAAGTCTCCAGGCAATTGACAGGGCCCATAAGCCACTCTGGGCATGAGAGCTAACTATTGACAATCTCCATACCTTAGGCCCTGCCCTCCCACACAGTGTGCAGGATGAACTCTAGTCTAGTATCTCCCTCCCTCTTACACCCAGTGACCAAAATCTGTATTGTCTCCTGATGGCCACACCGATTGCCCAGTGCAGAGGACCCAAGGTATGCAAACATAAAACCTACACCCGTCCATTTTGCCCACTAGATTTTTTAAATAGGGAAATACTATCAGTAATCCAGGTTAACAAATCCCAAAACAAGCTCAGTGCTGGCTCATATCTGACTCTTAGGCCAGATTCTAAAAACTGTCTTCTAGTCTCCATACTTTATTTTCATATCAACTATCAGCTGAAATTCCTAAAATATTCTGGAATCTACCCTCTTCAGGATTTAGCATCTCTCTTCCTCTTTGTGTATCTATTCAACAAATATGCATCAGACGCCGTGTTAGATGTTGGAGACTCCCTGTCTACCCTCACAGAATATATAGCCTACTTGAGAAACAGGCACCAATCTAGCAATTGAGTAAGTAAATGCATAGTTATACACTGAGTCCAAGTTCAAAAAAATTGAAAAAAGAAGTTAAGATAGCTCTGAAGAAGGCTAGTCTCTTTTGGTGACCTTCTTTTGTTTATAAGATATATTTATTTTTATTTTATGTGTATAAGTGTTTTGCCTGCATGCGTGAATGTATGCCTGGTGCCCATGGAAGCCGGAAGAGGGCATCAGACCCCGAGAACTGGAGTTACACACCATTGTGAGCTACCACGTGAGTGCTTGGAACTGAACTTGGCCCCTCTCCGAGAGCAGCAAGTGCTCTTAACTGCTGAACCACTTCTCTAGTCCTGGGCTTTCTTCTGACTTATGTCATCCCTCAACTAAGCTGCACTCTTCCTCCTCCTCTCCCTCCTCTTCCTCATCTTCCTCCTCCTCCTCTTCCTCCTACTCCTCCACCCCCTCCTCCTTCCTCTCTCCTTCCTTGAAAAGGTCTGGCTACATAGTGCAAGCTGCTCTGTAGCTCTCAGTTCTCCTGCCTTCGCCTCTCAAGGACTGGATTTCCAGGCACCTGTTACCATTCCAAGTGTGAGGCAGCTTCCTAACAGCTCTATCGTCTGAGTATAGCTTCTCACCGACTCTTCATCTGTATTCATTCACTCTCCCATTTCAAGGTGTGTACTGGGTGTTCTACGCCTAGGCAGAGTACCTCTCATTAACATCAGTCCTCCTCACCAGTTTATGAACTAGTTTGATGATGTTAGTTGTCAAATTTGTGGCTGCAGAAATTGTGCCTGCTTTGCTTACTCTTAGGACCTTTGCCTAGCAGAGTTTGCTCATAATAGATAAATACATAAATAAATAGATAAACACAGGGGATAAAAACATAACTTAACTCCAAATGCATGCTTAAGAACCATCAAATCATGTCCCGCAATTTAATAAAATTAGTATTAGGTTGGCTCAAAATAAATTGATTACAAGCTGGTATGTTCTCTTGGAAATACACTTCTATAAAGTTTGGTGTTTCTAATGATTTAGTAAAACATTGGGAAAATGGGTGACTCTTACTGAGTGAGCACTGGTCACTTGTAAGGATAAAATAAAGTTCAAGTTGACCTTAGAGCTTTGAAGACATTCTTTTGGAGATTTTTTTTGTCAGATCTCTACTGTGGAATTACATGTGTATGAATATTATACAGAGAGACATTTGAGTAGATGAATGTAATTTTTAAACATTATTTTCCTTAGTTTATATACCTGAAAACATAAAATAGGTACATTAAAATTGGCCAAATAGCTAAGATTTTAGGTTAATGACAAAAATATGTCCTCTTTAATGTACTCTACAGCATCAAGCTTCACATTAAATGATAAGAAACAAGAATCCACCATATGCTATATTCCGTCAGCCCCCCAGTTTCTTGTCTCACCTCAGCATCGAAAGGCATTTCAGCTGAAGTGGAATCAGCCACCAACTGGGTACCAAACACGGAACAAGATTTTGGAATCTTAGGCTTGCAAATTAAAATTGCTAAGAGGTTAAACAGTGTTCCCCTAAAAATATAAATAAAAATCCATGAATGGGTAAAGCTTTTAAAGGAAAACAGTGGAGTCAAACTCACAGACACTTCTTACTGAGCTTTTGGACTATTAAACAAGCAGGTGATTATCTTGAATGAGAAGTTTAATGGATTTTTTTTTAAAGAAATTTAAACGAAGATGCGATTTTTTTGGAGCATAGTTCCGAGTTCGCCGAGCCCAGGGCTCAGCAGGCCCAGACTTAGGGAAAGCTGGGGTGGCTTTGCGTAAAGCGGTATTTCGAAAATATTTTTATGGATTACTAACTCAAAGCAGCGCGATAGTCGGAGCAGATTCTATAGGAAGTAACTCAGGTAAGCTACGTTCATTACACGTAAAAACACAGAGACAACTGGAAAAAGGAGAAGGAGAAGGAAGAGATGAGCCTTGGAGGGTGAGCCTTTAAAGATGCGCCTTTAAAAGCCTTGGGGAGTTGGGGAGTAAACAGTGTTGTAGAAGCAGAACGGAGAAAAACGAAAAAAGGGAAACTGAGCAAAGATTCAGATGGAGTCCGGGGAAGAGGTTAAACGGCTAGACGGCTGCTGTCTGTTTGACCATGTTTCTCATCTGAGACCCCTGGTAAGCAGTGATTCTCTGCATCCTATACATTTTTATTTATGGTACACACATTATACGTGGTTAAAATTTTTCATAGTTTAAAAATACTGATTACTGGGGCCAGAGGGGTGGCTCAGCAGTTAAGGGCATATATTGCTCTTGCAGAGGTTCCAGGTTCAATTCCCAGCACCCCCATGGTGGCTCACAACCATCTGTGACTCCAGTTCCAGGGGATCTGACGCTCTCCCCTGCCTCCCAGGACACTTAGCCTCAAGAATGCTTACTCATACACACACAGAATTAAAAAGAAATCTTTAAAAGTGTTTAAAGGTACTGATTATCAGATAGCTTTACTACAGGACTTCTCAGAAGCTTTGCTATGCCACTGTATCTCTGGGATAATAAAACAGTGCTACATAGTGGTTCTTTTTAAATTTAAAATTTGATATATTTTTATGTGTTTTGATAATTCAGCTATGCACTGCCTTGTACACTTACCATATTTTATATGTGTATATGTGTGTGTGTGAGGCCAGAGGACAACCTTAGCTGTTTTTGTTCCTCTGAAATCATCCACTTTGGTTTTTGAGGTATAGTCTCTCACTGGGATCTGGGTTCACCAGTTAGGCTGGCCAGCAGCTCCCAGCCCCTCCCCACCTCCACTGTGGGGATTACAAGCACATTCCTGTCAAGGACCAATGCCTCAGATCCAGGGAAATCGACAAAGCTTCTCCCACCCACCCAATGTCAGTCTCAGAGGAATGGCGAAGCTTTCCCCTGATCCAAGTGGGAATGCAGTCAGTATATTCGAAGCTAGCAACCACAGCTTCCTTCTCTGGGAGGTTTACAGCCTGAGATGGCTCTACCTACAGAGACCTCCTACAGAGACTAGCTAACTCCTTCCCCAGTGTCATACATAGCAAACTTCATGTTCTAGGTGGTTGTGCATAGTAGGTGCTCTCCCTCAGAGCGAGCACAGCCCACCTGACCCCACTTTTCTGTGTATTTCTGTTACTTCTTTATTCCCTTGCTGCCTCAGTTGGATCCCAGCAGCACTGGACTGGGCACTGAGCTATGTCTCCAGCCCCTAATGTGCAATACTTCTTAAAATGCTTGTTTAACCCCAAGCCCAAACCCCTTTGTTTTGTTCTGCTTTTTTGGGTTTTTTTTCCTTTTTTTTCTTTTGAGACAGGGTTTCTCTGTTGTAACTCTGGCTGACCTTGAACTCACTATGTAAACCAGG